>CAXKWD010000008.1:167736952-168122500 GCA_964059195.1 Ectobius pallidus | reverse complement strand
TCGGAATTCTGGGTGCATTTTTCGAAATTTTCAAAGGGGTTAGCCTTGTCCGAATTCTGGGTGCATTTTTCGATAAAAAAAGGGGGGTTAAAAAAAAGGGGGGTTAAAAAAAGGGGTTATAAAAGGGGGGTTAAAAAAAGGGGGGTTAAAAAAAAGGTGGGTTAAAAAAAAGGGGGGTTAAAAAAAGGGGGGTTAAAAAAAAAGGGGGGTTAAAAGAAGGTGGGTTAAAAGAAGGTGGGTTTAAAAAACGGGGTTAAAGAAAAGGGGGGTTAAAAAAAGGGGGGTTAAAAAAAGGGGGGTTAAAAGAAGGGGGGTTAAAAAAAGGGGGGTTAAAAAAGAAGGGGTGTTAAAAAAAAGGGGGTTAAAAAAAGGGGGGTTAAAAAAAAGGGGGGTTAAAAAAAAAGGGGGGTTAAAAAAAAGGGGGGTTAAAAGGTGGGTTAAAAAAAGGGGGTTAAAAAAAAGGGGGGTTAAAAAAAGGGGGGTTAAAAAAAGGGGTGTTAAAAAAAAGGGGGTTAAAAAAAGGGGGGTTAAAAAAAAGGGGGTTAAAAAAAAGGGGGGTTAAAAAAAAGGGGGTTAAAAAAAGGGGGGTTAAAAAAAAAAGGGGGGTTAAAAAAAAGGGGGTTAAAAAAAGGGGGGTTAAAAAAAGGGGGGTTAAAAAAAAAGGGGGGTTAAAAAAAGGGGTGTTAAAAAAAAAGGGGGGTTAAAAAAAAGGGGGGTTAAAAAAAAGGGGGGTTAAAAAAAAGGGGGGTTAAAAAAAGGGGGGTTAAAAAAAGGGGGGTTAAAAAAAGGGGGGGTTAAAAAAAGGGGGGTTAAAAAAAGGGGGTTAAAAAAAGGGGGTTAAAAAAAAGGGGGGTTAAAAAGGGGGGTTAAAAAAAGGGGGGTTAAAAAAAGGGGGTTAAAAAAAGGGGGGTTAAAAAAAGGGGGGTTAAAAAAAAGGGGGGTTAAAAAAAGGGGGTTTAAAAAAGGGGGGTTAAAAAAGGGGGTTAAAAAAAGGGGGTTAAAAAAAAGGGGGGTTAAAAAAAGGGGGGTTAAAAAAAGGGGTATTAAAAAAAGGGGGGTTAAAAAAAAGGGGGGTTAAATTGGGGGTTAAGGGGGGTTATAAAAAAGGGGGGTTAAAAAAGGGGTTGGGGGTTAAAAAAAGGGGGGTTTAAAAAGGGGGGTTAAAAAAGGGGGGTTAAAAAAAGGGGGGTTTAAAAAAAGGGGGGTTTAAAAAAGGGGGGTTAAAAAAAGGGGGGTTAAAAAAAGGGGGGTTTAAAAAAGGGGGGTTAAAATTGGGGGGTTTAAAAAGGGGGTTAAAAAAGGGGGGTTAAAAAAAGGGGGGTTAAAAAAAGGGGGGTTAAAAAAAGGGGGGTTAAAAAAAGGGGGGTTAAAAAGGGGGGGTTTTTGGGGTTTAAAAAAAGGGGGGTTAAATTGGGGGGTTAATAATGGGGGGTTAAAAAAGGGGGGGGTTAAAAAAAGGGGGGGTTAAAAAAGGGGGTATTTTGGGGGGGTTAAAAGGGGGTTAATGGGGGTTTTGTTTTTTGGGGGGTTTAATTGGGGGGTTTAAAAGGGGGGTTTAAAAAAGGGGGGTTTTAATGGGGGGTTTTAAAAAGGGGGGTTAAAATTTGGGGGGTTTTTGGTTTTGGGGGTTAAAAATTGGGGGGTTAAAAAATGGGGGGTTTAAATTGGGGGTTGTTATTTAAGGGGGGTTAAATTGGGGGTTAATTGGGGGGTTTAAAAAGGGGGGTTTAAAAGGGGGGTTTTTGGGGTTTTTTGGGGGGTTAAAAAGGGGGTTAAAAAGGGGGGTTAAAAAAAGGGGGGTTAAAAAAGGGGGGTTAAAAAAGGGGGGGGTTAAAAAGGTTGGGGGTTAAAAAAGGGGGGGTTAAAAAGGGGGGTTAAAATTGGGGGTTAAAAAGGGGGGGTTTAAAAAGGGGGGTTAAAAATTAGGGGGGTTTAAAAAAAGGGGGGTTAAAAAAGGGGGGTTTAAAAAAGTTGGGGGTTTAAAAAAAGGGGGGGTTAAAAAAAGGGGGGGTTAAAAAAAGGGGGGTTAAAAAAAGGGGGGGTTAAAAAAAAGGGGGGTTAAAAAAAGGGGGGTTTAAAAAAGGGGGGTTAAAAAATAGGGGGGTTTAAAAAAGGGGGTTTAAAAAAGGGGGGTTAAAAAAAGGGGGGTTAAAAAAGGGGGGTTAAAAAAGGGGGTTAAAAAAGGGGGGTTAAAAAGGGGGTTAAAAAAAGGGGGGTTAAAAAAGGGGGGTTAAAAAAGGGGGTTAAAAAAAGGGGGGTTAAAAAAAGGGGGTTTACCAACCCCCCTTTTTTACCCCCTCTTTTTACCCCCTCTTTTTTACCCCCTCTTTTTACCCCCCTCTTTTATACCCCTCTTTTTACCCCTCTTTTTACCCCCTTTTTTACCCCCTCTTTTTTACCCCTCTTTTTACCCCCTCTTTTACCCCCTTACCCCTCTTTTTACCCCTCTTTTTTACCCCCTCTTTTTTACCCCCTCTTTTACCCCCTCTTTTTTACCCCCTCTTTTTTACCCCCTCAATTTTACCCCCTCTTTTTACCCCTCTTTTTACCCCCTCTTTTTTACCCCTCTTTTTTACCCCTCTTTTTTACCCCTCTTTTTTACCCCCTCTTTTTTACCCCCTCTTTTTACCCCTCTTTTTACCCCCTCTTTTTACCCCCTCTTTTTTACCCCCTCTTTTTTACCCCCTCTTTTTACCCCTCTTTTTTACCCCCTCTTTTTACCCCCTCTTTTTTACCCCCTCTTTTTTACCCCTCTTTTTTACCCCTCTTTTTTACCCCCTCTTTTTACCCCTCTTTTTTACCCCTCTTTTTTACCCCCTCTTTTTTACCCCCTCTTTTTTACCCCTCTTTTTTACCCCCTCTTTTTTACCCCTCTTTTTTACCCCCTCTTTTTTACCCCCTCTTTTTTACCCCCTCTTTTTACCCCTCTTTTTAACCCCTCTTTTTTACCCCTCTTTTTTACCCCTCTTTTTTACCCCTCTTTTTTACCCCCTCTTTTTACCCCCTCTTTTTTACCCCCTCTTTTCCTCTTTTTTACCCCCTCTTTTTTACCCCCTCTTTTTTACCCCCTCTTTTTTACCCCCTCTTTTTTACCCCCTCTTTTTTACCCCCTCTTTTTTACCCCCTCTTTTTTACCCCCTCTTTTTTACCCCCTCTTTTTTACCCCCTCTTTTTTACCCCCTCTTTTGTACCCCCTCTTTTTTACCCCCTCTTTTTTACCCCCTCTTTTTTACCCCCTCTTTTTTACCCCCTCTTTTTTACCCCCTCTTTTTTACCCCCTCTTTTTTACCCCCTCTTTTTTACCCCCTCTTTTTTACCCCCTCTTTTTTACCCCCTCTTTTTTACCCCCTCTTTTTTACCCCCTCTTTTTTACCCCCTCTTTTTTACCCCCTCTTTTTTACCCCCTCTTTTTTACCCCCTCTTTTTTACCCCCTCTTTTTTACCCCCTCTTTTTTACCCCCTCTTTTTTACCCCCTCTTTTTTACCCACCTCTTTTTTACCCCCTCTTTTTTACCCCCTCTTTTTTACCCCCTCTTTTTTACCCCCTCTTTTTTACCCCCTCTTTTTTACCCCCTCTTTTTTACCCCCTCTTTCCCCCCTCTTTTTTGCCCCCTCTTTTTTGCCCCCTCTTTTTTACCCTCTCTTTTCTTTTACCCCCTCTTTATGCAGTTTATTAAATATATTATGTTCCTTTCTTTACATCATCAGTATCCTATATATTGAATTTATTTAATGTTTCATATATTTAATTTATTAAAAATACTAAATTTATAAAATTTATTTAATATTTTTAATTATTTAATATACTTATGTTTAATTTATATAATATATATAATTTATTTAATTTAAATATACTTCATTTATTTAATTTATTTAGTATATTCAATTTATTTAGTATATATATTTAATATACTTTATATAATTAATATATTTTATATATTTAACTTATTTAATATATTTGACTTATTTAATATATAATGTTATTTATTATTTAATTTATTTAGTATATTCAATTTGTTTAATATATTTAGAAAATGGAATTTATTTAATTTATTTGATATATTTTATAATATATATTCAATGTATTTAATTTATTTAATATTTTTAATATATTATTATTTTATTTAGTATATGTGATTTATTTCTTTAATATACTTCATTTATTTAATATATTTAATTAATGTTATTTGGAATATTCAATTTATTTAGTATATTTATTTTATTTAATATATTAATTTTATATTTAATTAATTTACTATTTTCATTTGGTATATTTAATATACTTATTACATATATCACATTACATTAATTTGATATATTTAATATACTTTATATATTTAATTTAACATTCATTTTATTTAACATATAATATAATTAGTATATTTAATTTATTTGATATATTATAATTATGGAATTTAATATTTCTAATTTATTTCATATATAATATATATTATTTAATATATGTAACTTATTAAATATATTATGTTCCTTTCCTTACATTATCAGTATCCTAGATATATATGTTGAATTTTTTTAATGTTTCATATATTTAATTTATGTATTGTATTTAATGTATTAAAAATATAAAATTTATTTAATAGTTTTAATTGATTTAATATACTTACATTTAATTTATATAACATATATTCAATATGTTTAATTTATTCAATCAATATTTTTAATTCATTAAATTATATAAAATATATTATATTTTTATTTTGTATGTGTAATTTATTTTATTTATTAAATACATTAAATTTATTTAATATATATTATTATTTTTAATATATAATATATTTAACATATATAATTTAAATATACTTCATTTATTTAATATATTTAATTCATCTTATTTATTTAATTTATATAATGTTGTTTAATTTATTTAGTATATTCAATTTATTTAAATATATTTGCTTTATTTAATATACTTAATATATAATATATGTAATTTATTACATATATTAAATTAAATTAATTTGATATATTTTATATACTATATACACTTAATATATTTAATTTATTTAATATATTTAACTTATTTAATATATAATATTTTAATATGTTATTTAATGTTATCTAATTTATTATTTAATTTATTTAGTATATTTAATTTGTTTAATATATTTAGTATTAAGAATTTATTTAATATATGTAATTTATTTGATATATTATAATTATATAATTTAATATTTTCAAATTATTTAATATATAATATATATTATTTATTATATGTAATTTATTAAATATATTATGTTTCTTTCCTTACATTATCAGTATCCTATATATATGTTGAATTTATTTAATATTTTATTTAATATACTTATATTTAATTTATATAATATATATTCAATGTATTTAATTTATGTATTATTTTTAATCTATTAAATTATTTAATTTAACTTATTAAATATATTATGTTCCTTTCCTTACATTATCAGTATCCTATATATATGTTGAATTTTTATAATGTTTCATATTTTTAATATATTTAATATATGCATTGTATTTAATGTATTAAAAATATGAAATTTATTTCATATTTTTAATTTATTTAATATTTTTAATTTATTTAATATACTTATAATTAATTTATATAACATATATTCAATATATTTCATTTATTTAATATTTTTAATTTAATAAATTATATAAAATTTATTATTTTAATTAGTACAGTATGTGTAATTTATTTTATTTATTAAACACATTAAATTTCTTTAATATACATATATAATTATTTTTTTAATATACTTAACATATAATATATTTAATTCATCTTATTTATTTAATATATTTAATTTATATGTTATTTAATTTATTTAGTATATTCAATTTATTTAGTATATTTATTTTATTTAATATATTTAGTATATATTTAATTTATTTACTATTTTTAATATATTTAATTTATTAAATTTTTAAGTATATTTGGTTTATTTAATATACTTAATATATAATATATTTAATTTATTAATATTCACGCAATTTATTAAATATATTATGTTCCATTCCTTACATTATCAGTATCATATATATATATATATATATATATATATATATATATATATATATATATGTTGAATTTTTTTAATGTTTCATATATTTAATATATATAATATATTTATTTTATGTATTGTATTTAATGTATTAAAAATATGAAATTTATTTAATATTTTTTTCATTGAATATACTTGTATTTAATTTATATAACATATTCAATATATTTAATATTTTTAATTTATTAAATTATATAAAATATATTATTATTTTATTTAGTATGTGTAATTTATTAAATACATTAAATTTCTTTAATATATATTATTATTTTTAATACATAATATATTTAACATATATAATATATATAATTTATTACATTTAATTCATTTAAATATACTTCATTTATTTAATATATTTAATTCATCTTATTTATTTAATCTATTTAATTTATATGTTATTTAATTTATTTAGTATATTCAATTTATTTAGTATATTTAATAGATTTAGTACATTCATTTTATATATTTAATTTATTTACTATTTTTAATATATTTCTTTTATTAAATTTTTAAATATATTTGGTTTATTTAATATACGTAATTTATTACATATATTAAATTTAATTAATTTCATATATTTAATACACTTAATATATTTTATATATTTAATTTATTTAATATATTTAACTTATTTAATATATAATATACTTAATATGTTACTTAATGTTATGTAATTTATTATTTAATTTATTTAATTTGTTTAATATACTTAGTATATTGAATTTATTTAATATATTTAGTATATGTAATTTATTTGATATATTATAATTATGGAATTTAATATTTTTTAATTTATTTAATATATAATATATTATTTAATATATGTAATTTATTACATATATTTTGTTCCTTTCCTTACATTATCAGTATCCTATATATATATTTTTTTAAATTTATTTAATGTTTCATATATTTAATATATATAATATATTTAATTTATGTATTGTATTTAATGTATTAAAAATATTAAATTTATGATATTTATTTAATATTTTAAATTTATTTAATATACTTATATTTAATTTATATAATATATTCAGTATATTAATGTATTTAATATTTTTAATTTATTAAATTATTTAATATATTATTATTTTATGTAGTATATGTAATTTATTTTATTTATTAAAAGCATTAAATTTATTTAATACATATATATATATTATTTTTAATATATAATATATTTAACATATATAATATATATAATTTATTATATTTAATTAATTTAAATATACTTCATTTATTTAATATATTTAATTCATCTTTTTTATTTAATATATTTAATTTATATAGTTATTTAATTTATTTAGTATATTCAATTTATTTAGTATATTTATTTTACTTTATATATTTAGTATATTCATTTTATATATTTAATTTATATACTATTTTTAATATATTTAATTTATTAAATTTTTAAATATATTTGGTTTATTTAATATACTTAATATATAATATATCTAATTTATTACATATATTAAATTTATTTGTTTTAATATATTTTATATATTTAATATATTTAACTTATATAATATATTTAATATGTTATTTAATTTATTAAGTATATTTAATTTGTTTAATATATTAAGTATATTGAATTTATTTAATATATTTAGCATATTTAATTTATTTGATATATTATAATTATGGAATTTATTTCATATTTTTAATTCATTTGATATATTTAATTTATTAAATATATAATATATATTATTTAATATATGAAGAGTCCACTGCAAAAGGGGGGAATGTCAACATTTTGTGAAAACTGAGATAAATGTGTATTATGATAGACCAAATGGAGTAGAGTAACATAGCCTTAAATGAATTACAAAAAAGATTATAGTCTCTCACAGACAGAAGTTTAAAGTTTGTGACTCCTACACAAGAAGGGGGAATGTCATAGAAAAACAGAGCAAGAAAGGGGAATGTCAAGTATTTGCTACATTGCATTAGGCAACAGTATTCATACACTGCAGCAATTGACCATTTATTGTTGTGGCTTCAATGATTAATGCCGACTTTTTCTTTGTCATGATATAATAATAGTTAATAACATGGCACTTATTAACCAAAGATATCCAGCTGAATTTCCAGAATACTGGATAGCAGTATTTGAGAGTGCTCGCATGAAGCCATCTCCTTACCATGTCGTACATGCAGATCAAGCTATGCTAAGGAACTGGACATTGTACTTGACTCCAATGTTCAGCAAGACCTTGTCCGATGGCAACAAGACCTATTACTGAAATTGCCTTTTCATTCAACCATCCTCGTCTGGTGGAGCACAGATCTTCATGGAATGGACTATGGGAAACTTAAGTCATGGTTCCCATTAACAGCCCACTGACACAACAGAAGAATATTCAACTACAGAGTGGAGAGTTTGTGCTGCCTGATAAGCTTTATCAAGATAAAGCACTTAAATTTTTGTGATTCCATGAACAGTTCATAAGCAGCGATAACATTACTTACAGTATTTCTGTTTAAGATTCATTTCAAATTTCATGGGAAAAGTTCAGTGATTGCAAGAACTCAAGCAGTTCTGTAGTCCAGAAGCAAGAGAACATTACAATGCACTACCTCATAGGAAGAAGCCTGAAAAATGAACATGCTGTAGAAGTTCAGTTACCTGACATTCCCCCTTTTTGTAATTTATTTTTGTACATCAGTTAACAAAGAAATTATTTTGATAATGAAGACGGAGTATGAAGTGCTTCATTTCGTTAAGAATCAATAAAGAAATGTGTGTTTGGTTATGTGAAAAAAAATGAGCCACTTCTTTTTGTTTAATATAGTGTGGTATGGTTTTAAAGTTTAAAATTCATTTTACGCAAAATGAAAAAAAAGTGACATTCCCCCCTTTTGCAGTGGACTCTTCATATGTAATTTATTACATATATTATATTTAATATATTTAATTTATTTGATATATTTAATATACTCAATTTATTTAATATACTTAATATATTTAATATACTTAATATATTGAATATATTTAATTTATTTAATATATAATTTATTTAATATATTTAATATTTATAAAATTATTTAATATATTATTTAATTCATTTGATAATAGTAAATAAAGTATTTAATAAATTATTTGATATATTATTGAAAAAATATTTAATACAATATTTCATAAATTATTTAATATATTATCTAATTTATTTAGTATATTTAATTTATTTAATATATTTAATTTGTTTAAAATATTTAATATATAATAAATATCATCCTGACACGTAGTAGTCCTGTAAGAACTGTTACGTCTACAAAAAATTTCCGTCCATCTTTTTGGAGGGCGACCTAGTGATCTCTTCCCATGTGGTTTGTACTTCAAGATTGCTCTGGAGATCCTGTCTCTGGCCATCCGTCTGACATGCCGCAGCCAGTCCTGATATTTCTGGATGTAGTCTAGAATTGGATCCATGTGGAGTTCCTGTAGTATATCTTCATTTTTGATGTGATCATATTTGGTGTGGCCCGCTGTCCTACGCATGAACCTCATCTCACTGGCTGTAATTCTACTCCTGTCACATTGTCTTAGAGTCCACGCTTCACTGCCATAGCAGTAATATAATAAACATAATTTATTTAATATATTTAATGTATTTAATATATTATTTAATTTATTTAATATAATTAAATTATTTGATATATTATCTAGTTTATTTAGAATATTTAATTTATTTAATACATTTAATATAGTTTAGTGTATTTAATATGTTTATTTTATTTAATATACAACAAATATAATTTATTTAATTCATTAAAAATATTAAATTTATGAAATTTAATTAATATATTTCATTTATATAATATTTAATTTATTTAATATATTATTAAAAATATAATTTAACTTATTAAATATATGCAATTTATTAAATATATTATTTAATACATTTCATTTATTTAATTTATTTGATATAATTAATATACGCAATTTATTTAATATACTTAATATATATACATAATTTATTTAATATATTTAATATTTATATAATTATTTAATTTATTTCATAATTTTAAATAAATTATTTGATATATTATTTAAAAAATATTTAATAAATTATTTAATACAGGGTGGCGCACGAAGTGTCATACCATTTAATTATATCATAAATATTGTAATATAGCAGTTTCGCTGTTTCTAACAGTGCTAGTGTAAGCCGAAGTTCGTGGAAAATCCGATAGGTGTCATCACATGTCGGATTTCACCATGACAACGAACACAAATATTAGTTTATAAAATGGCGCA
Organism: Ectobius pallidus; assembly: GCA_964059195.1. Classification (NCBI taxonomy): domain Eukaryota; kingdom Metazoa; phylum Arthropoda; class Insecta; order Blattodea; family Ectobiidae; genus Ectobius; species Ectobius pallidus. The sequence continues at coordinate 168,112,177 of CAXKWD010000008.1, read as the reverse complement.
CAACGGGCGTTTGAATGGTGAACATAAGGTGAAAGTTGTTCTGTCTTCGCCGAAACGAAGAGTGTAGTTTTGACTCAGAGACGTTTTCGTGCTCACTTTAATACAATATGGGCTCCTAGCAAGCAGACAATTTACAAATAACTGAGCAGTTTTGTGTTGGAAAAAAACCGGTCGCGATGGGCTAGTGTTCGTACACCTGAAAATATTGAAGTGGTTCGCGTTGCTTTGACTCGAAGTCCGTCTAAAGGGCTTCTGCAGAGTTGGGAATCAGCTTAGAGCGCGTGTAGTGGAGTTGTGCCATGCGTTATCTGAAGACTTGTATCGAAAAGTGGTGACGAATGTAAGGGTTCGTTTACAAGAGATTGTGAGGCAAAACGGAGGTCTTATTGAACACACTATGCATTAAAGACAATTTCCATATCCTAATGATCAATTCTATGTATTCTATGTAAAGCTATAATAAAAATTAATGTGTTATGTGTAAAATAAATGGTATGACATTTCGTGCGATACCCTGTATATTATCTAATTTATTTAGTATATTTAATTTATTTCAAATATTTAATATATAATAAATATAATTTATTTAATATATTTGATTTATTTAATGCATTAAATATATTATTTAATATAATTAAATTATTTAATTTATTTCATAATATTAAATAAATTATTTGATATATTATTTAAAAAATAAATAAAATATTTCATAAATTATTTAATATATTATCTAATTTATTTAATATATAATAAATATAATGTATTTAATTCATTAAAAATATTATATTTATGAAATTTATTTAATATATTTCATTTAAATAATATTTAATTTATTTAATATATTATTTAAAATATCATTTCATTTATTAAATTTCCTTAATATATTTAATAAATATGTAATATATTATTTAAGATATTATTAAATGTAATGATGAAGCTATTTTAGAAACACCCTTATAAAATAATAGGGAAAAATACAATATGCGACCCACCCGAGTCCCCCACCACTACTACTCTAACGGGACCCACGTGGAAAGTAGGGGTTTTGGGTGGGGAGAAAAATAATTTATTTCTCCTTTATTCTCTTCTTCTCTTTCTTTCCCGTCTCTTTCCTCTCACCTCCTCTTCACCCTCCCATCTACCGGAACCTCTAGCGTTATAGCTAGGAGTCTTAACCCACTACGCCACGAATGACAGTTGAGCAGTGAAGAAAGATTTCATGTATATATAGGTACTAAGGGTGACTTCATGCATTCGCGAGTGTTAACGCAAGAATCGCTTTTCAAATTTTGAAATGTTTTGTTTGTTACGAAAAGAGTACTGTTGGTGCAAGGGAATTTTTCTGCATTGATTAAGCCATGTTTTATATCATAACACGGCGTTTTTAAAAATTGGGAAATATTATGTAAATTTCGATTTTTTATATTATCAAATCGGTGTTTAAAGATCGTGAAATATGATGTTTGGTACAAGGGCATTTTTTTAATTGTTCGACATTTTCTATAATTCGTGAAATTTTATTTTGTATTTTTATAATGGTAATTGCAATTATTAGAGCAAGCTGTGGGCTTATGCGCGCGGTAGGCGGAGGGGAAGCGAGCACGCAGGCAGGCTGGCGGAGAAGGCGACCAGGCCGATGGAAAGGGGAGCCGGGTGGGTCGGATATTGTAATCATGCCAAATAATATTTTGAGGTTCAAAATTTATTGCAAACCTGTGGATGGTATCTACTTCCAATCAGTATGACTTTGAAATTCTGGAAGAGAAAAGTTCAGTATGAAGTAGAAAATAGGACATTTGATACTTAAAACCATCCCTTATGCATGCAAAAAAATATATACCATAAGTTTGATATCAAGAAAATAGTTTGAGATTTCTCTTAGATATGTAGTGAATTTACTATATTCTTCTTGCTCTTTCCACCTTCTACGAGTTGGAAATTTCTGGCAGATATCTAGGTTCAAGTTTGGCGTGATCCATGATGTTAATGGGGGTGTAAAATAGCTTCATGGTTACCATTCAACGGAAGTCAGTGAGTTAAGAAACAAACTTAGCGCTCTTCTAATATTAATTATTAGGGCCCGGATGTTTATGACATGTCATATTTTTTTCCTTTGTGATGTTACCATAGCAAATATAATTTAAACATGATATCAGCTAATGTGATCAGAATTATGCAATTTTCATTGGTCATATAATGTCATATTTTAGCTTTTTCAGTATTTTTTGTCATTTTTCCGTCTTTTTTCATATTATGGTCATATTTTCAATCATTTTTCATTTTTCCCCATGCTTTTGTTTTTTATATTCCATTTTCATTTATTTGCTTACAGCCGTCTCAGAGATGGGATTTGAACACCCCAGAATTGTTGCTTGTAACTTCTCAGTATTTTCTTTCTAAAAATACTTTCACAAAATATACGTTGGCCTACGTATAATTCTGAGAATTAGGAGAAAGAGAGAGATGCGTAAAAAGGGACAGATGCAAATAAAGCTAACGGAGATATTAGGATGGCTATTGTCAGTTTTCATAGCAAGGTCAACTAACTGCTTCTGTAAATAACTTGAGCAGGTAGAAGTTCTTCTTGGGGGTGCCAAGGGGAAGGGGTGATAGGAAGGAACAACCATCCCTCAGTTATTGAAAAGATTTCGCTGCATGGTGTGCTTCATCGCAATCTCAATACTCTTGGTTTATCATGCCTAAAACTAAGGGTCCGATAAGTGAAAAATTAATATTATTATTTATTAATGTGTTCTCATAAAATTTTAATTGAAAAAACCGACAAGATTTTGAAAAAAAAAATTGTCTCTAGGTCATATTATTAGTCATATTTCGCCATTTTTTAGGTCATAAAGGCTTGCATATTTCTAACATTTTTAGGTCATAAACATCCGGGCCCTATTAATTATTATGGGCTCCTTAGCATGTCTGCTCCTTGAATTAACATATTCTTCCTTATATGCAGTATATCACAGCCCCTATATGTAACAATAACCCTCATATAACAATATCATTATCTGTAGCCTCGACTTAATAAGAAATACTGTACATAAAAAAGGGAAAATAATATTGAAAGAATATTCAAACACATCATGCTCTCCACATCTTATTCTACAGAAAATTTAAATTATTTCAGGTTGCTGTCGGTAGCACTGTTTCTTCAAGTTGGAAACGTAGGTATACTAACGAAAATATGAAAATGAGAATGAAAATTTTGAAAATGACTAGCAAAATATGGAAAATGAAAATTTTGAAAATATGAAATATGATATCTGAATTATGAAATCTGAAATCTCATATTTGTAATCTCAAATATGAAATTTAATTGTTGAAAACTACATCTAATAAAATCAGGTAAACTGATGTAAAAAAGAGCCAGTATGTTTTTGTTTAATCAGTTATGACTTCAATTATGATATGCAGAATATGTTTTTTTTTTTTTTTTAAATTGATTTCCAAGTTAAGCTCCAGATTTTTTCATTAAGCAGGGCTTACGGAAGAAGAAAGTTCTACCATCTCGGCCACCTGGGTCATTTTAACGGTCTAGTTGGATAAGCGCATGTAAAACAATAGTGTTTTTTGTCAAAGCTACCTGTATTTTAATTTCCAAGGCCTCATAAGATCACAGTAAAACAATAGGCTATGTTGTCAAGATAACTGATTTTAATTTTTTTTATAAATTCTTTCAAATACGTATATGCCATAAAATAGGCACTAAATTGAGCATTACTCCGAAACAGATCAACCGATTTTATCCATTATGAATAGACGTCTTCCCATGGACATTGTAAATGTGTATACCAAGTTTCATAAAAATCCGGTAAAGCGTATTTGAGTTATCGCGTCTTTAAAATATACACTAAATTGGGTTTTACTCCGGTACCGGTCAACAGATTAGGTTCAAATTCAATAGGGCACTTCTCATAGACGTCATAAATGGGTATACCAAGTTTCATGGAAATCCGTTACAGCGTATTTATTAAAATAGGCACTAAATTGGGCATTACTCCGGTACCGGTGAACCGATTTGGTTCAATATCAATAGGGTTCTTCCCATCGACATTATGAATGTTTATACGAAGTTTCATGAAAATCCGAAAAAGCGTACTTGAGTTATGGTACGTACAGACGCACAGACAGACGGACAGACACACAGACAGACATTTTTTCGTCCCCCACACAATCTCATAAAGTACCATACTGGCACTTAATAATAGATTAAGGCACTTGAAAATTCGTTTGAATTTCCAGAATTGAATTTAGGGCCGTTGAATTGTATAAGAGTAGATGATTTAAATGTAAATGTCTTAAGTACAATTTCACATCGGTATAGATGTTAACTTCAGAGTAATTTGCATTTACAATGAATTGGTTATGTTGACATTTTCTTATGTTCTCTTTTCATTATCTGAAAGATCTCATTTCAGATCACCTAAAACAATTGAAAAACGAATGTGGCAAAAATGGAGATGTTGAGTTTTGTCAAAACTGTCTTTAACTGCTCAAGGGGCATTCCACGAAAAAGTCAACCAAATGCATGAAAAATAAGAACATTTCTCCAGTTTCCGTCATATGGGCATTAGAAACAAAGCATACACAATCCACTGTTTACATTTCCATGTTCTTGGCCACGATAATTAATTGAAAAATTAAAAATGAAGAGTATATTAATTTTCAAAGGATTATATTTATTAACACTTGCACGTGAATCATTCATAAACTAAACCATTAATAATTAATGAAACAGCTAAAATTCTGGCTTTAGAGTTCATTCCACGAAAGTGCCGCCTGGGAAAACGATCTCAGATTTGAGTATGCAGTTCCAAAGCTACCTGTGAACACATAATACGTAATGTTTCTCAACTGTTTTTTGACAGATGAATATGATGTGAATTTTATTTGATAAATTCAGTGTAATTTTCAGAACTTATATAATTTTTCAAGGGAAGGAATGGTTTGTTTGGATTTTTATTGTCCGCGATACTTCCATAGTTAAAACTATCAATAATATTATAGCTGGTGCCCGTGGCTTCACCCGCCTTTATTAATTGACTCCAGGATTTTTAAGAAATTTACACTGGCAGTTTATTAAAACTGTTTGTGGTTCAGAGCTAAGAAAATTGTAAGTAAAAATAAAATTAGAAATTTTGTTCATTGTGTTCATTTCACTTCGGCCTTATATAATAAAGAAACGGTTTTCCTAATTTTGAACTCTTAGTGAAAAATTTAGACTGCGAGAGACGAACATCGCCGAGTATACCCGATGTCTCACAAAGTAAGCGAGCGAGTGAGCACGCTATTTAGGGCCATTGAATTGTATAAGAGTAGATGATTTAAAAGTAAATGTCTTGTGTACAATTTCACATCGGTACAGATGTTAACTTCAGAGTAATTTGCATATCTATTAGCTGTGACATAATTCCGCACAGTGTGACACCAGTAACATATATTTTCTCTGTTGTTTATATGGTTGACATGTTTTATTTTACATATTCTATGTTTATTTCACACATTATGCAATTGTGTGTCTGTGACACATGGAATGCCCCTCACGCTATCGAGTAGAGAAAGTAATGAGACTTTTTTTACAATAATGATTACAGACAGGATTTTCATGCAAATGCATGTTTTTATATAACCTTATTGACTAGGGGGCGGATTTCTATGACATTTCATATTTTTCCCCTTTGCATTATTTCAGGTTTCCGACTAATTTAAACCAGATTCCAAGCACCCTGGTGAAAATGGATGGGCTTTTATTGTGCATATAACTGCATATTTAGGAAATTTTCAGCTATTGTAGCATATTTAGTATGAATATGCATATTTAAGTCATATTTTTGGCATATTAAAAAAATGTTGAAATTTCATATCATACCGTATTGGCCCGAAAATAAGACAACCTCGAATATAAGACGACCCTGAATTTTTGAAGGGTAGTTACGAAAAAATAAATAAAATAGCTTATTAGTACATTTTGCTTCACATAAAACAGAAGTTTGAAGTTCATGTCGTAACTTCTTCTCTCGTCTTTATTTACGCATTGACACAATGAAAATGCTTTCTTTTCCACATGGTCTGCCATGTTGGTGGTCAAACAAAGCATTATGCATAGAGAATAGAGATGCCAAGCAGTGCAGTACACGGCAGTACAAGGAGAAGCACGAATTCGAGAATAATTTCCGCGTGACTTTGACCTTGGATCGGACGCACGCCATTTGCATGGGGATCCCCGGCCGCTACACACGTGCACAGTTGCATTCATGATTGGAGAGTTGTTGAGTCTTAGGGTGCGCGTATAAGACGAGTATAGTTTTTAAAAGCATATTTTCAGGGAAAAAAACATCGTCTTATATTCGGGCCAATACGGTATTTTGTAAATTTTGCATTATACTGATGCTTTTTGAGATTTACAGATATTTTAAATAATTAACATTATGTTTTAATAAAATGGATTGTAATGAACTTAAAAAATATACATAATGTACAGTCGGTCAAATAAAAAACGCCGGGACTCGTATGCAGTTAAAATTAAAGTTTTAACGCATTAGTTCACAACTTTCCTAAAAAAAGACATAAAATACAAGTCATTCTCGGAACATGTGAGGCCATGTGACACGAGGGGAAAAAACGAACAAAGTTCGTTATTATGTTTCATTATGTTATCTTCCATTTTCAGTACGTTTCTTATTATTTTATGCCACAGATATGCATTTGTTGTAAAATCATACTTTCTTTCTTGCTTTCTTTTGTGTGTGTCCAAAATTCGACATCAAAAATGATAATTCATTAGAAGTAATTATTATGTTATTCCAGTCATTGCCGCGTTTGAAAAAATAAACATAAATAAAAATATAAAAGAACCCACTAAGGATCGAACTGACCCCACACGTTCAATTCCGATGTCTTGACCATTATACTATTGCAAACAGATGAGAATAGCCTACATAATTCTGCAGAATACAAAAAAAGTAAAATTGGCCGGTTTCGGGATTTGAACCGTGGAACTCCAGAATGTGAGGCCAAGGCGTTACCATCTCGGCCACCTGGGTCAGTTTAACGTCTAGTTGGATAAGCGCATGTAAAGCAATTGTGTTATTTGTCATAGCTAACTGTATTTTAATTGCCAAAGCCTTATAAGATTACAGTAAAACAATTGACTATGTTGTCATGATAACTGATTTGCATTTCATAAATTCTTTCGCTTACGTATATTACCATAAAATGAGCATTACTCCGAAACAGGTCAACCGATTTTATCCAATATCAATAGACGTATTCCCATGGACATTATAATTTTGTAGGCCTGTACCAAGTTTCATAAAAATCCGGCAATGCGTATTTGAGTTACTGCGTCTTTAAAATAGACACTAAATTGGGTTTTACTCCGGTACCGGTCTACCGAATTGGTCTAATATCAGTAGACGTCTTCCCATGTACATTATTAATGGATATACAAAGTTTCAGGAAAATCCAATAAAGCATATCTGAGTTATCGGAACTTCTTATATATTAACATAAAAGGCACTAAATTGGGCATTATTCTGGTACTGGCCAACCGATTTAGTCGAATATCAATAGACATCTTCCCATGGACATTATAAATGTGTATACGAAGTTTCATAAAAATCTGATAAAGCGTATTTGAGTTATTGCACCTTTAAAATAGACACTAAATTGGGTTTTACTCCGGTACTGGTCAACAGATTAGTTTCAAATTCAATAGGGTACTTCTCAAAGGCGTCATAAATGCGTATACCAAGTTTCAAGGAAATCCGATACAGCGTATTTGAGCTATAGCGCCTTTCTAATGTAATCTATTAAAATAGGCACTAAATTGGGCATTACTCCGGTACCGGTGAACTGAGTTGGTTCAATATCAATAGGGTTCTTCCCATGGACATTATAAATGTGTTTTCCAAGTTTCATGAAAATCCGAAAAAGCGTATTTGAGTTATGGTGCGTACAGACACACGGACAGACATTTTTTCGTCCCCCACACAATCTCATAAAGACATAGCAGAACAGCAAATGAACTGTTTTTGTGCATCATTAAGATCTTTGTCCAAATTATGTCCCACCCATAATAGATTTTGAAAAACATATTTTAAATATTTAAAATCAGTTTTAAATAATGTATTATGGAGGAGAAGGCATTGTAAATTTCACAGAATGAGCAGAAGAGTTCTAGTTCATTATTTACGATATGTAATGAACAAAAATACTTGTCGTAATATGCTAGAATGTCCCACCTGTAATTATGAAATGGCTGACTTGTCTTTGTAAAAGGGAACACTAAGACTATAAATACAGTTAATTCCTCATTATCCATGGATGGCTTATGAAGTTTGAAATTTGACTTTCCTACACTACATTTTGAATTTTCCTGCACTTTATTGTATCACTTTCTCACTTGATATACAACATGCACAATATCGCAATAAAGTGCAGGAAATTAAAAATCTTGCATTCGGTTAATTCTAACATTTGGATTATCCATTTCTTGCATGCTATGGTCCGCATGCTATCGAACATGGATGGGAGTTCTTTTCTTCATCCACCTTGATTCAAACCTAAAGCCGATGTCCCACGATCCAATTTGTATCAAGTAGCATTTCTATACAATTATTTCTGACTGTGCACATGAGAGTGCGTTTTGGTCCAATATACAGAGTCAGTTGTTCTCCGGAAACAAAAATCGATAGTAACTATAATCGACATGGTGGTCGATATGTACGCACTTAACACAAGTAATATTTTTTATGGAATCTTTATCATAATTTCCAGAGCACCTCAGCATTTATGCCAGTTGGAATGTTTTTTGTTAATATTAGTGTAAATTAAGTCTTAGGATCCATAATCTTCTCGACTTCAATATTAAGTATCATTAAGAAGGCTTTCCGTATTATAACTGGGACACAAAGAAGGCAGTCATGCAGAGCCATTTTCAGGCAGCTAAAAATCCTACCTTTGGCTAGTGAATATCTTTGGTAAATATTAAACTTTGTAATAGACAACATAGATAACTTCGAAACTAACTCTGACCTACATAATAACAGCACTAGAAGGAAATTAGATTTGCATATTCATAGGCTAAATCTCAGCTGTTATCAAAAAGGTGTTTACTATTCAGGAATTAAATTCTTTAACAAACTTCCAAAAGAGATTAAAAAATTTACCAACAAACCAAAAGAAATGAAATTATTGATTAAGAAATATTTAAATGCATAGCTTCTATTCTCTTAATGATTTTAAGACAAATAATATGTTAATATAGAAACTAATATTGGGAAGAGCACAGTGAAGTCATCATATAAATTATTAAGGCTATATTTCACACTTGAACTTCACTATTAAATATTTACCTAGGACTACGTAGTTTCAGTCACCCTTGTGACTATCTTCAGCTACATCTGAATTTTTGTTGGTAGCACTGTTTCCTTTTACTACCAACAAAAATTCAGATGTAGCTGAAGATAGTCACAAGGGTGACTGAAACTACGTAGTCCTAGGTAAATATTTAATAGTGAAGTTCAAGTGTGAAATATAGCCTTAATAATTTAATATGTTAATAGTTTATAAATGTAATTCTGTTTAATGCTTTGACAAGTTCCACATCCTATAGTCTGATAGGAACTATGGAATGCTTTCTTACTTTACATTTTATCTTTTTGGTTATGTTCGCTGGTCGAGTAAGCACTGGCAGCAGAGAGAATCAGCTGTACGGAGGAAGAAGCCATGTTTATACATAATGAAAGTCACGCGGGGGTTGATTTCATGTTTTTGGATGGAAAAATAGAAACGTTTCTACTCCTTAGGCAAAACATTATACAGGCTGAAATTGTGTACAAATATAAAAAGTCACTGCTATAATTTTTTTAATAAAATTCCATCAAAGATAAGAAATCTTGGAAAAAAAAAAACTGTACAATATTCTATCTATTTGGTTCAAAAGCAAAGCGATATACACGGTAGAAGAATTTTTAGAGAGTAATATACCAGAAAATATGGATATAAATTTGTATTCTTAGCTTTTTTTGTTATTATATAAAACTATCCAAAAACTGACGAAGCCTATTGTACAAATATATTGTATTTAAAGGTGAATAAAGATTTGATTTGATTTGTGTGCAATGGCAGTCGGCCATGTCACACAATCCAACCTGGCGGATTGTACATATTTGGACCAAAACTGGAACATGGGACATCGGCTTTACAGTTGGATCCAGTGAAGGGTTGAAATGTGTTGCCGGATATGCAGGGCATCACAGTTCCGCACTCTCGCCTAGCAGTGTTGCCAAATAGTCTGGGTTCTCTGTGTTGAAGTTGTGCAGGGTTTTGAGACACTCCAGCAGCTTCAGCATGCCGCTGTCGATGCAGGTTGCATACTCCAGAGTGCTCTGCCTGCAACACAGGGAATGTTATTAAGGGCCCGTAAGTTAATGTACAGTCGGTCAAATAAAGAACGTCGGGACTCGTATGCAGTTAAAATTAAAGTTTTAACGCATTAGTTCACAAGTTTCCTATAAAAAACACAAAATATAGGTCAATCTCGGAACATATGAGGCCATGCGACAGGAGGGAAAAAATGAACAACGCGGAAAGCGCAACACACGATATTCAACTTAATGTATTGTCATACTTCATTTTGCTTTGTGTCATCGCCACATACAAATGCTAAAGTGAGAGAAAGTGTAGTTAGGGCTGTAATTGACCTGCATTTTTCGGCCTCTGAAGCAGCGAGAAGGTTCCATATTTATGAAAGAGCAGCTCAGAAGTAGGAACGTCACTATAATGCGACCGGAAGTTTTCATAGGAAACATGGATCTGCGGAAGGCCGCGTATTTCGATGCTAGATTGGTTGCAGAAGTTGAGCGTAAGTTATTGATTTTGCACTACAAGTACCGTATTATAAAATAAAATCTTTAAAAAATGCTCCTTGAATAAACATACCGGTATTCCTCGCGAATCTATTAATTATTAATATTATAAAAATTTGCAACCAAGAATATGGTGGATTTGAGGCATATAGCCACAGCCTTCTATACATGTTTGTTTTGGAACAAAACTGACTAAATAATCAAGAAAATACATGGATAGACAAGGGGCATGTGTGAATCTAACCTTAAGTCTTCCTGTACATGCGCACATGCTCGTTTATGATACTTTATTAAATAACGCCCGACGTTTTTAATTTGACCGACTGTACGCATTTCTAGTAATTTTAGAACCATCAGAAAGGATATTATGTTACAATGTTTTACTCTTATTTGGATCAAAATGTTATCCAAAACCCAAAAAAGTGATGGAATTTTGTGGAAAACCGAAATTACAGATATTACTGATCGAGCCACCATTTTGATAATATCGAATTATAACATCACACGATCTATAAAATCTGGGTTAAAATTAATGGGGGGGGGTTTCCTCCACTCGTCAAAAAATTTCCCCAGCATACATGCATTTTCCTCGCTAGGGATATATTTTTCTACAATTCATAAACTTCTGTTTAAAACCACAATTAAATTACCAGAAACATGCATTTACATTTCTTTATCACCAGCACAACAATGGACATAAGGTATATTGTATTTATTACGCTATAGGACCCCCTTGCCTATTAAGACCCTCCTAATTAATAAGTGCCAGTATGGTACTTAATGAGATTGTGTGTGGGGGATGAAAAATGTCTGTCCGTCTGTAGCATAACTCAAATACGCTTTATCGGATTTTTATGAAACTTGGTATACACATTCATAATGTCCATGGGAAGACGTCTGTTGATATTGGACCAAATCGGTTGGGCGGTACCGGAATAATGCCCAATTTAGTGCATTTTTATGATATTATTTAACAAAAGGTCCCATAACTCAAATATGCTTTATCGGAATTTCATGAAACTTGGTATACACATTTATAATGCCCATGGGAAGACGTCTGTTGATATTGGACCAAATCGGTTGGCCGGTACCAGAATAATGCCCAATTTAGTGCATTTTTATGATATTATTTAACAAAAGGCCCCATAACTCAAATATGCTTTATCGGAATTTCATGAAACTTGGTATACACATTTATAATGTCCCTGGGAAGACGTCTGTTGATATTGGACCAAATCGGTTGGTCGGTACCGGAATAATGCCCAATTTAGTGCATTTTTATGGTATTATATAACAAAAGGCCCCATAACTCAAATATGCTTTATCGGAATTTCATGAAACTTGGTATACGCATTTATAACATCCATGGCAAGAAGCCTATTAATTTTAGACCTAATAGGTTGACTGGTACCAGAGTAACGAATAATTAAAGGTCACATGTTTTTTAATTTTCGTCTACCGATATAATTTGACAGTTAACACTATTCCTTCACTTATGCTTATTAAACGACACCATCAAACAGACTGAATTGGCCAAATGGTAACGCCTTGACTCGAATTCTGGAGGTCCCCGGATCAAATCCCGGACCCGGCCGATTTGACATGGATATATTTTTATTTTTATGTGAGTGCGCGATTGTCAAGGTATCACAAATCTGTAGTTCTGCTGATGCTGGTCGATTTTAATCTGATTAGAAAAACTTATTTTCTGCATATCATAACTGCAATTATAATTGATTCAACAAAAACATACTGGCACTTTGTTGTATCAGTTTACCTGATTTTTATTTAATCCACAAATTGAAAAAAATATTAAACTCGCACAAACTGAAGTTTCAAACTTAGATAAAAGTGGCAATGTTGGACATTCTTTCAATACAGCGGTAAATTGTTTAGCTTTCTCCTTAACCTCGAGCTTCTGGCTGTATGACTCATCCCTCCCTGTCCACGCTTAATTATAATGAATTTATTATTATTTTTATTATTATTATTATTACTATTATTATTCATTATTATTCCAAGGCGTGGTGTGGACAGACAGACAAGTGGCATGTGAAAAGGACTGGTCAAAGAATTTGTAATTCTGCCTCTTGGAAATTAAGTGGTAGTGGCATTTGCAGAGCCCCAAAATAGTGTGAGAGCTGCAGGTAGAAAGTTCGATGTACAACCGAAAATGGTTTGTTACTGGCATAGGTAATAGGTAGAGTAGTAGATGTGGCAACAGTGTGGGCAGCAGTTCATTCAGCTGAACATTCGCGTGTGCCACACACGTAATGGCGAACATTTTGTATGTACTGCAGTTAAGATCGTTTATGCTATTAACTAGCATGTGCCCGCGGCTTCGCCCGCGGCTTCGCCCGCGATAATTATTTCAAAAATTAACAATTAAGAGCATAATAGTTATATCATTATATTTATTAACACCTAAATCACGTGGACTACATACCACGATTAGATAGTATCGTCTGGTAAAAGCGTCCTCAGATTCGAGTTTCTTGGTCCAGAAAACCCCTGTATAGTAAGTTTCGTCCAAATAAAACAATGTTTGACCATATTAGGGCTTACAACATTCAAGAGATCGCGAAAGTTTTATTTTCAAGATATGACAAATATAGCCAAAGCCAACTGTAATTGATTTGACATTGAAATGTATAACTGAAAACTTATGTTTTGAAAACGCAAAAAATTCACGTTTTTTGCCCGTTTTTCACTCATTACTCACGAACGAAAACTAAAATTAAAATTCCGGCTTCGAGGTGCATTTTCCGACCCTTCAGCCCACCTATTTTAAAATTTCTTATCTCTGCGTTCACTAGATTTCGCTGGACATCGAGGACAATTCCTTTTATTAATATAGATAATATGAATTATAATGATACCTTCTCTAATTTGTCAAACATCCATTTCATGTAATCCAAGCCCACCTGATACCATTGGTAACAATACGTTCTGAGAATTTGTTTTGATAAATCTGTGCAAAAAGGGGTTAAGTATTTTCAAAAACATTTCATTTATATCATTATTATTATTATATTATTTATAAATCATAATATTTTTAATAACACCTAAATCACGTGGACTACATACCACAATTAGATAGCGTCGCCTGGTAAAAACGACCTCAGATTCGAGGTCCTTGGCCCAGAAAACCCCTGTATAATGAGTTTCGTCCAAATCGAACAACGTTTGACCATATTTAGGCCTATATTGATTATCCCACTTATAATAATAATAATAATAATAATAATAATAATAATAATAAGAAGAAGAAGAAGAAGAATCCTCTTCGGGATTAGGTTGAAAATTTCATATGTATGCGTGCCTTGACATTAAAAACAAATGAATCGACCAGCGTGAGCTACAACATTCGAGCGATCGCGAAAGTTTCATTTCCAAGGTTTGACAAAAATAGCCAAAGCCAGCTGTAATTGATTTGACATTGAAATATATTACCCTTCGAAAATCCAAAAAATGCACGTTTTCTGCCCATTTTTCACTCATTTTTGGCATTTAGAATCACAATTTTTCAAAATCCTTTCTTAGTGAGCATCTACATTAGGAAACGAAGGTACTATCAAAATTCCAAGTCTCTACCTGTTATAGTTTAGGCTGTACGTTGATTCCTGTCATTCAGTCAGTCAGTCAGTCATTCATTCAGTCAGTCAGGACAAAGCCTTTTATATATATAGAGATTGGAATAGCAATTGTGCTCTTTTACCAAATTTATAGCTGAAATATGACATTAAATTACAAATAAGACCAAGACCATGGAAATGACCAAAATATGACCTTATACCTAGGAATATGCAAAATAAAAATCGTCCGATTACTATAACAAATGTGCAATTCATGTTTAATTTGTGTATTCGGCAAGAATGGAGGTCAAGATAAAAAATATGACATGTCATAAACATCCGAACCCTATCTAATATATAAAGTCGAATGTGTTTGTGGGTAGGTAGGTAGGTAGGTATGTTTGTATGTATGTATGTTCCTTATACAAATCTACATTTCTTTACCAATTTACACGACATTTTGCACACATACCCAGTTAAGCCCGGGAAGTAACGTGGTCAACATTAAAATTCAAACAAAATTCTCCTTCCCTTGAAAATTATATAATTTCTGAGAATATTATACTGAAAAAATGAAATGCTGTTCAGTTCACATGACAACAGTGTATTGTTTACTGTGATCACATAGGGCTTTGGCAACTATTTAATACTGGACTTTAACGAATTATGATTCCATCGATTTAATATATTGGCGAAAATAATTACTGAAAAATGAAATTCACGAAAATAAAGCAGGTCCCGGGTTTCAGGGGAGGAAAGTATGAAAGTGATACTGCATTTCTCTTTTATTTCAGCCCCGAAACGGTTGTATGGTAACATGAGAATGAGAAATAAAATTTTCCGTCAAGTCAATAGAATCTTATGTAATTTATGTTTCTTCTTATTTCAACCCCTCCGAGGCATGATGTGTAGAAGCAACGGAATGCAGCATTCGACATCCTCTATAAACCATAAAAGCTATATCTAGCGTTTTCTGATGGAATAGTTTGAGTGTGATAAATCTTTTTCTTCATTTCAAGTCTTACATACATATTAAAATTATAAGGACCTAGAGTTTCAAAATCGAAAGTCCTCCACAAGTTAATTTCAAATTAAAAAATACAATGTCCAGGTGATGCCGGGCCTTTTCAGCTAGTCTCTATATATATATAAAAGGCTTTGTCCTGACTGACTGACTGAAAGGAATTAACGTAGAGCCTAAACTATAACAGGTAGATACTTGGAATTTTGACAGTAACTTCGTTTCATAATGTAGGTGCTCACTAAGAAAGGATTTTCAAAAATTCTGATTCTAAATGCCAAAAATTAAATGTTTTTGAGAATACTTAATCCCTTTTTACACAGAATTATCAAAACAAAATCACAGAACATATTCTTGCCAGTTTTATCAGATGGGTTTGGATTAAATGAAATGGAAGTTTGACAAATTAGAGAAGGAATCAATATACGGCCTCCTTTATTGTATGCCTCCTTTAGGTCGTCGTGATCAATATAATTCATGTTATCTATATATTAATAAAAGGAATTGTCTGTCTGTCCGCGATGCCCAGCGAAATCTACTGAATGCAGAGATCTGAAATTTTAAACATAGATGGACTTTAGGGTCGGAAAATGCACCTCGAAGCCGGAATTTTAATTTTAGCTTTCGTTCATGAGTTATGAGTGAAAAACGGGCAAAAAACATGCATTTTTTTGCGTTTTCGAAACATCAGTTTTCAGTTATACATTTCAATGTCAAATCAATTACAGTTCGCTTTGGCTATTTTTGTCATACCTTGAAAATAACAATGTCGCGATCGCTTGAATGTTGTAAGCCCTAAATATGGTCAAACGTTGTTTTATTTGGACGAAACTCACTATACAGAGGTTTTCTGGGCCAAGAAACTCGAATCTGAGGTCGCTTTTACCAAGCGACGCTATCTAATCGTGGTATATTGTCCACGTGATTTAGATGTTAATAAATATAATGATTTTACTATTATGCTCTTAATTTTTAATTCTTGAAATAATTATCGCGGGGCATCACTTGATTTTGTAAGTCCATCCTGGACGATTCATTTGTTTAGAATATCAAGGCATGCACGAAATTTTCAACCTACACGGAAGAGGGATAATCAATATAGGCCTAAATATGGTCAAACATTGTTCGATTTGGACGAAACTCACTATACAGGGGTATTCTGGGCCAAGGAACTCGAATCTGAGGTCGCTTTTACCAGGCGACGCTATCTAATCGTGGTATGTAGTCCACGTGATTTAGGTGTTAATAAATATAATGATTTAACTATTATGCTCTTAATTTTTAATTCTTGAAATAATTATCGCGGGCGAAGCCGCGGGCACATGCTAGTTTATAATAAAAAGCATAAAATAACAGAGTCTGAACCTGCATTTAATTCCTGCTCCTCAAGATAATAATGCTCAGTGCGAGTACTCACCGATACAAGCTGGTGACGAGGGTGTCCAGGTGGCGGGGCAGCTCATACCTTGTGTAGGGGGTCACGTGACTCAGACTGCGCTCTGCATTCGAGAACCCGCTGATCCTGAAGCATAATAATTATAATTATTAGAAGCTATTAGATTACACAGACCAACAGCCACTTTGGTGCTTTAGAATTTACACCTATTCTTGGGTATACAGTAGATAATCCGAGTTAATTGGGGCTGACAGTACCTTGGACTACAAAAAACTTGGATTGCACAGAAAAAAGGAAAATAACGGATTTTTCAACTACATACAAAACAAACAAAACAAACTACATATAAAACAAAGTCAAATTTAATGTCTAGATATTAAAATGACAGATATATACAGTGAGTCTCAGACAGATTGCATCCGCTTGCTGCGCGCCATGCTTCTCTTGTGATGACTCAACACTTCCCGCGTCGCGGCCAGCTGTGTCCCCACAGATAAGTCAACAATTCCTGCATAGCCTTCAGTTGAGAATTGTTCTCGTGTTGTACAGACGTGAAAGTGTTATTCTGTAGTTGTCACAACTAAAAGAAAACATTAGGATAGAGATTTACTCAATAATAACGGAAGAACAATTAATGCGTATTAATCATAATTTCCTATCACGATGCCAAAAGTGTGTGAATGTAGGAGGACACTTCCAGCATATCCTGTAATAAGGTAGGTGCCTATTTTCGTTATTTTCAAACTTATTTCATTTGTTTTCATTGTCACGCAGGGACAAGTCAGTCAACTGCCGGGCAGTTCCTTTGCCGCATACTGGGGATAGAAGCGTCATCTGGGGGAACCCAACGCGCGGTGCGGCAGATCCAATCTGACTGAGACTCACTGTACATTAACAGTGTTAGAAGAAAGACTCTTTATAAGCATATACAACTTTAAAAAACTGTTCATGCCCTTATATATGGATTTTTCTTTTTTTTTTCCTGTCTTTTGCATCTCGGATTATCGCGACTCTACTGTACTTAGTTTTGCCCTATCAGCTTTAGTTTTTAAGATAAGTATTACCATTATGCATATTATCCCATTTTATGTTTGATATAAATAAAAAACAGTGCCTATTTGTAGCTTTTAAATCACGTGAAGAAAAAAGTAACACACTAATATTACATTAACATTACAATAACAATATAACATCGGGTCTTTCAAAAAAATTGATATAATCACATACATACTTATGAGCTGTCTATCTGAGGGCCAAAAAATAATCCAGCTTTTAGTTTTTCTGTATTGCGTACAGTTTTCGTCCTACAGGTCCAAAGAACCTTCACTAGCTATATTATCAAGCAAGATTTTGTTTCGCAAAAGAGGTTATAAGTTAATGGCACTCTACATAAAAGTAGAGCTGGTAGAGAAAAACTGTTTACATATTTAGAACAAGCACACTGAGTATAGCCAAAATCCAGTAAAACATCTGATACACCAAACAAAAAGTTCTTTCATGTTGGGCTCTGTTACCATTTCAGTTTATAGTGGGTCATGATTGCAATAGTGAGGATCTATTACTAAAACCACTTGGTTTAACTGTTTGGGTGGTTTCAATGATGACGCGTTTATTCACAGAAAAAAGCTGATACCGGTATTTAGCTCCTTCTAATTCTTCATTTTTAGTAATTTAGTTTTTCCGGAAAGCGTCTGAAACAGTGGGAAAATGAGAATGAAGATGTCACTTTTCTAACCTATAAACAGCAGTCTGAAACAGAAAATAGTTGTTTGAAGTCAAGGATTACCGTATTTTACATAAGACGCACCTTGATTTTAGGACGGAAGTTTAAAGGAAAAGAAATTTAATGTGATTCTAAACAAAATATTTTGAAGGGAATAATATACTTCATTACATAAGCAAATAATAGCCTTGTACAATGGATTCAGTGTAAATCACTTCTAACTTAAAACCTGCGTTGTACGAAAATCTCTTCTGTACAGGTGGCATTGTGTAAATTTTAACAACTGAACTGATTTCTCATGAAAGAATGAAAATACTTTTTTGCACTCCTTAGCTAATAAGTGTTACTTACGAAAGTTGTTTACATGGATCGTAACTTGACAATACTGCACGCAATCTTGTTGCTAGGGGCGACGGGCAGAAAGTGACTTGTTGCTAGGGGCGACGGGCGGAAAGTTACTTTACCGCCCGCAAATGCTTATTTGCGAGCAAAAATTACCAAGGCCTCCCCGCTTTATAAATATTCGGTTGCCATAAACAATAACAAATGCGAATCCCTTTCTGAAATAAGCACCATTCTCAAGACTGTATATACATAATATTTTCAGGTAATATCACAATTAATATAATTAAATTGATATAAGTAACAGTCGTGCAAAAAATAGCATGCAACACACTGACCGTAAAGGCATTTACGGGTCTCGAAAACTTAAAAACCCTCGGCTGCGCCCCGGGTTTTCAATCTGTTTCCTCGACCCGTAAACGTGCCTTTCCGCCCTTGTGTCACAATATACTATTACACCCTCTAACCCTCATAAGTGTAACAGGACAAGGCTGTTTAGAGGTCATTACCTTCATTTAAACCACCCGGCGAAGACACTCCTTTTGTATAAAAGAACTCAACATACCTTTCTTTTCGCAATGTATACCTGGCTTCCAGCTACCCTGTATACAATTGTGATAAGTACACTGATGCACAGTCTGTGCTAAATTTTGTAACTGTCTTATCGTTTACAACACCTTGTGTATAACTATGGTATTCCAGCAATATTTACCATAATTTTAATTTTTTTAGTGTACTTCGGACTACTAGACGCACCCAACTTTTAAGGCTCTGTTTTCAAGGTAAAAAAACTGCATCTTATGGTCCGTAAAATATGGTACCATGTTTGTGTCATTATGTTTTGATGTCTACATCACCAAAGTTTATATATAGTATTGCAACAAGTGTAACAAAAATGCAAACATACCGTATAGATATTTAATGTTGTAACCTAAATTTAGTGGTACTGGATTTGGCACACTTTATCCAATAGGAGTCTTGAAATTTCTCAAGTCCCAAACTCAACAAGCACTATCTTCATTATCAATAGCATAATACAAAACTTAACACGTATACGTGAGAGGGGATTTTTCACTACGTATTGCACTACTAGCAGCAGAGAAATTGCTTGGAAGGATGAAACTTGTGTAGAACCAGTTTGCTGCGCTAAAATTAAATTTATTGTTTATGTTTTAATGAATAATATTCACTATTTCTTTCTGTTTTCTAGGTATGGAAAGATGCAAGAAAAACAAGATATGATAAAATAAGGAATGAGCACATTCGAGAGATGTGTTATATCCAGCCAATAGGTAATTGGGTCATAAGAAGAACACAAGAATATCATGACCACATACCGTATTTATTCGAATATAAGCCGCACCTGCCTTTTTAGCAGTAAAGGAAAGGGAAAAACTTAAATAACCCCAAAGTGAAAGAATAAATTGCATCATTTTCATAATATTAAAAAACACATTTCTTAGCTGAAATTCTAATTTTATTTAATATAATTAAATATAAATGATGGAAAAGAAAACAGAAATCGGTACTTTACACTTTATATAACTTTCAGTGTTTAATTTCGTGCGATTTTTCTATTTTTCATAACTGCACTTTCAGTAACCATCAGTTCAAAATTGCCTTTATTCATATTCCCATACATTACAGGATTGTTTTACTTCTGAACTGCTCATAATTCATGCCAATTTTGTATTAATGCTATAAAAATGACAGAATGCGCAAACATCACTTACTGGCATGCTTTTATACATCTTATACGATGCTTCAACTAAAATCGATATATTTTCTATGTTAAATCGATTAATATACAGACAGTCCTGGAGATTTGAGATAATTGATAGGTGGCGGTGCTTAAGGGAGGGGAACCAGCTACGATGGATCAACCGGCTATATTGTACTCATTTTTACCATCATTGCATAAAAACATTTGTATGTGATTTTAAGCCGCAGGCATATTTTGCTGGGCTTAATCTAGGGAAAAAAGTGCGGCTTACATTCAGATAAATACGGTATGAAGAATGAACGAAGATAGACTACTAAAAATTGTTCAAGATACCATTCCAACAGGTAAGAGATCCCCAGGAAGACCCCGAAAAAGATGGTATGACTCACTTCCCAACAGGCTGAAAGCCTAGGATGAGAATAATAATAATAATAATAATAATAATAATAATAATAATTAGGGCTGTACCGATTAATCGATTAAACATTTAATCGTCGATCAATTACATTTTCCGATTAATCGGTTTAGTCGAATTTTGGAAAACGTTTTTCGAGAAATGGGTCAAATGACCAAACTCCTTTCTCAGTGCCGAGTGAGAGAGTTTTTAGTGCTGCCGGTATTATTGTGAACAAGCTACGATCGTCTCTTGAACATTCAAATGTCAACAAACTCGTGTGTCTCAAGTCTTGGGTGAAAAAGTAACCAGAAATATAAGTTTTGCATATATTTTTTCACTAGTTAACTAATAATGGTATTAATTAATTCAGGATTTTTTTTAATAACTATAGTGTAGTACAATAAAACAAAATGATTTTAACTTATAGTGTAGTAGTTATTAAACGTGTAAAACAATGTTAACTGTACACTTTGGTTTCGTTTAAAATAGCGACCTGTTTGTCGATCAATCATTCGATTAATCAGTCGATTAATCGATTAAAGTCAAGCGTTAACTCGATTAGAGTTTTTAATCGATTTTCAGCCCTAATAATAATATGATGATGTTACTCACCATGCTACGTGCACTCTCTCGTAAGTGTGTGTCTCGAGCTGGTCTGACAGGGTTTTCAAGCTGTACACGAAAAGATCATCCAACCACTGCGGTTCTGCATAGCACACGCGTCTGCCTTTGCGCAGAGCTTCCTCGTGTAAGCCTGCGCACTTTGACTCCACTATCACCACCTTCACTGCAGAGGATGTCAGATGCTGTCTCAGCCAGTCAGTCTTGTTGCGACTAATTTCTTCGGCCAGCTCCAAGTCGAAGCAGTCCATCACCTGTACAAGTCAAAACCTTTCATTTAACTTAATTTCACTAGATGATTTCATGTACTCTGCCCCCTAGGCAAAGCTTTGTATAAAACATCCATATCGGTCCTGAATTCCATCGTTTAAAATATGTTTTTAAAATAATTTTTTACCAGTGGATAAAAAAAAACATGTTTCAAAAGGATATACCGGTAATATTGAGTTGGGTCTAGCATGTATCTTCAATTTTTGTATAAATACCTGAACTAGTTACGAAGACCATCGTCATTCATAACCATCAGATTAACACAAACTGCCGGCTGTGTCGAAGGCTACAAGGAACTTGCGGGTTTGGGAGAGGATATTCATCCACAAACATAAAGAACATTGGTGCATACAATAGTTTGTAGTAAAAGTTTTCAGTTTACCAGAAAATAAAATAAACAATACTCTTGTTTGTATTTCCGATAAGATCGTACCAAGCACATCACACTACCACTGTAAACTGTTATAGCTGCAACCGCATGTGTCGCTTAATGTACGAGGGCTGTTTTTTTTTTCAAGTTCTGATGGGACATAAAATGAAAACCACAGTGAAAATCAAAACTGTTTTACGTGGAACATTTAGATACACCTTCTAGCTACTTCTGTACGTAGTTTCATTCCGATAGAGACATTTGTCGTAGCGTGGTACCAACTTTCCAATACCCTCTTCATAGAAGCTTGCCGCTAGCGTATTGAGTAGGGTCCTCACGGCATTTTGAAGTTTTTAAAAAATTTCTTTGTTGGTGTGGAAGCCAGATCTTAGGTTTGTTCGGGAAATTTGTGTGCATCCATTGTTTGGATTGTTGTAACGAATCCACATTTCATGCCCTGTCACGATGGATTTCAAAAACTTGTTCCCATGCTGAGTGACTTTCATTTTTTCGGCAGCTGAAGAAAGATCTGGAAGGACAGAGCTTCCACACCAACGAAGAACTTCAAAACACTTCAAAAAGCCGTGAGGACCCTTCTCAATACGCTGGCGGCAAGCTTCTATGAAGAGGGTATTGGAAAGTTGGTACCACGCTACGAAAAATGTTTCAATCGGAATGAAACTACGTACAGAAGTAGCTAGAAGGTGTACCTAAATGTTCCAAATAAAACAGTTTTGATTTTCACTGTGGTTTTCATCTTACGCCTCATCGGAACTTGAAAAAAAAAAAAAAAAAACCCTTGTATGTATTCAAATCGTCAGCAAGTAGTCCTGTTTTACGGATATGTCATGATTAGGGTAAAGATTTTTAGGCTTTTATAAAAGGTATTTTAGCCTTTTATTTTCATGGAATAGCCCTTTTTAGGCTTTTTAAACAAACGATTTTAGCCTAATGAACACTAATATTAACACTGAAAATTGTATTATAATTTTGACACAGTTATTCGAGTTTTTTACACTTATATTGGCACTCGAAAAATAGCATAAACAATTAAGATATTTACCCTTTATTGATACAATTATTCAATACATCACTCACTTCACTTCCTATCTACAAAATAAGTAGCTGAATTTCTTCCTTTAAAATACTTCTTTGACTTTGGTCAGCAAATTGTTATTTTAAAGTAGATTAGTTGCAGATTTCAAAGAATTGCAGACGGCTCTAGTTTCATTTCCTGTGACGGCGAGGCAGCACATTTTCGAGTTACAAAGACAAGCGACAAAGTGACATATATACTGTTCTTTTCAGTGCATTATATAAATTTTATTTTATGTTTTTTCTTAAAATGCACAAATCCACATACGGTATTTATTTTCCTATGCATTAATTGGAAAATCTATTTAAAAATAGTGTTTTTCTGCAAAAGTCCTCTTTAGCCCCTTTTAAGTCCGATTTATCCCTTTTTAGGTTCTATGAGATTCATATATTCGAAAGCAAGGAACATGAAACGGAAAAGTATGTTAATATGTTCAATTAGGAAACTGGTTAAACTGGAAAAAAAATTGGTTAAAACCTTCAAATCCGGACCCTAGTGATGATTCTTTTATCCCATATTATTAATCAGATACCCATCATTTGTACATATCTTCAAACATCATTTCTGTATCTTACATGTCGCGATCTTTCTGAAGGATATCGATGTTACGAACGAAAGTGCCCTCTCTTCCACTACAGACACTCACTTCATAGGTAGAAAACAAGATAAAGAATAAAATAAAGATTATATCTCACCTCACACTGTGTTGTTTCTTTGAGAACATCCCTCAATGTTTCCATGAACACCATGAATGGCTTGCAGTCACGAGCATACAGCAACAGGATCTGCGGTTTGTGACTCTGCAATGTTATCCCCAACTGATGAACTGAAAACAGAAGCCATCAATAAGCTTGGTAACCTCACTCATCTATACCAGGGGTTCTCAAAGTGTGGTCCGCAGGCATGGTTTGAGGGGTCCACGGGAGATTTTTGAACATTGAAGTAGATTTAAGTCTGAAACTTTCAAAAATAAAACCCAATATTTCATAGATTGTCAAAAGCAAAAAAAATCATCATCCTTCTCACTGAAGTTAGTGGTATTTTACTATATAACTGTTCCTTTGGTAATTTTTTATAGTTAATACTAAGAGTCCTGTCGTTTTGGTATTGAATTCAATGTTAGAAATAAAAAAAAATGTATCAAAACAAACAGACTGCTTTCTTTTTCTATCCTATAGTTTTTCGTTTTGAATTAAATATATTTCAAATGGTTAATACGGTAAAAGCTCCTTATTCGTGCTTCCTTCATTCGCATTTTCACTATTCGCGGATGAAAAAAATGCGACCCAATTCCTATATTTGCAGCTAAAAATTTTTTTATTCGCGGATCTAATAATAATAAAAAGATTCCAATAGGTATCCAACCCAATATCCTTTGTAAATGCCGTCAAATGGACTAATAAAAAAGTAAAATACAGTACTGTAGATCTTATTACAACTTTGCCTTTGTTGTTAAATGATATCGCCGAGGACTTTGACACAAGCCGCCTTCGCCGCGATCGGTGTTTTTGAGAATGTAAACAAACAGAATGAAAGCAACCTTATTACTCAATGAATAAAGTATATTTTTAAATGTTGCTGTTCCGTTCTATGGTAAAAGCCGCTTTGTGTGTTTTATTGTTTCGTCTTTTACATTCATACAAAAATTGAAGTGGCATTGTCATTATGGATCGAAGACCGCAACCAAAAAAGGGTGCCCCTGAGTGGTCCAATGGTCTGGGAGAAGGCAAAGCGTCTTTACGCTCATTTTAAAGAACCTGATGGTAGTTGTAGTGGTGAATGTACAGGTGGAGGATTTCAAGCATCGGAAGGTTGGTTCGAAAACTTCAATTAAATTGATTATTTTACTGTATATACTGTATTTGTTTTTTTTTAAATATTTTGTCACCTAGGAACGTATCCCCTATAATCCCATATAAATTACCATTCCGTATTCACAGTTTCTGTATTCACGGCATATTTATGGAACGTATAAGGAGCTTTTACTGTAATACAAAATTAGTAAAAATAGTAAAGGGTCATTTTTTAGGGGTCCGCAATGACAACATTAATAATTATAATTAAAGGGGTCCTCGGATAAAGGAAGTTTGAGAACCCCTGAACTATACCTCATGGTATCTGTGTTTCGTAATTAATTTCTACTTATCATGCATTCCACGAATGATGGACAGGACACACAGAGTTAGAAAATTCAAAATTAATAGCCTATATTTTATTTAAATCCTTGATTCATTCGAGTCCAAAGTTTTGTTATTTGGTAAATAAGAATAACGTGCAATTTTAATAATCCACCACCATTTCTGTCTCCAACTCAGGAAAATAATGACGCGATGGACGGGACTAATATTCAGCCTCAAGTATTGGCGAGTACAGAACATGACATTATTTCTGTGAGTTATGCATGCCTATAAAACAAAATGTAACTTACACATGAAATTCAAACTTTTAGAATTACGCACAGCACGTTTTAATGTAGGATCATACGTCTCAGGTTGCTCCAAGAAACAAAGAATGGGTTTAGCATGGTGGTGGGTTGGGGTATGGAAACTTAGGGGCATAAGAAGGAATTTTGAAAAAGGACGATGTCCTGTATGTCTAAATAGAAAAGACGCTGAGCACAATTTTAAAATGTCTAGAAACTGAAATGATCAGACAAGTATTTTTCAATAGAAAATTCCTAGGAATTAACGTAGAAATAGCATATAAGAAATTAACGACAAAGAATATGAAAACTTTGAAGGAAATGGGGACCTTTTTATAGATTATTAAAAGAAAATGGGAAAAACGAATCCTAGAATTAAGTGAGCAAGTGTGTTAATCCTTTTTGCTTTGTTCACAAGTAAGGCAAATACAGCAAGACCATAATTTATAGGTACTCAAGGCTTTTATGTTAATATTAGTGTGTAATGGTAGGAGGTATATCCTATGGCGACAACCTTTGTAACGCCAAGGGTGTTAATATTACGACACAAGAACAAACTATTAATTAATTAATTAAAAATTAATGTAGGATCATTAACAAATTTAAGGTTTAAAAAAAAAATGATATGTGACAGATGGGACAGGTAATGTGATGGATGGCATTGGCGGTTATTCAGGGGAAGTAGGTGAAGTAGGTGCGCTCTTCATACGGTGCAATGCAATGCAATGGTAGACTTCCATTCCATGCAATCTACCCTTACCGGTGTCAGGCGTCTTCCTAACTTCCCAGCCACGAGCCGCGCCTGATGGACTGGACATGTCCAAGAACTGTATTCCATAAAATTATGTTCAAGACCTTTGAGACAGATAACCCTAAACAGAACTACAGTAGAACAAAAATGACACTTCAGTGAAAGACCAGTGTATAAAAAATAGTCAACAGACTAAATTACACAACAGAAACAGTCTACTTTAAAGGTCATCCAGTGCCAACCTGACAACCTATTACCGTATTTACTCATCTATAGCACGCCCTCACCTATAATAAAAAAATAAAAAACTCCTTGGCGCTACATCCCTGGAGGGACTTGGCCTACCACCCGACCACTGCGTCATCTCCCGTAGGCAGATGGCAGGATTGGGGGGCATGTGGTCAGCATGCCGACACCCACGGCCGTTAATGGTGGTGTTCTTGACCGGAGCCGCTACTTCTCTATCAAGTAGCTCCTCAATTTGGAATCACGAGGCTGAGTGCACCCCTACCAGACCTCCCTACCTCAGAAAAATCTGAGGAGGTACCGGGAATCGAACCCGGGCCGACGGATCTGTAGTCAGCGGCGCTAACCACAAGACCACGCCGGCGGACCCCTCACCTATAATACCCCCCAAATTTTTGGCAACGCGCAAAAAGAAAAGAAAGAAAAAAAAATGCAGAAAATCTTTTAAAGTGATCGGCAACTCCAACATTCCTGTTAACGGTAAAACCCACGCTTCCCTGCCACCTGTGTGTTGGCCTTAGTTACTCTCACCTCCCCCATAGATTTCTCAATGCCCTTCAGGTTTCTGAGTTCAACTTCCGCCGTACGCGTGTATTGTTGCCTGCCTGAGAGTTAGTAAGCACGTGAAAAATGAGTTGGAGAACAAGTTTTACGGCATCCTTCAAGTTGAGTGTGTTAGAATATGCAGCCATGTATGATATCTTATTGGTGTAAACAGAAAGACAAATTATCAGGAGCAAAGAAAATGTTGAAATTATTCCATGGTGTGAACAACGGGAGATACGAAATTTATGCAGTTGCTGCCCAGTTGGATGACAACATTGCAATGCTGAGTTAACCTTGAACACCACGCAGGCATGTGCAGTGTTTAGTCACGTGACCCAGTCAGAAGCGGTAATGCAGGCGGGAACTATACCAAACTGTTTAAAACTCTCAAGTTAAAATGACGTGATAATTTAACTTTTTGTAAATAAAAAAAAAAGGATTTAAACTATTTTGCGTGTTGATTTAAAGACGCTAAATGTGTCTTTTTCCGCTTTTAAAGCATGACAACCCAACCTATGTCATGTGAAAATTTTCACCTATTACACCCTCCCCCATTTTAGAAGTTGAAAATTGTGAAAAAAGGGGGGTGTTATAGGTGAGTAAATACGGTATGTACCACTACCACCCAATGACTACTACCTTCCTAAGTTGATGGTGATAAACTAAAGAAAAAAAGATATGTAGAATGTTTCTTCCCCTTTAAATGCAATTTCAATATCTTAGGATTTCACTACAGCTGCTCACAGCAATGATTTCAAAATTTCTAAATTTCACTCATAGGCTCACTCACTCGTGGAGTGTGTGTGTTACAATCTCAACTGAAGGCCAGATCTGTCGCTCACCTGGTTCGGGATATCGAGTGAGACGTCGCCTCCACAGCATGACAAACACTGCAAGCAGCAACACACACACCACTGCCAACACGGACAATGAGATGGCCAGGACTGGCACCGACGGCAGTCTGGTTGGTAGCACTGATGGGTTCTTCACCTCGTCTGTGATATTCACTGAAAGACAGGGAAACTTAGTTTTAAAATCCACTGAATTTACGCTTACTTACTTACTCAATGGCAATAGACAATTCCTCGGCAAGCTAAAGGAATATTCTCTATTTTATGGAACCCGAAGGTTCATTGCCGCGCTTACACGAGCCTGCCATTCAACCCTATTCTGTGCTAACTCTATCCAATCATCCCTCGCAAATCCCACTTCCTTTAAATCTATCCTAATATTGTCCTCTCACCTACATCTAGGTCTTCCACATGGTCTTTTCCCTTCGGGTCCCCCAGTCAGTACCTTTAAGATATGTCTCTGCTCCCCCATGCATGCAACATGTCCAGCCCATTTCATTCTCTGTGATATAATTATCCTTACTACATCTGGTGAAGAGTATAGGTCATGAAGCTTGTCATTATGCATTTTCATCTCTCTTAGGCCCAAACATTTTCCTAAGCACCCTGTTTTTGAACACTCTAAGATTATGTTCTTCCTGACCAGTAAGCAGCCATGTCTCACATCCATATAATACAACGAGCAGGATAATAGTCTTATAAATCTTTATTTTTAGATTTCTTGACAGAAGATGAGAAGATAAGAGTTTCTGAACTGCATAAAAACAAGCATTTCCTGATTTGAGTCTGCACTTAACTTCTCCTGTAATATTAGTTGTGTCTGTAATTACTGTTCCCAGATATTTGTATTCCTCCACTTGTTCGAACAATTTATAGGCTATTCTAATATTTTGTGGAGCATTATTTTGACATTCCATGACCATATACAGTAGAACCCCGATAATTCGAGCTAATTGGGGCTGAGGCTACCTCGAATTACAAAAACTCGGATTATATGGAAATTTCACTAAATCAATGGGTAAATCGCAAATAAATGTTTAATGAGCACAATAATGGTTTAAATAATAAATAAATAAACAATATAGTAGGCCTACATACTTGTGTTACGCCTGTATGTATATATTGTCAAACATTTCCAATTTGCTACATCGGCATCCTTTAAGGATTAAGTCATTGTCTGACCCTTAATGGAGTGGAACGGGAAAGCGATGCTACTAGGAAAACACTTTTAATTACCATTGTAGGGATTACTGTAAAAATACAGTATTCTTTTCTGAAAGGATGGGGAAATATGCACTGTACAATTGATTGACACGAGTTCCCGACAAAGAAAGATCGAACCTAACGGTTTCTGTCAATCTGTAATAGAAATGCATTAGCAGTCTGAAGCCAAGGTTATTTCTGTGTATTATGAACAAAAACCCTAAGTGGGACAGTTTTACTTGCATTTTTGTACATGGAAAAATTGAAAGAAAGCTCAAAATGTAACACATTCGGAAGTGCGTAAAATTTACTTGCAGACACCGTATAAAAACGGGATTTTACTCTAGTTTTATGGACAATTTTAATTTTCTTAAGACCAGCTCGAATTACACGGAACCTCGAAATACCGGGCTCGAATTACCGAGGCTCTACTGTACTTAGTTTTTTCTGTATCAAAGCTACTTCAATGAATTGTATTTCTTGAAAACTATACAAAATTAATGCACATTTTTCATGGATCTTCAGGAAGGTGAACTTGAGCATGTGGTACATGGTGTTGAATACAAATGGTTACTTGAACTCATGAAAGAAATATCAAATATTTGCGGCAATTATCTGATCCTCATCTGAAATATGTACAGTGAATCCTCTATTTTACACTTCTATAGGGGACAGAGAAATAAAAACGTAAAATCGAGGAATAGTAAGATAGGAGCGTGGAGACAAAACAAAGCATAGGCTACACCGTTCAAGACCTTTAACTCACTTTTTAATAACCAAACGTTTTGAGGTTCATGTAGATGATGTCAATTTCTTAGATGCTCTACAAGGTTTACAAAAAAAAAAAGAGCTTATGTTCAAAAGTCCAATGTTCCTGAAAGAAACCTTCTTCTGAACAATTCATGTTTTGGCACTTGTTGAGTTTTGCCAAAATGGTCCTTAACACATTCACTACTGACTACCTGCCAGCTCTTTAAATGCCCCAGCCCAGGGATTTTTAAATGGCCATTTAAACATACGCATGAATTTGCAGTACCTCACTATTTTCAGTTTTTCTTTAAAACTATATGAAATTATTGCATACAAATTTTACATACTTTCAGGAAGACTTCTGTGTTTGTTGAGTGGCCGCGGAGCTGCAACAGACGGGATTAATTCAACACCACAATCATTGTTGAATAATAATTCGTCTATCTCTTCACCTGATAATGGCCTACACCTATAATCACATTTATCTCTTTTGTCACTGCACACGGAAATACCACTAAGCCTAATGCTAACCATTCTTCACGCTACTGACCGGCGTTGCGAAACTGGTCTTCAAAAGCACATGGAATTCTTTTATTGTCAGGAGGTCAACAACATAATTTTAGGGTTTCTGTAAATTCAGCAAGTGTATTCACCCACCATCTATTGCCTTAAATGGAAACTAGCAAGTGTATTCACCCCCCTATCTTTGCCGTAAATGGAAACTACGACCTTCACCATTTCCTTAAAGAAATCTACAAAAAAAATTGGCGCGGGCGCTTAAACGTCAGCTGGCGTGGACGGGAGGGAAGTGCTGGCTTTTCTTCCACGCCAAATGGCATGCACGGTAGTGAATGTGTTAATTAGGGCGAGCATTAGATTCAAATAAATATGGCAGTCATCGATGTTACACAATCTAATTCGGTGGTCAGAAAGTGGATTGTGGGAAATGAGCATAGATATCTACAAGAAGCAAGCTGACTTACCAAAACTGGTGTAGTAGACGTAGGCTCTGTTCTTGTTCCATAAAGTTTTTTTGACAGAGCGGTCGTCTAGAAACATAACCATCACACAGTATAACCCTGCAGTGAGATTGTGGAAAGTACAGCGCATTTGGTGGTCTGAATCCTAGAAGCACACAAACATGAATCATGAGTAGACTTCGGACTTTTAGGTCGCTAAAAATGCTGTTTTAGGTACCTAAAATAGGCTCAAAAAATAGGAAAATAGGTTCTAAAAATCGTAAAATAGTCTCTTATAAAATCGTTAAGTTGCTAATTTTCTGAAATATCTCACTTGCAATGCAATGCAATTATATTTATTGAAGTCACCATTAATCAATAATCATGATAAAACACAGATATAGACCTATACAGACCTATTACTAGGGCCTTATTACTACCATAACAGTTGAAACCTAATCCCTGCGAGCAGAAGCTATGCACACTAGCATATCCCTTGTATCCCTCAGTGATTCAGAGAACTGCGTTTATTTATTTATTTTTTTTTTTACTGGATGTGGGAGTCGGGAGAAAAACTCTACATTTTTTGGGGGGAATTCCAAGGAATTCTTCTACTGAAGATGAAACATTCCTTACTATTTAACCACGTCACAAATGTGTCATGTACTGCACATTCCGAGCTATAAATTTAGTACGAACTGAAAATAATTTACAGAATTTATAACAAAAAACAACTTATTTTGAACTTAAGAGGAAAAACAAGCAAAAAAGGCAATATTAGACTCTAACGTAAAAATAGGCTGTTTTAGGTCCTATAATCATGAGTTATATAAAAGGGGTGCCCACAACGAGGCTCGCGAGCCACATGCGGCTCCTGAGCCAATCTCGTGCAGTCTTGAAAGTAAGTTAAGAATAAATATGATACAGATTTTAAAAAGTATATAGTTAATATAATTTAATGAAAACATATTATGAAGAAGTGAAAAACTTATTTCTGATTTGGCGCAGAGTGAACTTAGTTTTCAGAGCAAAGCTGGAGTGTGTTGAAAGTGATGCAGCACATATAAGACGGTGAGATTTCCGGCTTGCTGTTATCATGAACTTTATTTTTATAATTCCATTTTAGCCTACCATATTTAATTCTTTTAGATATGTAATGTTAATTATAACTGATTAATTAAGCATAAACCTGACAAAATAATTTTATATAGAAGCCCATAGGTTTTTCTTTTCTTCCTTCTTCGAATTTCCTTTCAAAAAATTTGGGTGCGGATATTATTTGGGAGCAGGTAATTCAGGTATATATGCTACATTTAGGGAACACCATTTTCCAATTTTCAGGAAAACAACTACAGTGATTTAACAACTAAGGCTTTCATGGCCGGCGTTCAATGATACTTCCATTTCCGGGCTGTATGGCCGTGGTCTGTCTGTTGATATTGCTGACGTTTCGCTACGAACTGTGTCTGGCATCTTCAGAGCTCGTTAGAGCTGGGTGGTCGGCAGCAGAGCTCTGAAGATGCCAGACGCAGTTTGTGGTGAAATGTCAGCAATATTAACGGACAGACCACGGCCATACAGCCCGGAAATGGAAATATCAATTCGAGCTAATTGGGGCTGAGGCTACCTCGAATTACAAAAAACTTGGATTATACGGAAATTTCACTAAATCAATGGGTAAATCGCAAATAAATGTTTAATGAACACAATAATGGTTTAAATAATAAATAAATAAACAATATAGTAGGCCTACATACCTGTGTTACGCCTGTATGTATATATTGTCAAACATTTAAAATTTGCTACATCGGCATCCTTTCAGGATTAAGTCATTGTCTGACCCTTAATGGAGTGGAACGAGAAAGCGGCGCTACTAGGAAAACACTTTTAATTATCATTGTAGGGATTACTGTAACAATACAGTATTCTTTTCTGAAATGATGGGGAAATATGCACTGTACAATTGATTGACACGAGGTCCCGACAAAGAAAAATCAAACCTAACGGTTTCTGTCAATCTGTAATAGAAATGCATTAGCAGTCTGAAGCCAAGGTTATATCTGTGTATTATGAACGAAAACCCTAAGTGGGACAGTTTTACTGCATTTTTTACATGGAAAAAATGAAAGAAAGCTCAAAATGTAACACATTCGGAAGTGCGTAAAGCTTACATGCGGACACCATATAAAAACGTGATTTTACTCTAGTTTTATGGACAATTTTAATTTTCTTAAGACCAGCTCGAATTACACGAACCTCGAAATACCGGGGCTCGAATTACCGAGGTTCTACTGTATATCATCACAAGGTATATTATGTATTATATTAAGAGCCTATACTTTAATTCCAGTAGAGAAAGTTGTGTGTTTACATCAGATTTTGTACTTATTACGGAATAAATATGGTAGCTTGCACTAAAAATTTTGAGAATTTAATAAAATATGAATACTCACAGATTCACAAACGAGGGAATTCCCAGGGGAGGTCTTTATTTTACACATCAAGTGTCCTGAAAGCTGCAAGAAAACCAAACAATACGTTAAGTCAAGTACTTCTAACACATGTTTCCAAAGGTATTTGCTTTCATTGTCAGCAAATGTTCAAGCATATACAACAGGACATGTGAGGGGTCTAAAGCTTTATGACAGTACAACAAAAGAAAAACACAGAAGTTTTACAAGGACAATGGAACCTCGTTAGCACGTTCCTGCACAGTACGATTTTTCAAAGTCCCAACCTTACTAATTACATGTTTGAATGCTCCTTTAACACATTTCGGTTTCTCGCATAAGCACATTCGCAATTGGTTTGCCAACCACAAGTTGCCAAACACAAACTTTTGTTGCGTATCCAATTTTGCCATCTCAGTCTCAAAATTCGTGCATTCTCTGGTTTCCACGTCTGAACCTTTGCTCTATGGAACCAGTCGTCAGCTTGACAATGTCATTTTTTTATCTTGTAGTTGCTTCTAAATGGCTGTTTTGACTTGGAATGGATTTGCTAGCCATTTTTATTGTGATAATATTGTGCTCGCCAGAGTGGTGAAATATGTATTAAATTTCCTATGGTTTGTGTAGTGTAGAGAAGAAAATTAGACAGGTTAAAAGACATGTAAGAAGTGGATCATTTTCTCATGTGAATATTGGATCAAATTTCAGTAGCAATTTGTGGCTGTGAACACAACTTTGTCTACTGAATATTTCGGCACATGTGAAAACTTATACTTTCAGTTATTTTTTGTTTATTATTAGATTTTGGAATGGGTTTCACGTTTGATGTTTCAAAACAAAGTGAAGTGCTTTTTGGCGAATTTCATCTGTTTTTTCACAATACATGGCTCACATATAGCCCTTCAGTTTTAGCAGGTTTTGTTCATTTTGTTCATAATCAAATTATTAATTTACATAATGTAAATCTGTCGTAACTGTTTTCTCGGCATAAAAGCAACTGTGTGGCATTTTGAGTGATTTTGAGCAATCTGTGTGGTACTGAGCAACTTAAAAAACATTTAGGCCTAAATATTCCCTTTGATTTGTTTAATTTTCCAGTAGTGCATTTCTAGCGTTTAAGACAGCCATTTTTTCCAGTCCATAGAAAAACACACAAGATTTACAAGTATTACTTTGAGGGGGGGGGGGGGAAGATTTGTCGGTATTATGCAGATACTACTAATAGATAACAATTTATTAGGAGCATTGTTATATCATGATTTGCCCACGAATATTTCACTGTAGATCACATTTTCTTTTTTTCAGCAAGCATTGACTGTTTTTCAGTTAGAATGAAAATCTTTCGAGAAAATATGTTTGAAATTATTCTAGACATGAAGTATGTATCCGATAAATTCCATAGCCAAGCTGTATTGTTTTTCTTGGATGACAACCTTTGTATTAAAAAAAAAAAAAAAAAAAAAAAACTTGCTCCACATTTGTGTTGTGGGGGGGATATTGCAAATAAATAGGCCTATTGCACCATTTTCAAAAGTTTACAACAACAGTCAAAACTTCTTGATTTCTCTAAATATTTTGTCCACTTCTTGAGAATTTTTGAAGTTCCGCAAGCAACAGAAACAGTTAAGTGGTAATGTTACCACACCTGATTTTCAGACAAAATGGAGCTTGAAGAAAGCAGAGAGTAAAGAAAGACTCCCTGGAAGGAAGCATTAATCGAGTTAATCGTAAGAAGCTATAACTTCTAGGATAATATTGTCATAACTGAAATTTGTAAAGAAAAGAGAATAATACATTTAAAGGGGAGATAAACAATGAAATAAGCCAAAATCCCAAACATTTTTACTAATCTAAAAAATTAACCCAGACATACAATTCAGACTCTGAAAAAAGGACATGTCCATGGAAAAAATTAAAAACAGCATGATTTAATATTCAAATAATGCAGACTTTTTGAGATGTTCATGAAATGTGTTTGTTTGGTTATATTTTGTCTTTTTTACTTCCTCTGCCTGTACCATAGGTACTATAGGTAGAGGAAGTATTGTTTTCGACCCCAAAATTCGAAGTTGAGTTTTTAGCATATGTACATGTTTCAAGGCCCCCAAAAATCCACAAATACTACTTCTGGAAACATGTCTGTCTGTCAGTCTGTCTATGTGTGAACAGGCTAGCTCCAAAACAGAAAATCGTGTGAAAACAAAATTTCGTATTTGGGTCAAATACCTTCTGAAGATGTATGCCCAAGATTGGCGACAAGTTTATCTTATTTTTAAGGGGACTTTACACAAAGAAATTTTCGTGTTTCGCGATTTTCTCAAAAATGGCTCTAACGATTTTCTTTAAATTTTGCACATGTACAGCTTATAGTGAGAGCTAAAACTTTTATTTGAAAAAATTCTCTGAAGGGTAGTTACAAGCCACCCATTGATCACCCACTGTTTGTAGAAAGCTTGTCTTGCGTGGTGAACAATTGAATACATGCTCTTTCACAGCCTCTTATTCTATATAAGAATGACGTGTGAAAGATGTATTAGCGTAAAATTGTGTCTTGCGATTCTGTAGAAGGATATGTGAATACTGCTAACTTTTATTTCGGCAGAGGAAGTTATGTGACTTTCACATCAGATTTTTTAGGTTATATGTAGCAATTTTTAAATAAATACCTGGCATATATCTGACTTTGTAAGGCCATAAACATCCAAACTTAATTATCACAATCTCTATCAGGAACTCAACCTTGCAGCAAGTTTGACAACATGATGTTCATCTGCATGCTCGTTCTCATAAATTGTAAATTCACACGAGTATTACAATACAACCTGATGTCACCGGCCTTAGAACTAGCGGAAGAACCAAACCTGAATGTCTCAAGTCATGCTAGATTGTGACTGAAACGAATAATGTTTGAAACAACTTAAGCAAAAGCAGGACAGGACAAGACAAGACAAGACGGAAGCAAAGCAAAGTGTGGACTGAAGACAGCTTACACTGAACGCAACCCGCCACCAGTGCTGTTTAGAGCCACTCCCACATACACAGGGTTCACGCTTGCAGCGCCTTGTCTCGAACTCAACTTGAGCTACATTTAGCTCATTCGGGTCACAATAAGAAAACACCCAAGTGCGCCTGCAAACAAAAAAATTCAAACACTTATTTCCAGTGATGGAAGTGGGGGGAAAAACCAGAGGCGGTATGCCATCTCTCATACCTCAATCTGTAAAAAGGATACCCCTTCCTTACAATTTATTACAACATCCGTGGTGCAGGAAATTGAGGAGCGTTTTTCAAAAGCCGATATCTACATGGATATCTCAGTGCAAGAGGTGACTAAGTGCCATCAAAAAAAGTGCTAATATTTGTGTGTATTGACCAGCAAAGATCGTATTTTATCTACACCAAACATGACTAGCAGCCATTACTGTGTCTGTAACTAATACAGCAAGGCTGTTTGTCATGTTTGGCTTAGATAGAATTCGATCTTTGCTGATCAATGCACACAAATATTAGCACTTTTCTTGATGGCACTTAGTCACCTCTTGCACTGAGATATCCATGTAGATATCGGCTTTTGAAAAAAACGCTCTTCAATTGTTCTATACGCAGATGATCGCCAAGCAGGAGTGGAAAAGTCACAAACTTCTTGTACTGTCGATTTAAAGAACTGTATTTCTTTCAATGAAGGTATTTTAATTGCTATTTGTGTATCAAGTATGCAAAATAACGCTTTAGTGGACGAATGTAGTATAGCGGCTGAGACTGAAATACTGGATGAGTCCAAAGTTTTTGAATACATGATGCGTACAATATTTTTAGTAAAAGCTCTCTAAATGATATGAAATGGAACAAAAATACCGTATAATTAATTAAAATAAAAGGTATAATTAGCCATTTGTTAATGTCCCATTCCCACAGCCATCTGTATCGCGGAACAATGAAAACACCAATACGTACCAATACGAAATGCGGTATAGATGCATTATATTATATGAGTCGCTTTTTGTAAACAATAATGCATAGGAACTAGTATTTATGAAAAGCTTTGGAAAATATGAGTGATAATCCCAAGGAAATTTCAATCCAAGCCAGAAACAATGAATCGGAGTTGGTGACAGCAACATCACAGCAGCGGTAGACTATGAGAAGGAATATATTGCAAATAAATGCTGGTTGCATCCACGGTAAGCAATGATTCTCTTCTGACGAAGATGTGAAAAGTTGCTGGCTTATATTTGTCGTTATATGATGAAGTAGGCTACCCTGTTTTACAAAAAACCCTGGCAAAGTTTCTGATTATCATAAAGAAATGAGTTGGCTTAAATTTGTTGTTTCATGACAAATTATATGCTTAAATCCATGTTAAAGTTGGTGTGACTCGTCAATGCCATCTGGATTTTGTTTATAGATTGTCATGACGACTTTAAAGTACTAGGCCGATAAAACTGCAATTTGCATGCAGTTTTAGGTAATTTGGTCGTTAAAAATGCAATTTTTCGGCATGTTACCAGTATGACAAGCAGCTGTTTTAGAGAGCGTGTACTAAAAAGTATTTAAGACTTATTTAAACAATAAAAGTCACAATAATTTGTTGCTGAGAAATATTTAAAAAACATCAGGTCCAGCGGTATAGTAATTAAGAGGGCAAAAAAGGCCATTATAAGTTACGGGTCACAGCCTTCCAGGGGCGTATCCAAGATTTATTTCCGGGAGGGGCCTGTGATAATCCTAACTTCACTGTCACTAGGGTTCAGAAGTCGATGATCTAAAAACACCTAAAAATGACCTATAAATTACCTTAAATTTATGAAAATATGACATGAAAAATTTAAAATATGACAATATTTCTAAATATATATATATCTAAAAAAGGGAATATACAGTAGCATATTAATACAAGGTTAACAATAAACAAAGGACAATATTTTAAATACGAGGTATTTGAAAGTATTTGTAAGTATGTTATTTGACTACTTTAATATTATGTATACTATATTAATGAATTACGAGATTGCTTTGTGTACAATGGTGGAAAAGTTCATTCTGAAGACAAAATAGGAAAAAATGTAACGAACGAATGAAAATTTCCTAAAAATGACTGGTAGAAAATAAAATGCAAAATATGAGTAAGGTATTATTGTTCGTTTTGACGGAAGACGAACTTATAATACATCCTGCAATGTCTGTGATGTCTCAGAAAAGAGATGACATATCATCAACCTCTGAGCCCTAATTATCACACACAATTATACTGAACACGTTAGAATAACGCATTTCATCTTTTATAAGTCAAAATGTGCAATTGAACTGTCTACAATATAAGAAATTAAAGTGCCCTTACGTGCAATATATTAGCATGACTTAAGGGTATATGTACGTGAATTAATTTGAAATTTATGTTTTTTGTTTATAGCACTAAAAAATTGTGCTGAATTTTCTGCATCCATTGATATATAGTTTATGTAGGTTCAGAAATTATTTGTGGCATTTAAATGGACATTTAAATATGTTTACATGCTCTGAGCCACGCCCTTAGAAAGGTCAAATGAGAAATTCACTATTAACTTAAAATTGAATTTCCCGGTAACTCTTATTTTACACATATATTGTTAGGTAGCTCCACAACCATTAGAGATAGAAGGCTGAAATTTTTTACACTAATTTTACTTGCATATATGCATAAAGTAGACTTCAATGATGCCCATAGGTATAAAATTAAAGAAAATGTGTCATGAAATATTCATCAAATTTCAAGATATTTTAATTGCATTAAAAATAATAACTTTAGCTGAATAAAAGTAGTCTACTTTGTAGAAAAATATGTTCATTATATGCATTAAAAAATAAAAGGCGTCAGAGAAACCAGAAAAATGTTATGCCTATATGGAAGTGATAAATGCGTCTGAATTAATTTTTTTCATGCTCCTATAAAACGTGTAATTTAAAATAAACTTGGTCAATTTTTTATACTTTTATCTGCTAGTTATGTTATAGGATCCTGTAATTTTTGTCCACTTCTGAGTTCATTTTCTTGTAAAATTTTAATATTTTAGAACCTGCATATTTTTTATCTTTTTGTGGTTGTTCACGTACATATACCCCTGAATACGCCCCTGCAGCCTTCTATACTAAGAATAGCTACCGGTGAAAAACATGCACTGTTAAAAAGGCAGGTGCGGCTTATATTCAGATAAATACGGTATATTCTCTTACTACTGGGTTGAATACAACACAGATTATCATATTAAAGAGCATGATTTACATTATCTCATGGAAACATGTTGCAT
The DNA here is from genome assembly GCA_964059195.1 of Ectobius pallidus. NCBI lineage: Eukaryota > Metazoa > Arthropoda > Insecta > Blattodea > Ectobiidae > Ectobius > Ectobius pallidus. The sequence goes on along the minus strand of CAXKWD010000008.1, from coordinate 168,072,301 downwards.
AGTATGGAATGTATCACTCAGACATTTCATAATTCGGGTGGGACATTCTGATAAATTATAAAAGCTATTTTTGTTTATTACATATCATAAATAATAAACTAGAATTGGTTCTTCACATTCTGTAAAATTTACAATGCCTTCTCCTTCACACTACATGCAAAGCATTATTTAAAATTTATTCTGAATATTTTAAATTTGTTTTTCAAAATCTGTTACGGGTGGGAAATAATTTGGACACTGATTTTAATGATGCAAAACAAAAGCTCATTTTCTATTCTGCTATTACTGTTAGGGTCTTAATGTTGTTATTAATGAAGGTATGAGGGATTAAATACAAATTATAAACTGTTTCCAGGTTGTCAAAACATTTATTTAACTCATTAATAATAATTTAACAAAACTATCACCATTACGGGTGGGACAAAAATTCCCTTGTTTGTTATTTTACATAGTAATTAACCACACATATTTTAAGTTAATCTTATACCAAATTGTACCTTAAGATGTATATTTTCTCAAATGAAAATGGAAATAGCTGATTACTCTTGACTACTTGGTATTAAAGAGTGTTAAAATCATGCTAAAAATGGCAAAAAAAAGTAACTCAATGCAATAAATAAGTAAATGGACAGATTTTACACGTGAAACCACTTCAGATACACCTAAGTCCTTAAAATTCAGAGAATTTGAGGTTTTAAACTTATTTTTGACCACCCAATTGCAATAATTTTATAACTTCTCTCTTTGAGGGAAAAATTCCATTATTTTATGAAATGGCTGTACTATTACATATACGATAATGGTTGAGCTGTAATACTCACGATGCCTGTTTGTACTGGTTTGCCAGGACGGGTTTGCTGAGGGGATCCACAAGATACTCTGTGGTTATCCACTTAGGCGAGGCAGCCATTGCATTCTGATGACGGTACTTTGGGAAGATGATGAGCGAGTAGCAGCTGCTGAACACGTAACTGAACACAACTCGCACACTCTGCAACACAACAGTAACACTTACTTCACTTAAAATTGTTTGTTTTATCTGATGAAACTCACCAACTCGAGTTGTGAATAAAAATGTAACGGATTACACAAATAATAATTACTTTCGTGCTTTGTTGTATAAAAACAAAACTAACAGCTGCGAGATCACAGCATACTATGAATCAACCATCCATGAGTCGATTCGAGTTACCATGTGTGACCAGTGCTACCAATGGTGCATATAAGACCTAATTCAGGTAAGCTAACAGCAGAACAGAATAAAAGCACATGAACTGGCTTGCACCGAACCAAAATTATGTTTTAATTAATGTACAGTCGGTCAAATAAAAAACGTCGGGCGGTATTTGATTAAGTATCACGAACGAGCATATGTGCATGTACAGGAAGACTTAAGGTTAGGTTCACACACGCCTCTTGTCTATCCATGTATTTTCTTGATTATTTAGTCAGTTTTGTTCCAAAACAAACATGTATAGAAGGCTGTGGCTATATGCCTCAAATCCGCCATATTCTTGGTTGCAAATTTTTATAATATTAATAATTAATAGATTCGCGAGGAATATGTTTATTCAAGGAGCATTTTTTAAAGATTTTATTTTATAATACCGGTACTTCTAGTGCAAAATCAATAACTTACGCTCAACTTCTGCAACCAATCTTAGCATCGAAATACGCGTCCGGCCAGATCAACGTTTGCTATGAAAACTTCCGGTCGCATTATAGTCAAGTTCCCTCCTCTGAGCTGCTCTTTCATAAATATGGAACCTTCTCGCTGCTTCAGAGACCGAAAAATGCAGGTCAATTACAGCCCTAACTACACTTTCTCTCACGTTAGCATTTGTATGTGGCGATGACACAAAGCAAAATGAATTATGACAATGCATTAAGTTGAATATCGTGTGTTGCGCTTTCTGCGATTTTCATTTTTTCCCTCCTGCCGCATGGCCTCATATGTTCCGAAAATGACCTGTATTTTGTGTTTTTTATAGGAAACTTGTGAACTAATGCGTCAAAACTTTAATTTTAACAGCATACGAGTCCCGACGTTTTTTATTTGACCGACTTTACATTTATATTATTTCAATTTCCAAACAAGCTATGTTGTATAAAATAATCTGTTTTCGTGTTGCTTAATGGCAACATGTGACATATTAATCATAAGTCCAGTAACGAGCTGATGTTTTATCATATAAACTCATATCCTCGTATTCATAGCAAGCATTTTACAAGATAAACGATTGTGATTGGATGATAATATTATAGGAGAAAAATTTCTCTGACCCTGGGATTTGAACCCAGGACCTCTGGCTATCCTTGCCACTGCTCTACCAACTGAGCTAAGCCAGAGTTCACTTCACAGTGCCAGATGGAACCTCTCTCCTATGACTGATTGCCCTAATGGTCTACCTCATAGACAGACAAGTTATGTCATATGCAGTACTGTGAGGCACACTAATTAGTGATTTTTGTGACTGGACTTTCACTGTTATTATACAGAAACATTCAAGTTAGATATATGCAAATGCATTCATTAACCGCAGATTACCGTCTCTGTTGGACATTACATGAGAATACTGTAGGAGAAAAATTCCTCTGACACTAGGATCTGAACCCAGGAGATTCCATCTGGCGCCGTCAAGCAAACTCTGGCTTAGCTCAGTTGGTAGAGTAGTGGCATGGATAGCCAAAGGTCCTTGGTTTGAATAGAGGAATTTTTCTCCTATAATATTATTATGTAATGTCCAACAAAGACAATAATCTGTGGATCATGAATGCATTTGCCTATATCAATCTTGATTGGTCTATATCCAAGGAACTACTAAACGTTATTGTTCAATACGAAACACATGGCGTATGAGTGGAATAGTCAGATTAATTAATGGAAGAGGAATTTTAATACTTGTTCATGTTTGTGGCCTACACAATTCTCTGTCGGACAAATGGGTCATTATTTGTATCTGAACACTCACCTGGCCGCATCTAGGCAGCGCTGTACTGTTCTTAGGTTGGGATGAGTATAAGGTCACAGTGCGGCGAGAGTGGACGGTACTATCACTGTTCCTACTCCAACCAGAGGGAACACTCACTGGGCCGCATCGTGACTTCTCGGATATGGTGGTGACATTGTTGTGAGAGGGGATGGTTACATTGCAGTTGCGTAGTTCTAGTGTGTACGAAGAGGAGGTGCAATTCCTGTGCGGCAGCTTCAGGTCCACTGCCACTTTGCCCTTCTTGCTGTCCACAACGCTCCAAGTCACGTTTGGGTCCAGCTCACATGCCACATTCTCTGTGGAGATAACATATCTAATATATAAAATCGAAAGTGTGTATGTATGTATGTATGTTTGTTTCTTATACAAATCTATATTTCTTTACCAATATACACGAAATTTTGCACACATACCCAGTTAAGCCCGGGAAGTAACGCGGTCAACATTAAAATTCAAACAAAATACTCCTTCCCTTGAAAATTATATAATTTCTGAGAATATTATACTGATAAAAATGAAATTCTGTTCAGTTCACATGACAACAGTGAATTGTTTACTGTGATTACATAGGGCCTTGGCATTTATATAGCCTAATGCTGGACTTTAACGAATTATGATTCCATCGATGTAATATATTGGCGAAAATAATTACTGAAAATGAAATCCACGAAAGTAAAGCACAGTGTGATGTAGTCACAAAACTTTCTCTACTCTCGACATAAGAAATATTTACTCACTTCACATTTTGATGTAGAATAAGAGGTCGTATTGCAGGGACAACTTAAGTGTGTGAGTATGCTATATCAGAAGTCTGTAAATAATCCGTTCCGCTGATAAGTTATCCATACCTGTAGGCTTTGTATTAGTTGAGAAATAGGGATGTTTATCATAGGCCCTAAGCATGGGATGGAACATTTTCAGTCCTATGCTCGCAGTATATTATGTCCTGGGTTTTAGGGGAGGAAAGTATGAAAGTGATACTGCATTTCTCTTTTATTTCAGCCCCGAAATGGTTGTATGGTAACATGAGAATGAGAAATAAAATTTTCCGTCAAGTCAATACAATCTTATCTAATTTATGTTTCTTCTTATTTCAACCCCTCCCAGGCATGATGTGTAGAAGCAACGGAATGCAGCATTCGACATCCTCTATGAACCATAAAAAGCTATAGGCCTATCTAGCGTTTTCTGATGGAATCGTTCGAGTGTGATAAATCTTTTTCTTCATTTCAAGTTTTACATACATAAAGTCCTCCATAAGTTAATTTCAAATTAAAAAATACAAAGCCCGGGCAACGCCGGGCCTTTTCAGCTAGTCAATCATAAGCAAGGAAGGGAAGATGAGGCAGTTTGTTTATCTTTAAGGGAGGCTCATAAATAGACCTGGAAATTTAGGCTCTAAAAAAATTAGTTTTCGGTACCTAAAATAGGCTTTTAATGCCCGGTTTCCATAAACTCGCAAATTACCCATGGGTAAACTATCCAATGGACAGATTTTACACAAGAATAACTTTTACAAACTCGAAATAATTTAAAGGTAAGAATCACATACACTTGTGGTGAGTTTCTAGATAAATCTCCTCTGGGTAAATATGAAAATGACAGAAAAAATGTTCCTACAAACTCGGGCTAGATAAATCCAAGGGTAAATCGTTGAATTAATTTATCCTTTCATTGATGGCTGGATAAAATTTAACCTCTTTGTAGGATCAATAATAATTTAAACAATGAGAATCAAAGCCTTCTGAATTAAATTCACTGTACAACTCCAAGGCCTTCCTCATTATATCATTGTGGGTGATTAGGAACTAATTTTCCCATGGATAATTTACCCATAGGTATTTCACGAGTTAATAGAAACCGGGCACAAAACAAGTAAATAAGCTTTCAAAGGAGAAAATAGGCACTTAAAATATGCATTTAATGAAATAGACAGAAAGTAGACTTTAAAATATTACAATAGACATTTGTACACGACATAATTTTTTTCCCCTGTAAGTAACGTGGTATAGGCCTACCTACTCTTAACAGAAATAACTGCAAAATTAGGCAGCACAAACTATATTCATTTAAATAAATCTGTCATAATGGTCCAGATTTCCACTGATTAATATATTTACATAACATTAAATTATAATTGTTTACAGTGGATATTTATTTGTCATTAAAATATCATTTAAATATCATTATATTATCAAAATATCATTTGTCATTTAAATATCCACTGTAAACAATTTTGATTTAATTTTATGTAAATATATTCATTTAAACAGATGTTCTATCACTGGCGACTGACATAGGATGTCCCGTCTAACTGCCTGCTCCTTTTGAGCTAATCCTACCCCTTCCCTGTTAGTCACCATTCCTTTGGCGACAACTGTTTGGGAAATCAAGTTTCTGTGAAAAACCCACCCTCTGCTATTCTGCTCTTCATTCAGGAATGTCCATTATAAGGTTGTAAAAATTGCAGAAGTTGAATTTTATTTTACATGTACAAGATAGGCATTTTAGGCACTAAAATAGTAAGAAAGCTCTAAGGTCCAAATAGACATTTTAGAGAACTATAAAACTCTATAATTATCAGTGATTTATCATGAAACGTCAACATATTAAAACATTTTCATGTTATTTCATAAGGAACAAAATAGGCATTTGCCTTAAAATCCCAGGTCTACTCAAAAACTAGAAAATTCAGTGAGTCCCATGCAAGAGTTGGCCAATCATGCAGGTTTCTGCATCGTGGTGGCCCCTGGTCTAACACTCGAGCGATCGTGTGAAATATATAAGCAAATAAAGCCGCTAATGGTGTAATGATTCATGTTCTCACGATTACAGTTGGAATTACAATGAAAATAATCACGCAGCTCTCCCGCTTTTCCAGTTCAAGTGATCTGTCACAAGTTGCGGGTTGTTTAAATCAGACTGTAATTGAAGGGTAAATAAGGTTAAATTAAGGAAATGGATAATTATCTATTTGCACAGAAGGGAAGAGGACAACGGTGACATTTGGTGATATCCTCAATAATTTTTCATTTTATTTCAGCTTTATTTATACTCCTTTTAGCTTCGAGACTATATCAGGAGTTCGGGATCTGTGTCTATACAGTAGGGTAGGCCATGGAACTACTGCTTGTCAAGTGTTTCTATTGTTTTTTATGGAGTAAATTTAAATTGATATTAATTTAAATGAATACGTTACAGGGTGAAATAGCGACGATGATTCATGGTATGTAAATATCCAATTTGGTATTTGCCTTTACGACTGGGGAAACCATGAAAAAAACCCATGTCAAATTGACCGGCCCTGGGATTTGAACCTGGGACCTCCTGAATGCTAGTCCAAGACGTTACCATCTCGGCCACCTGGATCAGTGCTCAATAGCAACTTGTTCTTTACTCCTAATGGGCTCAGCATGTAAAATGGAACTTTACATAGATGGAGAGAGTACTGTTCAACAATCTTTACGATTCAAAATACATAAAAAAATATCACATTTCATGTAAGTCCAGCAGACCAAATTTATCTGTATCTGTATCTTTTAATTAGATCCGTTAGAAATTTGTTTTGCCCTACCTTATTAGTAATAACTCACCTTTGTCATGTTCCCCCAGCACGCAGTTTGTTTCGTATTCAGGGACCTAGTAACACAAACAAGGTTCCACATAAACCAGAGGTTAGAATGCTTATAAGCTCCCCGCATTAGCCTCTCATTCACTGGTTGACGGAAGTAGATCACTCACTTCAAAATGGACAAGATTTATAACCAACCAACAGAACACTCAATTATACTTCTTTTTACACTAGTGGGATAATAACAGGGTTGCAAAAAAACATGCTTTTTTAAAAAGAACAAAAAAAGTTTTTTTGGTTAAAACATGTTTTTTTAGTTTAAAACGTTTTTTTATGTGAACAACAATGTTGGTTGTTTTAAACGTGTTTTATGTTTACAACAATGTTGTTTGTTTAAAAAAGTTTAAATTGTTCATTTTGTTTAAAACAACCATTTTAATGTATAGGGCCTATTATATATATAACGTTTTAAACAAACTTAAAAAAACACAAGCACTTGTTTTAAACACTCCAACCCTGGATAATAAATACAAACCACAATTCTTAACAAAATGCACTTCTTATAAAACAACTACCATAATAAAAGCGACTGACTACTAGACAAAGGAGCTGGAGTAGGGACTTGTACTTCTCGTGTCCTAACAGAATATAGCTCAGGGGTGTTCTACTCTGAAGTACTATCCGCGCACAATATGTTGGGCGCTGGTTTTATGGGGAAGCGAGGGTCGGGGAAAGAAAAGACAGCTAGTCCGCCTCTTTTTATAGTGTTGTCAACCAAAGAAACCACATTTCAGCAGAATCAGGTGTATGGTAAGCATGCATCAACATCATAGGTGTGAGGTATGTAGACAAACAATAAACTGAATGCCGAATTGGATAGATATTTACGGTGAAACACCTTCACTATTTCATCCTGTACCATAATCATTTAAATTAACATCAGTGAAATTTATTGACATAAAAAATCAATTGGCAATCAATAGTTGCATGGCCTACTGTATAGACCACTGTTTTTCAACCAGTATGGCTCGGTAGATTGGTGGTGCCGTGAATGAGCCACAAAAAAATTAAAATGAAGTTATCAATCCTTAATCTATATATATAAAAATGAATGTATGTGTGTCTGTGTGTCTGTGTGTGTGTCCTTTATGCATTACTACACCATTCATCCGATCGCCATGAAACTTTAAGAAGTTGTTGAGTACATTCCCGGGAAGGTTTTCGGCATATTACATTTTTAGTTTTTGCTTTCGTTATTGATTTATGAATGAAAAACGGGCAGAAAACGTGTATTTTAGCGTTTTCGAAGCATCAATTTTCAGTTACATATTTCAATGTCAAATCAATTACAGTAGGCTTTGGCTATTTTTGTCATAAAACCATTACGATCGCTTGAATGTTGTAGCTCACGCTGGTCGACTCATTTGTTTATCATGTCAAGGCACGCAGATATATGAAATTTTCAACCAACACCGAAGAGGATTATTATTAAGTGCCAGTATGGTACTTTATGAGATTGTGTGGTGGACGAAAAAATGTCTGTCCGTCTGTCTGTCTGTCTGTACGCACCATAACTCAAATACGCTTTTTTGGATTTTCATGAAACTTTGAAAACACATTTATAATGTCCATGGGAAGAACCCTATTGATATTGAACCAAATCGGTTCACCGGTACCGGAGTAATGCCCAATTTAGTGCCTATTTTAATAGGTTATATTAGAAAGGCGCCATAGCTCAAATACGCTGTATCCGATTGCCACGAAACTTGGTATACCCATTTATGACGCCCATGAAAAGTGCCCTATTGAATTTGAACCTAATCTGTTGACCGGTACCGGAGTAAAACCCAATTTAGTGCATATTTTAAAGGCGCAATAATTCGAATACGCTTTTTCGGATTTTTATGAAACTTCGTACACGCATTTATAATATCCATGGAAAGACGCCTATTGATATTCGACCAAATCGGTTGGCCAGTACCAGAATAATGCCCAATTTAGTGCATTTTATGTTAATATATAAGAAGTCACGATAACTCAAATATGCTTTATTGGATTTTCTTGAAACTGTGTATACCCATTTATAATGTACATGGGAAGAAGTCTACTGATATTGGACCAAATCGGTAGACCGATACCGTAGTAAAACCCAATTTAGTGTCTATTTTAAAGACGCGGTAACTCAAATACACTTTACCGGATTTTATGAAACTTGGTATACACATTTATAATGCCCATGGGAAGACGTCTATTGATACTGGATAAAATCGGTTGACCTGTTTCGGAGTTATGCTCAATTTAGTGCCTATTTTATGGTAATATACGTATTCGAAAGAATTTATTTGAAAAAATGAAAATCAGTTATCTTGACAACATAACCTTTTGTTTTACTGTGATTTGTAAGGCTTTGGCAATTAAAATACAGTTAGCTATGACAACACTATTGCTTTAAATGCGCTTATCCCATAACTGACCCAGGTGGCTGAGATGGTAACGTCTTGGCGTCACATTCTGGAGTTCCATGGCTCATATCCCGAAACCGGCCAATTTGACTTTTTTTTTATATTCTGCATATCATAACTGCAATCATAACTGATTAAACAAAACATACTGGCACTTCGTTATATCAGTTTACCTGATTTCATTATTATTATTATTATTATTATTATTATTATAAGAGGGATAATCAATATAGGCCTAAATATGGTCAAACGTTGTTCGATTTGGACGAAACTCACTATACAGGGGTTTTCTGGGCCAAGTACCTCGAATCTGAGGTCGCTTTTACCACGCGACGCCTAAATGGGGTCCAACGTTGTTCGATTTGGACGAAACTCACTATACAGGGGTTTTCTGGGCCAAGTACCTCGAATCTGAGGTCGCTTTTACCAGACGACGCTATCTAATCGTGGTATGTAATTCACGTGATTTAGGTGTTAATAAATATAATGATTTAACTATTATGCTCTTAATTTTTAATTTCTGAAATAATTATCGCGGGCGATCGCTTGATTTTGTAGGTCCATCCTTGACGATTCATTTGTTTAGAATATCAAGTCCCACAGACGTATGAAATTTTCAACCTACACGGAAGAGGGATATTCAATATAGGCCTAAATATGGTCAAACATTGTTCGACTTGGACGAAACTCACTATGCAGGGGTTTTCTGGGCAGGGAACTCGAATCTGAGGTCGCTTTTACCAGGCGACGCTATCTAATCGTGGTATGTAGTCCACGTGATTTTGGTGTTGGGGCATTCCAGAAAAAAGTCAACCAGGACATGGATTTCTAAAAATGAATCTAATTAGAAAGTAAAACCATATTTATGTAGGGGAAGGTTTATATTTCACAGGAATATTTAGTTTTTTGAATATATATTTTATTTAGTGCAGTTAGGAACTCATGGAAAAAGAACCTCTTTTACACCAAGTATGTGACTGAATTTCTCCACCATTGTCATTGATAATTTTCTTTCAAATAAAGGTAAAAAACTTAACAATTAATCATAGAATTAGTATCTGGCATTCATTAAGATTCTTTAAAGGCATTTATACATGTATTTTAAAAAGGTTTTATGTATTTTAATTAATAGTGGATGTTTCTGTGCATTAGGCATGTAATTCCGTCACGAAAACGGACATTTTTCTCTGTTACTATTAAAGTAATGGCAGTAGGTGGGAGAAAATTTGTATGCAAAGCTAGTTTTGCCTGCTTTACAACCAGACCATATCATTTGTTTCACAGGATTACATTTAAATCAATATTTAGGGCCGTGACGGAATTACATAACCTGTTTCATACACTGAACCTCTTACTAATAAACAATGCTTAACATGAACTTAGTTAGTGTAAGTTGAGAAAAAGGTATGTAATACTAACATAAGAATAATAGGCATACTGGAACTTTATTAGGCACAGAAAATTATCTGTGATATTTTATTGGTTTATTTAGTGTACCAATTTCTTCAGTGACCGTAATGGGTAAAACAGCAGCAGAACATCAGCGTGAGTGCAGGAAAAGAAAAAAAGAATGCAGGATTACATGAAGAAATGAAAAAGACAGAGAACAGAAAGCAATTAAAAAAAGCATCTATGAACCACCTTCAACTCAATAAACTAAGATGACTACAGCGTTTTGCAGATGACAAACAATTAGTCCGTCTCCTGCTTAAATACGCAGTCCAATCAGAGGTGGCGAAGACGGAGGGGAGACTCTTACTGCTGGCAACACTTCGTTCGCTCTTACACTTGATTGGCGGTGAAGGAAATTGCTTCTCATTTGAAAAATACTGTAATTATATAGCAGTCCAGAAATTGAGAAGTAAGAAAAAATAAGAACGTAGAAATACTGTAGAAGTTCCCTCAACTAGTGGCCATTTTGCTTCACATTCTCCATACAAATCAAGACAATCCTTTTGAAAGGCTGTGAAAAAGGCTCTGAATGCTCTCCCCGCAAGTCCACGAAAGTGCTCAAGGATTTAACTCCAATTACAGACAAAACTGAAAACCTCAATCAGTAGGTTGTCAAACTGTACAAGCCCTTTTCAATCTTGATCATATAAGTTGGATGTGCCCAGGAAGTAAAGATTTTATATATAAAATAAAAGAGAATCTAGAAAGACTGAAGTCCAAAAAAGGTAAATGTTGATGACTCTCCAAGAAGCAAATGCCTTATTCTCTGAAACTCATACCGAAATAAGTGTGGATTTTCTTCATTTTGCAGTTTGCAAAGGTTATGAAAGATGGAATAAAGTCAAAGGTGTTTCACATTCCAGAGACATTCATCATGTTAGAGTAATTGATCTGCACAAAATTTCTACCAAACTGTACAAATCCTCAGAATATTGCGATAGCCTATACATTAATTCATAAGCGTAACTGATAAACAGGAAGATAATTCCGATGAAGGCCAGGTAGGCTATATACAATTGTGATTTTGTGCATGCCACTTATGCTGGGAAAAAGCAAACATGTCTTTTTGTAGCTCAACTAACCTCCATAGATCCACACTATGATATGTTTGAAGTTCTTAAAGATGATAAAAGAATTAGCTTTCTATTTCATGGACAAAAAAATAGATGTTGGTTACATGCCAGTAAAAAAGTAAAAAATGTGAAGTGTTCCCTATTAAAGGCCATGGAGGCCCAGAGGGTTCCAGGATGTTGAGGCTCCCAGATTTTTAAACAATTGGCACATGAAAGTGGTAAAGTAGTCAGCCTTATGCACTGGCCGCCTTTACCCCCAGGATTGCTCCTGGTACTAATTTCTGTTAGAGGCTGAGTTGACCCCAGGGCCATAGTGCCATATGCCAGTGACCTGCAGAAATTACCTGAACAACCAGTATTTCAAATAAGAGGGTGTCATAGTCATGTTTCCACCAAAGTGTCATGGGTGAATAATGTTAAACAAGCCCGATAATGAAAATAATTATATATTTAAGTATTCTTTATATATATATGCAACCTGTTCCTATTTTATTTTGTTTAATAACATTAAAAACTCATTTAAGTGTTAATTAGATATACACAGTCTACAAGCTTAATGAATAATATGAGTACTGTTCAATTACATAAATTTTAATTTCACAGGAAAATTTTAAATTCCGTCATGTAATTCCGTCACACTCATTCATTCGTTAATGGTATCTAAATAAAAAGATGTAACTAGTTTAGAATTTAATCACATAAACTACAGCTCTTCTAGTTTAGAATGATATGTAAATAAAGTTCCTCAATCCTTAGAGTTCACAGAGTTTCAGAAGGTTTCACACTATGGTTTGTATGTGGTTTACTTTTTGTAATTCCGTCACAAATATTAAAAACATTTTTTCCCTTCTAAAAATTGTTTAAATCCAGTAAACTTATATATGCCTAGAAGCGTCCATACATCACCTATCAACACACAAAGAATCACTTTCTCTCATAAACATAGCTCAACATAACTGTAAGGACTATGGCAAAAAAGACATGCACTTTGTAATTCCGTCACAAATGGAATGGCCCTTGGGGCATTCCAGAAAAAAGTCAACCAGGACATGGATTTCTAAAAATGAATCTAATTAGAAAGTAAAACCATATTTATGTAGGGGAAGGTTTATATTTCACAGGAATATTTAGTTTTTTGAATATATATTTTATTTAGTGCAGTTAGGAACTCATGGAAAAAGAACCTCTTTTACACCAAGTATGTGACTGAATTTCTCCACCATTGTCATTGATAATTTTCTTTCAAATAAAGGTAAAAAACTTAACAATTAATCATAGAATTATTATCTGGCATTCATTAAGATTCTTTAAAGGCATTTATACATGTATTTTAAAAAGGTTTTATGTATTTTAATTAATAGTGGATGTTTCTGTGCATTAGGCATGTAATTCCGTCACGAAAACGGACATTTTTCTCTGTTACTATTAAAGTAATGGCAGTAGGTGGGAGAAAATTTGTATGCAAAGCTAGTTTTGCCTGCTTTACAACCAGACCATATCATTTGTTTCACAGGATTACATTTAAATCAATATTTAGGGCCGTGACGGAATTACATAACCTGTTTCATACACTGAACCTCTTACTAATAAACAATGCTTAACATGAACTTAGTTAGTGTAAGTTGAGAAAAAGGTATGTAATACTAACATAAGAATAATAGGCATACTGGAACTTTATTAGGCACAGAAAATTATCTGTGATATTTTATTGGTTTATTTAGTGTACCAATTTCTTCAGTGACCGTAATGGGTAAAACAGCAGCAGAACATCAGCGTGAGTGCAGGAAAAGAAAAAAAGAATGCAGGATTACATGAAGAAATGAAAAAGACAGAGAACAGAAAGCAATTAAAAAAAGCATCTATGAACCACCTTCAACTCAATAAACTAAGATGACTACAGCGTTTTGCAGATGACAAACAATTAGTCCGTCTCCTGCTTAAATACGCAGTCCAATCAGAGGTGGCGAAGACGGAGGGGAGACTCTTACTGCTGGCAACACTTCGTTCGCTCTTACACTTGATTGGCGGTGAAGGAAATTGCTTCTCATTTGAAAAATACTGTAATTATATAGCAGTCCAGAAATTGAGAAGTAAGAAAAAATAAGAACGTAGAAATACTGTAGAAGTTCCCTCAACTAGTGGCCATTTTGCTTCACATTCTCCATACAAATCAAGACAATCCTTTTGAAAGGCTGTGAAAAAGGCTCTGAATGCTCTCCCCGCAAGTCCACGAAAGTGCTCAAGGATTTAACTCCAATTACAGACAAAACTGAAAACCTCAATCAGTAGGTTGTCAAACTGTACAAGCCCTTTTCAATCTTGATCATATAAGTTGGATGTGCCCAGGAAGTAAAGATTTTATATATAAAATAAAAGAGAATCTAGAAAGACTGAAGTCCAAAAAAGGTACATGTTGATGACTCTCAAAGAAGCAAATGCCTTATTCTTTGAAACTCATACCGAAATAAGTGTGGATTTTCTTCATTTACAGTTTGCAAAGGTTATGAAATTTGGCAGCTTGCAGTTTCTATAGGCCTATATTATTGTCATAACACGCATGTATTTTTTGATCTGACGTGTTCTATATCCTTGAGCCCCGCTCAACACAGGATCTACAGGACGAGACATCTACATCTATGTGTTAATCAAAGATGTTATATGTTACAGTTATAACATAATTATTATAGTTATAACATTTTTGGGGTTAACGTATTTCCTCTTTTTTATCATCACTGTAATGCTGCTGATGACTGCCGACACCGTTGCTTGCTAGAAGTTTTATTGAGCGTTGCAGTGCATGTAGCGTATTGAGGAAATATGTCGTGTAAACGTAAAACCAGTGACGAGTCTGATGGACAAAAACGAACTACGGCAAATCAGCAATATCGAAAGCAGTATACGGAAGGCCTGTGTTTAATGCATGTTGATGTTTGAAATTGCATGATTTGCCCGAGACGTCAAGTCCCTCACCATCCGATTAGACTCACACTACTAATAACTACCTTTCAAGGTTGGCATCTCTGATTAAGTGATCTTAAGGAAACTTAATTTAAGTTAAAACACTTTTTTATTTCTCTTCTAGCTAATGAATTTCATAATGTAGAGATCATAGGCCTATTTCCTGCAATCAACATCCTCTTCCTGTGGAACCCGAGTCACAAGTCATATCAACAACTTCCTTTCACAGGTGCTTCCTCTATCTGTTTGCAAGAAGAACAAAGCTTTTCCTGCTGACTTATACAAGGGCACGAAATTTCAAACCGAATTAAGAATTCTAGTCGGCATTATTGTTACACAAGGTATAGGCCTAACATTACAGTCTTTGAAGAATTAGGCCCAGATTTCTGGTATTAACTACAGTACGTTTCACATAAGAGTTGGCCAATTGTGCAGCTCAACTCAACTGTATTGTGTTTGCTGCCATAAAAGAATCTACCCAACCCACAAGAAATAAGATAAAAAAATCTATCCATATTCAGGAACTTTGCAAGCCGACACTGTATCTCACTCACACAAACAAAACAAAAACTTCCTTTTATTATTATTATAGACCAGTAAGTGACAAATGAATTAAATCACGGGGATGAAATGGGCTGGACATGTTGTGTGCATGGGAGAGGAAAAACATATCTCAAAAAGTATTGACTGGGAGACCCGAAGGGAAAAGACCACTTGAAAGACCTAGATGTATGTGGGAGTACAATATTAGGATGGATTTAAGGGAAGTCAGATTTGCGAGGGATGATTGGATGGAGGTAGGACAGAACAGGGTTGAATGGCGGACTCAGGTACTACCCACGCACAATTTCTTGGGCGCTGGTTTGACGGGGAAGCGAGGGTCGGGGGGAAGAAAAGATAGCTAGCCCGCCTGTTTTTCTGCAGTGCTGTCAACCAAAGAAACCACATTTCAGCAGAATCCCGCGTATGGTAAGCGCACATCAACAGCGTAAGAGGGAGGTATGTGGACAAACAATAAATTGGATAATTACGTACAAAGAATTATCCTCGCTATTTTATGTTGTGACATTTAATATACAATGATTTTAATTCAATGCAATAATATAATAAGGTGACGATATTGCATAACAATTAATAACACGTCATAGGCTTTAAGCTTAGTTATCAAATAAATAATTTTCCTCCAGGAAGAGAATGTTATATAAATAGGCTCAATATTTTTACACTGGATGACTAGTTTTAAGCATAAAGAAGAGTCTTAGCAGAACATGCTTCACCATTTTGTGTTGTAAAATATAAGAGAGGTAAGGCATCTAAAAGCGGAGAAAACTATAGGCCTAATTTTAAACGTATTGAATACGTATTGTGAAAAGTTTGCTCAACTTTCAGTCCATGAAATTGACATCAGAGTTCACGGGAGTGTCAGAAATTAGCACATACGGAATTCTTAGAGAGGTGAGGAAAGTGTTGCATGTACAATGATGTGTTTGTGAAATCAGCAATTTGCAAAATTGTATTTTTTCCCATAATTCCATGCGTCAGAAAAGATAATGACAATAAATAAATAAGGATCCTGAGACAGAACGAAAGCTTAGTCAGCTCCGCCTGCGGAATTGAACGAAACGTACCGAATGACTAGGGAGCAGAGCGCCCAAGAAATTGCGCGTGGGTGGTAAGCGCGGTATTGAACCTTCGGGTTCCATAAAATAGATAATATTCCTTTAGCTTGCTGAAGAATTGTTTACGGCCATTGAGTAAGTAGGCTAAGTAAGTCAAGTAGGCTAAGTGACAAACGCAATAAAATACAGATTTATTTATTTATGAAATTTGTGACAGAAGGAAATTTCTGAAGAACAAGTTGACTCACCTCAGGGAAATAGTCGTTGCAGACACTCTGGAATGATGGGCAAAGCAATGCGGGCAGCACCATGACACACAGCGCTCTCATCTTGCTCTCTGCAACACACAACATATACCACTCTGTAACACTGTTTCACCACGAGACTGATTTCGTGCACCCTCCGCCCTTTCACCATGTCATCGCCACTTGTTGAATCCCGTGGCTGCAACCAGTACAATGACTTTTAGGTTATGTAAGTGCCTGCTTTAGTATAGCACTCTACTGGATTTCCAAGCAAGGTGTTCAAAGCAATTATGCAGTCTTGCATCTCATCGGCTCTTCCTGCAAAGGATAATCTAGTGCTGCATATGCATGCTAACAATTTATGTGGTTAGGTTCCCTTTTACTCCAAAAAGAACCCAATGAAGGGAGGGTGAAAGGTAGATATATGCTGCGCACCGGCAAAGCTCCACCCGCCTGCTCGTTTCCCCTGATGACCCTCGCTTCTGAGCCAATGCGCACGCTACTGCTTGCTTCCCCTACATCTCCTATCACGGCTATGTACTTGCTCAGTTACGAAAATTACAATTGCACCGTAGTAAAATTACTTTATTAATTTAGTAGGGCATTCTGAATTCTCCCAAAATTCTAGTTCAGCGGCAGTTAGGTTCTGAACAGTGATATTAATTTAGGCGGGCATTCTGAATTTGGTATTAGACTTGAATAGCATGCCGGTTCCTTCCCCTCGCTTTCGAGCCTGCGCACGCACCTATTGTACCATGGCTTCCTTGATAGTCATAACACTGTTTTATGAGAGGTGTGGAAGGGTAAAAAGCTTCTGCATTTAGTTAAATAATGATAGCTAAATTCTAGGTCAGTGACAGATTTTGTTAGATTAGCAACGTTATGTTAGTTTAGGAGCAATATACTGAATAGCACAATTTTTATGTCTCACATTGAATCTCTTCTGCGATGAAACCATAAACCCCGCCTTCCGAGGCGGGTCGCATTAGACAGTTTGTGGGAAGAGCCTAGTGTGCAGCATAAAACTATTTTTTCCTGAAGGGAGTCTGATGGAAGATTGGAAGGAGGGTCCAGGGTTTGGGGTCCCCAACAAAGAAAAACAGGAAAAGGCTGATACGAAGTAGGCCTAACTATTCTCAAAGTTCTCAGTAAAATGGGTCTCGTGGAAACTATGAAGAGGGTCCAGAGGCATAGCCCTCGATGGGGTTTGGGGGCACAGTCCCAAATGCAGAAACACACGAAGGGAATCCAGGGCAGATATCCAGATTTTATAGGTGGTAGATACCTCGGGCTCGAGAGCAACTGAGCCATCAATATCATAACTTTTTACTGTTAGGTTTCCAACATTGTATTATCTCCATGTGATCAATTGTCCACTCTGGCCGTAGCTGACGGAGATTAATGGAGAGGAGATGTTGTCTTGGCAAATGATTTGGTCCGACCCACCCGCCCTAATTGATAGACTTTCTTTTATATCACGACCTAGCGAAAACTTGCTTGTTCTCCGCCATTTTTCTGTTGTGATTGGACGTTGGAGGTGTGACGTCATATAGCTAAACGAACATATGATTGTGGGTGAACAAGCTGACAAACCTCGTGGGAGATATAATATGACACAATTTCGAAAACTACAGTGTATCGTACGTTATTCAAAAATATAAGGGCGCTTTGCTATGGCTGCCGCCTCCGCTTTGAGCACTGATCTATGTGGTTAGTGTTATGCATTATTTAGGCTATCTGTAGACAACTTAGACTGACAGTTTGTCACACTGCTTCACTCAGAGACAAAAAGATCACATAGTCCGTGGAAATGTGAAAATTGCATGAATGGGTCCGTGCTATTGGGATTATGCCGAATTTTCATACAAATAAAAGGTGGGGTTAGCTTATAAATGAAATTTGTAGGTTCTAAAGAATAACATAACATTAGCCACTTTCTGTGCTTTTAAAATGAAAATAGGCCTATCAGGAACAGTAGAGTGCTACACTGTCTCACCCAATTCTTCACGATAATTCTTTTATATTACATATTTTTAGGAATACACTGAAGTTACATGTGAATTCTTTAGATTCTAAAGAACATTAAGACCTCAAATATGGCTGTTTTTTTCTGTTTCATACATTTAATATTATGGTAATAAACATAAATTTCAAGAAAGCACATGGTGTGTCTGCTACCATGTCCCCCTTTCTACAGAGAAACAACCCCCCCCCCCCGTCAGAAATAATGCAGGAAATACATAGCCCAAATTACAGTAATAGACCTGTTCGAATAATATTCCCATGTGAATTCTCTCACCTGATAATTGTGGAACTCTTCCTTCGAGTACAATGCGAGATAGTAACGACTCATGAATTAATCACCACACGGTATAAGTGCACTTTAATTAACTTTACGATTTATATGCGAACCCATTCCTCTTACTCAACACATGGTAAAAACATACAGTAATATATTTCACAGCAACTACATATGACGTACCGACTTGCCGCCATTGCATTTTCTCTTGAGTTCGTGACGTAACGTTTCATCTCCTGCCGAGCCACTCCGATTGGCTGCAAGCGATGTTGCCAGATCTTGTCAAATGAGGAAGGAATGCGCACAATATGCAGTGAGTTCGATATATATTTTTATTTATTTACGTCCACTGATTATTTAAATGATATGGGACAATATACATATTACATACTTTAAATCACAATATCACTATAATCAGCACAATATGCCTCATTTATATCATACATTCGGTGATCAAGCAACCACATGTGCAATACCCTTTCAAATCTCTTTATGTTTACCTGATACGCAGATGATGGTGTTTATTGAATAGCCTAATCCCCACAGATTTATAGGAATTAAGTGTCTTACTGAGCTTATAATGTGCTCTATAAATACGAAAATTAAATATGGTACTGTAGTTATGCAACTGAATACATTCAGTTAATTCAGTTAGATGTTTTTTTGGTGTATACTAAACAGCTTAAAATATAAGTATTGACAACTGTAAGATGTAGATGTAGATATCTCGTCCTGTAGATCCTGTGTTGAGCGGGACTCAAGGATATAGAACACGTCAAATAAAAAAAAATACATGCATGTTATAACAACAATATACAGAAACTGCAAGCTGTCAAATTTATCCAAGCTGAAAATATTCCTCCAAATTGTAGAAGGTGTGAGTTATTAAAAATTCCTTGACAGATGTTTTGAAATGTTTGCTTTTTCTTTGAATACATAATAATTTAATGTTGCTTGGAAGCTTGTTATATATCTGTATTGCAGAGTGATAAGCACCCTTCTGAAAGAGTTTAAACGACTTGAGTTTTGTCCATTCTGTAGCGATAATCTTAATGATTTATGTATAGCGTAGAGCTTTATCACTGGTACTCACTACTAAATTGCGGTATTTTGTTACCTGTTGGAGCGCTTTCAACCGCATGGAGCGGCCATCTTCAGCAACCCAAGATGCTGAAGATGGCCGCTCCATGCGGTTGAAAGCGCTCCAACAGGTAACAAAATACCGCAATTTAGTAGTGAGTACCAGTGATAAAGCTCTACGCTATACATAAATCATTAGTTTAAACGAATTAGTTGGTCTGTGTATATCATTCATGTTTCTGGTAGTAAGTCCATGTACACTAAAATTAGTTTGAAATTTATCAATATTATCCTCTTCTGACACATAACAGAGATACACAATGATGTACCCATAACTATAGAATATAGTGTCATTGCAGATGACACTACAATTGTAATCACAGACGACACATTAAAGGGACTAGAAAGTAAAGCTAACTCAATAATTAACATGGTGGATGAATATTTCAAAAATCTAGATATGGTAATGAATCTGAAGAAAACAGTTTGGATGAAAATCGCTATGAAGAAAGAAAAAACTTCAAACATAAAAATTAAAATAAAAAATGAAGAACTTCCGGAAGTTAATCATTCAAACTTTTTAGGCATAGTTATAGATCAAAGTTTACGTTGGTATTTACATATCGAGAAAATCATGAAAAAAATAAATAAAGGTATTTACATTCTAAAACAGACGAGGCAAGTTATGGATAAAGTTACCCTAAAACAACTATATTTCGCATTCATTCACTCACACTTAAACTATGGCATAATTCTATGGGGGTCTTCATCAAAAATTAAATTATTAAGTATACTTAGATTACAAAAAAAAGCAATTAGAGTCATAGAAAAAATACCTCAAATTCAATCTTGTAAAAATATATTTAAAAAAACTGAAAATACTTACACTTCCTTGCATATATATATTCGAAAACATTAAATTCGCAATAATCAATTACAATCGTGACAAAAATCAAAATATGCATTTCCACAATACAAGAAACAATAGTAACTATTTCAAGAAATCATTAAGAGGTTCTTTAAGCAATAAATGTATAGAAATTCAAGCAAAAGACCTATACAATCATTTACCAGACTCATTAAAAAACATCTCAAATAATAATTTGAAACTAAGCAAAATAAAATCTTTTCTTTTAGAAAAAGCATACTACTCAGTAGAAGAATTTAAAAATGAAAAGAAATAATAAATAAATAAAAAAATAAAAAAAAGTTCATAAATCAAAATGTCTTGTGTTATTATAACTTTTAAAATTCTGTTAAAATTAGTGTATTATCTGTAGTGTATAATTGTATATTTCAGTATATGCTTGTTAACTTACTGTACGAGTTTAAAAATTTTGTATTTCATAGTATGTTTTGTAAACTTTTGTATATTTCATTGTATCTTTGTAAACTTATTTGTATCTTTGTAAACTTATTGTATCTTTGTAAACTTATGTATCCATCATTTTTCTTAGCCTTGTACACCTTGTACAGCTGGCTAATAATAAACAAACAAACAAACAAACAAAGAACTTACGTTATGATGTACAGGAAGGGGGGGGAAGCGGACCGACTCTCAGCTGATTTCAGAGCCTTGTTCACACCAGTGTCCATGCGGATTCCTTAGACCTGTGTAGTTGGACATCGGTTCGAATCCTACCAAGGAAGGAAATTGTTTCCTTAATGCACATTGTTTTCCCAGTACTTTTCGATTGCCGCAATATTTAACTACTTAATTAACGGATTATTCCCAGAAAGGTAATTTTACTAGCTTGCCGCAAAACTTAATCAACGGATTATTCCCATAAAATGAATTTTGCTAGCTTATTTTCTAACGGGTTTCGAAATGGGCTAAGTCTTTTGATTACAATTAATATTTATTAGGATATTATAATAAATTTTACTTGACAGTCATGTTATATTGAATAGTAATTAAAACTTAAAAAAAAAACTTAAACTCCATGGCACTACATCCCTGAAGGGACTAGGCCTACCAACCAGGGGCGGATCCACGGGGGGGAAATTTCTCCCCCCAAAATTTGTAACATTAAGCACAAATTATTCAAAATTTATTAGAACATAACCCAAATACTTAAATTAAAGCAACAACATTCATTATTTTGAAATACCTTTGTAAGAAAATGCTGAAATGTTAATTTTGTTTTCAATTGTGTACTGGGAATAATTAATTTTTATGAGTAAAAACTTCCCTCTCTACTTTGGTTCCCCCCCCCCAAAGTCTCTCTGGATCTACCCCTGCTACCAACTGACCACTGCATCATCAACCAGAGGAAGATGGCAGGATTGGGGGGCATGTGATCAGCATATCAACACCCATGGTGGTTTCCATGACCGGATTGAATAGCAATTAGCATATATTAACTATAAGAAAGCTGCAATTAATTGCATTTTTTCAGCTGAAGAAAGAATGTAAGGAATAAGCAGAATTAGGGAAAAACCAAATATAAGGTGCATCGTCGCATGAGGCATATCCCGCCCAAATCCCACCCCCAGCAAAGCACTTTCTTTTATACCACGATCTAGCGAATTCTTCGAGGATTAACAGGCTGACAAACCTGTGGGTACAAGGCAAACCTGTGGGTACTCTCGAATTTTTAATATTTGGTACAAGGGGCACTCTCGAATTATTAATATTAGGTACAAGGGCCACTCTCGCAGTTTTAATATTTGGTACAAGGGGCACACTCGCATTTTTAATATTTGGTATGGTTGGGAGTGTCGGCGACAATATACAAGGATAGTTTGGTCACCCTGTTCACTGAAAAACAAAATTCGAATATCGAGTGGGCGGAGCCTATTTAGCACCTTATATTTGGTTTTAGCCCAGAATTATATATTCAATGAAAATTAGTTAATAAATATCCTCAACTCAATTCACAGATATAAGAAAGTAGTAAAGGACTCAATTGGAACACATTTGAGCAAGAGGAGTCATGAAGATATAGGTGTTGTTCGAAGATTTTGAAATTCTATAATTATATTGTATTTGTTCTTAGCTTTGATTGTTTCAGTTCTTACTTTATATTTTTGTTGTAGTGTATTTATTTTCAGCTTTGTTTATGTTTCAATCATCACTCATTTGCTCTGAATAGATATGACTAATATTGGCTGCCGGCATGTATACTAATTTTTTTTTTGTCCCACTATGAGCTTATGCTCAGGGATTGTACCTTCAAAAAGAAATAAATAAATAAAATGAAAATATTGCAACTAGATTTCTCTTCTTTTCAGTATGTATGATTTCAAGCTGTGTTACTGGGTATACCAGAGGCTGACTCAGCAACTAAGCAAAACGAGGAAACCTTGGAATGCACAAAAGAACTTATGTGCAACTAAACACAAAAGCCGTTACAATGTATAAGAATCTACTTCAGCAATGCTTCTCCTTCTCAGTTGCTATGGGATCAGGGGAAGACCACATGCAATTAATTGAGAGCAAATCAAAATGCTTAAGGGCTTTGTATACCTCAAAATTTAATACAGCTGTTCAAATTAAAAATAACTCCGGTTATAACATACGGACTAGAAATAATCTGGGAACACTTGAACAAAAGAGAACTGAAAGACATCAAGAACCTTCCTAAAAAGAGTATTATGTGTCTCCAAATTCACACTATCAAGACTGGTTTACGAGATAGCAAGAGAGCCATATTTCATAGAAGACGTGAGGCACCAACTGATCCTCCCCTCTACAGACAGCTACGAACAACTACTCCAAGAACTAAGAGATAAGAAAGAAGAAATATCGAGTGAATTTTACACCACAGATGCTTTGACATCAAGAAAATGGTCAGGCAGAGGCTTCGAACTGAGACACACAACCATCACATACGGAGTACATGGTTTTCACCACAAAGAGTGTAAAAATAAATGAATTCCACGAACCAAATCCGGATTGTAAGTGCGAACGGTGTGGGCAATTATGTGGACAGTATCACGCTCTAGATTGTTGCAAATGGAATCAAGCTTAGTGCCGAGTGATATAAACACTTATGCACATTGTGCGAACTTCTGATTATTATTAAAATTTAAAACCATAAGTATGTTAAGTAGGCTTATTAGTGTGAGCACATGTATAAAGAACTCATTGAAATAGTATATGTAACAGCAGAATCAAATAATATTAACGGAATAAAGTCAGTGTTAAATGGACCTGTCCTTACAAAGTGACATTGGTTCTGGGTTAACAGTTCAATAAATAAGCAAGCAATGTCTCTCGATATGAAGATGTATTCTTTTTTTCATACCAATTGAATGGAAGGAAAAAGGTATTTTATGCCACGCACGAGTTTTCCACTCCCACTCCTATAATTGTGAAATATGATTTTTGGCGCAAGGGTAATTTTTTTATTATAAAATATTACTTTGTTGTTTATAGTTGTGACATATTATGTTTGGTGCAAGGGACTTCTATTATTCAGTGGAAGGAAAACCTGTGCACGGCAAAAATTACCATTTTGCCAGAAAACAAAAAGTATATCATGAGTAAGTTAAGTTTCGCATGACTATTTCCATCCTAATTGAAGAACGTCTTATTCTTTCGCTTGTTCTACTAAGAGACCACCTTGTCAGCGAGTGCATTCAGTAGTAACGGCCTCACACATAGATAAAGGTTCAGTGCACACATCACATTGAGTAAGGTTGTTACTCTCATGAGATTTTAGATGTGTTTTGAGGTACCTTTTATCGGAAAATGTCTTGGTACATATATCACACGAGAAAGGTTTATGTCCAGTGTGCGTCAGAAGATGTGTTTCGAGATGATCTCTCCGAGAAAATGTTTTGTCACAAATATCACACGTGAATGGTTTGTGTTCAGTGTGAGTGAGAAGATGTCTGTCAAGACTCCCTCTAAGGGAAAATTTCTTTGCACATATATCACAAGTGAATGGTTTGTGTCCAGTGTGAGTTAGCATGTGTGTTTCAAGATGAACTCTCTGGGAAAATGTCTTGGCACAAATATTACATTTGAATGGTTTGCGTCCTGTATGAGTGAGCAAATGTGTTTCAAGATGAACTCTCTGGGAAAATGTTTTTGTACATATATCACACGAGAAGGGCTTGTGTCCAGTGTGTGTGAGAAGATGTCTGTTGAGATCACTTCTTTGGGAAAATTTCTTCATACATATAGTACAGGTGAATGGTTTGTGTCCAGTTTGAGCGACATGGGTTTTGAGATGTTCTTTTCGAGAAAATGTCTCGGTACATACATTGGTACGCTGTTTAATGTTTCTAGCAGAGGATGTGCTTGTAGAAACAGCACGTGAGTGTGAATGCATCAGCTGATGCGCTTCATTATTTCCTTGAGAAACTTCTGAAATCTGCTGATTGGTACTTCTTGCTGTAGAATCGATGTAGTCTGTATCTTCTCGTTTAATTGGTGTTTGAGCAACTTCTTTAATTTCAACTTTAATAAACTCTATAGGCTCCATTGCGTATATATACGCTAACTTTGTTCGTATATTGAAGTGAAATTAAATTAATCAGTTTCTTAAAGGCAAACTCATTGTATAAAAGCTGAAGCCGTAACATATAGGTGTTTATATATAGAATGAAAAGCGCACAAATGTGCATGGGTTATTCTTTGCTGTATTCTATCAGCGACTTTAGTCTCTTAGAGCATTTACTAAAGTGGTAGCGGTCGCATTGCTTGTTGCACAATGTGCACACGCACTCCTCTGAGGGATCGTGGAAGCCTTTTCGAGCACACAGCTTATGATGAAATCCGTGTACAGCCAGTCTATTCAGTGGACTCCTCATGTCGTTATTAGGTCCCGTCCAGTTCCTGTTAGACATGGCTTCTGTTATGTAAAAGTCTAGATTAATTTCATCCCTTTTTTTTCTTCTCATTTGAAGGAATTCTATTTCTTGTTTGGTGGAAGGCAATTGTAAGGTTAGTCTTAGTTGTTCTATCAGGAAGGGTTCCTGTGCTAGCTCATATGCCATTCTTGTTGGCGCCATTTTCGAGATGCCTAGCGTTCTTTTGAGAAACCTTGCTTTCACATTCTCGATAGAATTTAAATCACTTAAAGTGAGGTGTTCCCAGGTTAGCTCTATCCCGTAAGTGATTACTTTGGGTATTATCTGAGAAGCACTCACTTGTGGAAATAGCCTTGTTACTGCACAGTCAACAATGGGTGAGTATCCAAAACAAACAAATGACTATTTGAGGATTTGTTGCACTGCGCATGTCCAATTCATTAACTTCGAAATTTTTGCACTTTGGGAACGGTGGAATCGATAGTTTCTACGTCCTATCGATATGATAGGACGATAGTATGTTCGATACTGAATATCGGTACTCAAATACGTACTGTACAAGAATATGAACTAAATATAACACATAACAGAGATACACAATGATGTACCCATAACCATAGAACTTACGTTATGATGTACAGGTAGGAGGGGAAAGAAAAGCGGACCGACTCAAACTGATTTCAGAGGCTTGTTCACACCAGTGTCCATGCGTATTCCTTAGACCTGTGTAGTTGGACATCGGTTCGAATCCTGCCAAGGAAGGAAATTTTTTGTTTGCTTAATGCACATTGTTTTCCCAGTATTTTTGGATTGCCGCAATATTTAATTACTTAATTAACGGATTATTCCCAGAAAATTAATTTTGCTAGCTTATTTTCTAATGGGTTTCGAAATGGGCTAAGTCTTTTGATTACAATTTATTTTAATTGGATAGAATAATAAATTTTACTTGATGGTCATGTTATAATGAATAGCAATTAAAACTTAAAAAAAATTAAACTCCATGGCACTACATCCCTGAAGGGACTAGGCCTACCACCTGACCACTGCATCATCTACCAGAGGAAGATAGTTTCTACAGACACCCATGGTCGTTAATGGTGGTTTCCATGTCCGGATTGAATAGCAATTAGCATATATTAACTATAAGAAAGCTGTAATTAATTGTATTTAATAAGCTAAAGAAATAATGTAAGGAGTAAACAGAATGATATATTCAATTAAAATTAGTCAATAAATATTACAACTAGATTTCTCTTCTTTTCAGTATGTGTGATTTCAAGTTGTGTTACTGCGTATACCCGTGGCTGGCTCAGCAACTAAGCAAAACGAGGAAAGCTTGAAATGCACAAAAGCCGTTACAATGTATACAAATCTATTCCAGCAATTAGTGCCGAGTGATATAAACACTTATGCACATTGTGCGAACTTCTGATTATTATTAAGATATAAAACCATACAGATAGTAATGTAGGCTAACAAGTATGTTAAGTAGGCTTATTAGTGTGAGCACATGTATAAAGAACTCATTGAAATAGTATATGTAACAGCAGAATCAAATAATATTAACGGAAGAATAAAGTCAGTGTTAAATGGACCTGTCCTTACAAAGTGACATTGGTTCTGGGTTAACAGTTCAATAAATAAGCAAGCAATGTTTCACGATATGAAGATTTATTCTTTGTCATACCAACTGAATGGGGGAAAAAGGTATTTTATGCTGCGCACGAGATTTCACTCCCACTCCTATAATTGTGAAATATGATTTTTGGTGCAAGGGTATTTTTTATTTTTTTATTATGAAATATTATTTTGTTGTTTATAGTTGTGACATATTATGTTTGGTGCAAGGGACTTCTATTATTCAGTGGAAGGAAAACCTGTGCACGGCATAAATTACCATTTTGCCAGAAAACAAAAAGTATATCATGAGTAAGTTTCGCATGACTATTTCCATCCTAACTGTAGATCGTCTTATTCTTTCGGTTGTTCTACTAAGAGACCACCTTGTCAGCGAGTGCATTCAGTTGTAATGGCCTCACACATAGATAGAGGTTCAGTGCACACATCACATTGAGAAATGTTGTCACTCTCATGAGTGTTTAGATGTGTTTTGAGGTACCTTTTATCGGAAAATGTCTTGGTACATATATCACACGAGAAAGGTTTGTATCCAGTGTGGGTCAGAAGATGCGTTTCGAGATGATCTCTCCGAGAAAATGTTTTGTTACATGTATCACACGTGAATGGTTTGTGTTCAGTGTGAGTGAGAAGATGTCTGTCAAGACTCCCTCTTTGGGAAAATTTCTTTGTACATGTATCGCAAGTGAATGGTTTGTGTCCAGTGTGAGTTAGCATGTGTGTTTCAAGATGAATTCTCTGGGAAAATGTCTTGGCACAAATATCACATTTGAATGGTTTGTGTCCGGTATGAGTGAGCAAATGTGTCTCAAGATGAACTCTCTGGGAAAATGTTTTGGTACATATATCACAAGAGTAGGGTTTGTGTCCAGTGTGTGTGAGATGATGTCTGTTGAGATCCCCTCTTTGGTAAAATTTCTTCATACATATAGTACAGGTGAATGGTTTGTGTCCAGTTTGAGCGACATGGGTTTTGAGATGTTCTTTTCGCGAAAATGTCTCGGTACATACATCACACAAGAAATGTTTGTCTCCAGTATTGGTACGCTGTTTAATGCTTCTAGCAGAGGATGTGCTTGTGCATTTAGCAGGTGAGTGTGAATGCATCAGCTGGTGTGATTCATTATTTCCTTGAGAAACTTCTGAAATCAGCTCTAAGTTCTGAATGGTGCTGCTTGCTGTAGAATCGATGTAGTCTAGATCTTCTCCTTTAATTGGTGTTTGTGGAACTTCCTCTTTAATTTCAACTTTAATATACTGTATAGGCTCCATTTCGTATCATATACGCCTTATAATATTGAAGTGAAATTAAATTAATCAGTTTCTTAAAGGCAAATACCACTCATTGTATAAAAGCTGAAGCCGTAACATATAGGTGTTTATACAATTGGGTATTATCTGAGAGGCACTCACTTATAATAAATTAAGAAGAGCGCACAATGTGCAGTTGGGACATGACTTAGTTCTTGGTGCAGAACTTCACTAATGTTTCTTGGCGGAGTCTGCAGTTCATCGCATGATATCTCCCACACTCAGAGCCACATCTCTCACAGACACAGTCCATGCTGGGTTCATGAAAATTCTTTATGCAACACAGTCTGTGATGGAAGCCATGCACAGCAAATCTCGTCACTATGTGCCGCAATTCATATCCTCCTCGGGTCCATTCGCGATTCACCATTGCATCTGTGGAATAAAATTCTTCCCAAATTTTTGTTTTCTTGTCGTACAACTCTTTTAGGACCTCCTGATATGCCGGTGTTGCTGGAAGTAGTAATTTTAATCTCAAATCTTCTATATAAAAAGTTTCCTTGGAAAGTTCGTAGACAAGTCGCGATCGTGTGTACTTGGAGAGGGAAAGTACTTTCTTCAAATATGTGGATTTCAGTTTCTCCAACTTTTCAATACTCTTCTTCTTATGGAAATAGCCTTGTTACTGCACAGTCAACAACAATGGGTTAGTATCCAAAACAAATCAATAATGAAGGAAATGCGCACAAATGTGCATGTTTAACATGGTGTAAGCTTAAGTGTCTTTACTATATGCTGTAATAGATGTAGTTCTTTGTTTGCATTCTTCAATGTGGTACTTTCCACACCAACGTCCACAAAGTTCACATATACAATATTCGTCTGGTTCATGAAAGGTCTTCCTTGTACACATCTTGTGGTGGAAACCATGGGCCGCAAGTCTGGTCGTAACATGCCTGAGCGCGAAGTTCGTCTTCATCCAGTCTGTATATTACATTATGAATGAAAGGAACAGCGCACCAACGTGCATAGTATGTTTCGTTTACAATGTACTGTATTCTTTTAGCGAGACAGTTCGGTTTTTGCACTTTGTTATGTGGTATCTATCACAATACAATTCACATAGGGAGCACACGCAATCACTGTCGGGGGTATGATAGTATTTTGTTCTGCATATTTTGTGGTGGTAGCCATGTACAGCTAAGCTTGTTAGCATGTGTCGCAAGTCCTGGTTGGTCTTTGTCCATCCTCTGTCAACCATGGCATCGGTACTACGAAAACAAATCAATGACTATTCGTAGATTTGTTGTACTGCGCATGTCCAATTCATTAACTTATTCAAGATTTTGTACTTTGGGAACAGTGGAATCGATAGTTTCTACTTCCTATCGATATGATATATTATTCGATATTGAATACCGATACTGTACTGTACAAGAATATGAACTAAATTTATATATTCACATAATATACAGAATGTTAATGAATAACACCGAAATATTTTACCTGTGTATAGAAGGGACATAGACAAGCAACTTTTATTAGGAGATTTTTGCTCTATGGATTCAATTTTTCCTGTTACAGCATAAAATCTCCCAGGGCATGGCAGCCACTGACTTCTATTATTAGAAAAAAATGCAAAACAAAGAAAATTCGTTGTTAACACTGTAGTCAGTAGTTATGAATAAAAAAAGAGACTAATGCAGTGGCGACCAGTCATGTGATTAGTCTGTAAATATTGCAGAATATGTAAACACTAAATTATGATATAGCTGTTGACGATTGATCAAGAGTCAGGTTTTTATCGATCACTAGGAAGGCATGAAGTCAATTTAATGAACATTTTAACCCTATTTCGCGTAATTATTGATTTATGAGCACCAAATTATAATGACTTTAATGCCCTGTGGCATACACATTTTACGTCATAGAGCAAAGATCTCCTAATAAAAGTTGCTTGTCTAAGTCCCCTCTCTATACAAGTAAAATATTTCGGTGTTATTTATTAACACCCTGTATATTATGCCTTAAAACTCTATCAAGCATTTTGTAGGATTAAGATGAAGTTTGCTGTTCCAGTGCTTATAAGAGAACTATATCAATTATAAGTATACTGATAAAAATTATCTTGTATCTCTAAGTTTCACACCGTTTTTTTTTAATTCTTAATTTATTGTATATTTTTTGTTATTATTATTGTTATTGTTATCCTATGCCAGTACTGCTGGTCTACAGGATTTCTAAATAAATAAATATACCAGGGGTGGCCACAAAGAGGTTGCGAGCCGCATGAGGCTTTTGAGCCAATCTCTTGCAGCTCTTTAAACCATGCTAAGAGTAAATATGATACAGATATGAGGTCGATTTTGTCAGGTAAGAGTTTTGCTTCTTCGTAAATAATCGCCCCTGAAAGAGGGTTTTCCCAATGCTCTCTGTTACAAAAGCGATAGCTAAGGTTCGGAAAGTTGGAGTTCCACTGTTGAATAAAAACACTTTCTTAACGCACTTTATTTTACCTTAGTAAACTTCTGGACGGCCGTTTCGCAGGTGGTGTTCCTGCATCATCAGCAGAGTGCCAACTGAGGTCTCTGCTGATGATGCAGGAACACCACCTGCGAAACGGCCGTCCAGAAGTTTACTGAGGTAAATTAAAGTGCGTTAAAGAAAGTGTTTTTATTCAACTATTTGTTACACAACGCTAAAGTCGGACACAAGAATGAATATAATTTCATATCTGTACACTCACACACACCCTGGAAACTTTATAATTATGGCTCAGAAACTGATGAAATGTCATATTTTTTCTGAGATGTCACAGACAATGCACTAATGCCGCCTCAAAACCAAAAGTAGACTATTTTTATTTGGCATTTTCAGCATTTTATTCTCTACTGGTCATTTTTTTTAGGAAATTTTCATTTTTTCTTTGTATCTTTCTCTAGTCGTCTTCAGATTGGACTTTTCCAACATTACACAGAAAGTGATCTCACAATTCCTTAGCTCATTAATAAATGAAGAGCTTTTAGCAAAAACAACCTTAGTCCAAGAATTTGAAAATTGAGTTTCCTGTGTCATTGTGTGCTAAAACCTACTGGTCATTGTTTAAACTACATGATATGGCAAAATCTGCTATAGTCCCTCAAATATAGGGTTACAAAGTTTACCAAGTTGAGCAAAAACAACCATTATCCATTCAGTTTTTTGCAAATACCTAGTGATTTGGTTTTTGGACTATGGTTGTTTTTGCTAAAAGCTCTTCAATAGTGCGTTTCAAATATATGTGGACGGCGAAATGGCCGTCCAGAAATTTACTAAGGTAAAATAAAGTGCGTTAAAGAAAGTGTTTTTATTCAACTATTTGTTACACAACGCTAAAGTCGGACACAAGAATGAAATATAGTAAATATAACAATAATAATAGGAAATACAGTAATAAAAAAGTTGCCTTGACCTTCTCGATATCTTTCAAATCTCTTTTGTTCAAGTGTTCCCAGATTACTTCTAGTCCGTATGTTATAACCAGAGTTATTCATTCTTTTGTCCGACTTTAGTGTTGTGACTAGGCTTGTCATCATGGGCAGATGGCAGTATTGGGGGATGTGGTCAGCATGCCGAATCTCACGGCCTTTATTTATGTCTTACTGAAATGCAGCTGCTTTTTCTTTATCATAAAGCTCCTCAGTTTGTGTCATGAGGCTGAGTGCACCCCGTTCTAGACATTCCTACCTCAGAAGATCCGAGGAGGTACTGAGATGAGTTGTACACTTTTTTATAATTAAAATGTAAAAACTGGAAATATAATTGTCTTACAAATATTTATCATTGGATTTGTGGACAGAAGACGAGAAGAGCCTAGCTAGAAAACTTAAAACTGAGTTGAATGTGTTCTTGATTATCTGAGATTAATGATTCTACTTAAATATTTTTCACTAAATGCTTGCATTAAGACATAAATCTTATATTGTATAATTGTATAAATTTTCTGAAGGGTAGTTATACGTTACATATCTCTTTGTAGCAGGGCCATCGCGTGGGCAGGGCGACCGGGGCGATCGCCCCGGGCGCCGCGACTAGGGGGGCGCCGTGCCAACGGCAAAAGTAAAACAAAATTTGAAAAAAAAAGTTCGATGTACATAACGTATTTTTAGAGTTAGGTATAACTGAATTTTGAATATTACGCTGTATGTATTTATTGAACAAATAAATATTTGACACCAATAACTTTATATTTGCTTCGTTATCCAAAAATGAATATTTGCTCAAAATTGAGCAGCTGGATTTGCTTGTATACTGTTAATAATAATACCCTAATAATGAACTCTACTGTGGGCCTTAAATCCTTGAATCCTTACAGATAGGTGGAATGTCGGGTGGGTGCACGTGGGATTGAGTTTGGGGGGGGGGGCGCCTGAGGAAATCTTGCCCTGGGCGCCATGAAACCACGCGACGGCCCTGCTTTGTAGGTCTCTTGCTAACAATTTTACATTGTGTAAGACTGCTATTGATACCGAAATATAAGTGGAGTATATTTAGTGGACTTGAATACGTGTCTATTACAAAATGAATAGGCCTATAAAAGTTACAACCAACAGTTTAGGGCTGGTATTATAAACAATGACATCATAGATATGAATGTCCATGAACTACAGAAGATAAAAACGATGATGACAAGTACAGTTTTTATGAGGAACATCTGACCAGTTTCTGGCTTATCATATGAAAATTGTACTAGGAGTTTTCAATGTGAAAGTAGGAAAGGAGGATATACAGCCAAGAAACCAAAAAAATTCTGAAAAATTTCATTTTTTTAAAAATGGCGTACTTACAATTTTTTTAAGGAAGATTTCGAAGAAAAATCTACCTATTGCAATCGATACCATGTCATGACTTTCAAAAAATTCCTTCATATCTTTACGTTTCATGCCTCCCTAAGTAAGAAACCACTGCCCGTTCAAATTTTTTGGTGATATATATATATCTTTACAAACTAGCGGCTGTGATTATGAACATATTTGAACCAAATTTTATTATGTTATTTTTAGGCCCAATAGTTCAGACAAGTTTGTTAATGAGCAAAATTGGACCGAGGGGAGGGGGTCGGGGTTGAAATTTTGAAAAATTTATATCTCAGCCTTCTATGAAGTATAGAGGAAAACTTTGTTTGAGTAAATTAGAGTACTCCCTATGGAGTTCACAGTGACACCAACGATTCGGGGGTACGAGTGGGGGATGGAAATTCGAAATTTTTGAAACCACGTCTTGTGGGGTATCGTTGAAAAGCTCTTGATGAGTACTCTACAAATGAATAACTAGTTTCTCGATAGTTCTCATATAAGGCGAGATTTGGATGTTTCAAAAAGTGCTCTTTCCTCATTTTTGCAGTTATTATTGCGGGTTTGTCATGCCAAGGCTAAAGAAGAAGAGTGCTGCACAGCGACAATAAATTAAACCTAAAGCACTTCAAAATTTACCTCAGTCTTTAAGCCTGCCTAAAGGGATTTTTCTCTTACATTTCATATATTAATTTTTAAATTCTGGCTGCTAGTTCCTTAGATAGAGCCCTTTTTCTAAAAAGCTTAATTTTGCCATGCTCCTTAGCCATCTATCAAATTTCAGTATTTTTAATTTTCCCTGTCATCTAAAACTTCTCATATTGACTATTAGTTGTCACGCATATACTAGTAAGTAAGTGGAGTCATATGCTAAGTATAACCTGTTTGAACTTCCTGTTTTCTCGCTTTCCTCTCAATTTCCTGTAAGTAGTAAATCGCTTGGTACTCAATTATTTCAAACATCGTAACTCTTCTATAAATTGACATATCAAAATTATTTTGGTGTAATTTTGAAGCTTGAAATGTTCTCTAGTGGTTGACGTGGAGAAATTTTTAATATATTAAAATTCTACTGTGTTCTAGATTTTTGATTATGAGTGTTCACTGGCTTGGGTGTTCCACTGCCATTAACTCAACAGTGTGGTTCATAAATTCTTGGGTATAGATAGCTTTTTGAATAAGCCGCTAAACTTGAAAATAAGGTGACCACCATCACAACCGGGCCATACCGAGTGGGACCAAGTCACCAATATTATGAACATGATTACTTGCCAATTGAATTTGGCAGATAAATAACTGTTGTAGCGATGTTTTATGAAAGATGTGGAAGGGTAATAAGGCTTCTAGATGTAGTGACAGCCAAATTCTAGGTTAGTAACAGGTTATGTTAGGCTAGGAACATTTGTATTAGTTTAGGAGCAATTTACTGAATAGCACAGGGTTTATTATGTCTCACATTCAATCTCTTCTGTGACGGGAAATTTTACCCTTGCACCAATCGTTTCTCTTTTATTCCCCGCAGCTCGGTCGCTAATGGCAGAGCATGGCTGGTTACGCTATTCTGAAGGAGTTCCGAATAAGCCAATGCTATAATATAACTTAAAATCTACACAATTAGATATCCGATTACAACTTTCATTCAAGACATTGTGGTCATCAGAGCAAACAATGAAAATCTTCTGGAATATGTAATGTGAAACTATGTCAAATAATAATGCATGTATAAATTACACAGTAATATAGGCTAACTTGTATCTGTATCATAGCATATGTACTTTATCTAACACAGAAGAGTAGAAAAACTATATTTAAAAAGTTCACCTTTCATCCGAGACGATTTCACAAATTTGAGAGAGTATTTAAAGTTATGAACATAAAATTAACACGACAGAATAAATTTAATCTTAGGAACCTACTAAACACCCATTAAGAAAACGAACCCCAAAAGTCAAGTGATTAGATAGAATGTGAAGACTGTCATAAAGTTTACATATTGCAAACCATGAGAAAAGTGGAAAGAAGAATGAAGGAACATTTAAGGAATGTCAGACTATTGCATACGGAAAAATCGGCCCCAGCATAATATCATGCTTATACATACGATCATCTTATTAAGGAGGATATTAAATTATTAAAACGTGTTAAACAACCGTTGGAACTAAGAGCTTAGGAGAAGATCTTCATGAAAAAAATAGGAGAGAAGGTCATGAACTTTGAGAACCCTATGATGGACGAGATTTTTAGTTTAACCTTGAAGTGGACAGGTGGTAGAACGACATAGACTGCAGACCCATATCAACCATCAGCTGAGGATAAGGGAGATGCTTCCTTGGAAACTGGTTTTGCATAAATAAGTAATTGGGGCAAGAAGTGTTTTTATTGTTTTACTAATTCTTAATTTTAAATGTTAGGGATTAGCTAATTCTAATGAACTTATTGAAATCTTGAGCACAAATATCCAACATTCTGTTGTTACCATGTACGAAAGAAAAGTTGAATCCAACAAACAGTGAAACAGCAGAATCAACTAAATGTTAATAGAACACAGAATAGAAGTCAGTGTTGAGAAACCTTGTCTTAATAAGAGACTACATTGCCAGTGTGTGCATTCAGTTGCAACCATTGAGCTCCATTTATACCTGGAGTTAGCACTACAGCCTTTCCCCTGTACTAAGAAGTGAGGCCACTTTTTCGACTAGTCTCACCTGGAAACTATGGCAAGAAACTATTTGTCTGCTCAATACGAAACGTCAAATCGCCTTTCTTGTATGGAATAATCACATGTTTGGTTTTGGAAATTGAAGATATTGTTGACGAATGATTGTAAGACAGTTCTTCTTGCATGCATTATAAGAATAATTAAA
Source organism: Ectobius pallidus (assembly GCA_964059195.1). Taxonomy (NCBI): domain Eukaryota; kingdom Metazoa; phylum Arthropoda; class Insecta; order Blattodea; family Ectobiidae; genus Ectobius; species Ectobius pallidus. Next base: position 168,036,198 of record CAXKWD010000008.1, on the reverse strand, counting down.
ATTAATATATTTAAAGTATGTCATTATTATAATTAAGATTAATATTAATACGTATGTTTTTACGTGACTTCTGTCGTTTCCATACATGTGGGCCTAACCGACAAAATAGCATGTATTCAGTACTACACTTATTACATTAAATTAGTATTACCTTCAAATCTTTAGAAATTGAAATATATTGTTCTACTTCAAAATCGTCATCATTCATTTTAAGTGTATTTTATTGTAATAATAACGTTTAATATAATATTTAGTAATTAATCCTTAATCCAGATTTTAGCAATTTTTAGGATAGGCCTATATCATAATTCAGGTAGGATGGCAATGCATGGAAAAATCGAAGAACTAATAAAAAAACACAACAATGGGCAGACTTAGTTTTGCATAAAAGGATGAGCTGAGGTAGGTAATGATTGAAACTGATTAACTTAAATTAGAAATATTTGTAAAAGGCTCTCATGTGTAATCTATTTAATAAGTAGATTAAAGAATTGTTTATCTGGGAGCAATAATTACAGACACAAATAATATTAAGGCCGAATTTAAGTGTAGACACAAATCAGGAAATGCTAGTTTTTATGCAGGTAAGAAATTCTTATCTTCTCGTTTAATTCCACAAATCCAAAATTAAAAATTTATAATACAATTATCCTGCCGGTTGTATTATATGAAACATTATGTGAGACATGGTCGCTTACTCTTCGCGAAGAACAAATCTAAAAGTGTTCGAAAACAGGGTGCTTAGGAAAATATTTGGGCCTAAGAGAGATGAAAATGGGGACTGGAGAAAACGGCTTGATGACGAGCTTCATAACCTGTACTCGTCACCGGATAAAGTAAAGCTAATTAAATCATGGAGGATGAAATGGGCTGGACATGTTGCACGCATGGGGAAGAAATACATATTTAAAAAATATTGACGGGGAGACCCGAAAGGAATAGACCACTTGGAAGACTTAGATGCAGGTGGGAGGACAACATAGATTAGGATAGATTCAAGGGAAGTAGGATTTGCGAGTGATGGATGGATGGATGGAGATAGCGCAGAATAGGATTGAAGTAAGCATGGACTCAAGTAAGCGCGGCAATGAACCTTCGGGTTCCATAAAACAAATAATATTCATTTAGCTTGCTTAGGAATTGTCTATTGCCATTGACTAAGTAAGTATCTTCAGATTATGTAAAGACTGCCTATTATGCATTTTTTCATAGCAAGTAAGGTGTGATCTAGTAGTAGCCTATGGGGAAATGGTGTAGGAATTAATAAAGTATTAGTTATCCAGAAAAAAAAGCAATTAGATAATAACCAATGCTAAAAAATTTGAGCATTGCAAACCACTATTTATTGAGACAGGCTCACTAACAATAATGAATTTGTATGTTTTTGATGTCTTGTCATTAGTAAAATATAACATAAAAACCTAACAAACACGAAGTGCTTATTTATCAGACCAGAAATCAAAATAAATTTGGGACAACATTATATAAAAAATTACCATATAAACTTCAAGAAATGTCCCCAAATTTGTTTTCACAAAAAGCTATATTCCTAGCTTTAAAAATCCTTTTTTATAATGTTAAAGAATACTTAGAATCAGATTTACAAATAGAATAGAGCAACTTAGCGTAAGTAATTACATGTGTAATCTGTAAGTATATGTTGTTCATTTAGTGTCACTTGGGTTATGGCATTAGTATAACTTAGAATAATAATTTTTACTAATATGTAATTAAGTTTGTAAGATTGTAAATATTCATGGCTTAGGTTCTTAGAGATGTGTATTAATGTAAATAGCTAATGTGACCGATTGCAGTTGGTACTGCCTAAAAGTGTTATCAAATATCAAATATATTTTAATTTCTAACCATTTCAACGAATATTAATTTAACGATTTATGTATAGCGTAGAGCTTTATCACTGGTACTCACTACTAAATTGCGGTATTTTGTTACCTGTTGGAGCGCTTTCAACCGCATGGAGCGGCCATCTTCAGCAACTGACTTCCGTGGTGTTGTTGTTGTTGGGAAGACATTTCTGGATAACTGTATCGTACAGCGCGTGCGATTTGAATTGTAACTGTTCGTTTAGGATGTTGGTGTTGTCTTGTGTGGTGTGTCTGTATATTTCATATTGTTCGAGTGTGTTGAGTGTGTGACATTTGTGGTTAATGTGTAGGATTTCCATGTCTACATGGAACAACACACAACACATTCGAACAATATGAAATATACAGACACACCACACAAGACAACACCAACATCCTAAACGAACAGTTACAATTCAAATCGCACGCGCTGTACGATACAGTTATCCAGAAATGTCTTCCCAACAACAACACCACCACGGAAGTCAGTTGCTGAAGATGGCCGCTCCATGCGGTTGAAAGCGCTCCAACAGGTAACAAAATACCGCAATTTAGTAGTGAGTACCAGTGATAAAGCTCTATGCTATACATAAATCATTAAGATTATCGCTACAGAATGGACAAAACTCAAGAATTAATTTAACGTAACTCCTGACAGTAAAACGAATAATTATATTCAAATGTCACACTTAACTAGCAAGGAATAAAATAGTTTAAAACATAAAAATTTGGGCTTTAGTAATAAATGTATTGAATACGCGCGAATTTGTCATAATGAAAAGAGAAGTCACGGGTAAAAACATTCGTATTGATAAAAATAAATTATTTGGAGTTAAAGGTAAGGTATTGTTCACTCTATCGAAGAAAATAAAATTATTATTATTATTATTATTATTATTATTATTAATAAATTTTCAGGCATATATGCCTACTTGACATTTCTTGCTGAGCAGACAAATAGCTTCTTGCCATATTTTCCAGGTGGAGCTAGTCGAAACAACACTTTCTGTGCTGGACTGCTAACTCCAGTTCTTCTCCTGGGCTCTATTTCATAAAACTCTACAGGTGTGACAAATAGGACAATTATATCAAGTCTGACAAATTTGTCAATATGTCACGACAATTGTATTTTTCATAAATATTACAACTTTTCCTTACATTACAGGCAAATTAATGTAAATTGTCAGACTAAAGAACCCATTTCATAAACGCGACAATTTTATGTCAAACCTAAAGATTACTTTAGTACACTGTAGATTAGGGTGACTATTTTTTTAAAACAAAAAAAACGGGACGATTTGGTGCGTCAAGAGGATTATCAGGAAAACATAACCTACAACTAGGTAAATGTTATAATTAGTATTCTATTTAATAATTGAATTTTAATTATAACCAATTCTTAACTTTAAACTACATCATCAATGACAATACTGGAATTTGAATCCAGGACCTCTGGCTATCCGTGTCAATGCTCTACCAACTGAGCTAAGTCAGAGTTCTCTTCACAGCGCCAGATGGAACCTCTCTCATATGACTGATTGCCCTGAATGGTCTACCTCACTGACAGACAAGTTATGTCATATGCAGTACTGTGAGGTACTTCTCCAATTAGCTTAATTGAATTTCTTAGGCAAAATCTTAATTACACTTCACTGCATCATTCTTTGACATTTCTGTATTTCCTGCAAAAGTTTTGGCTGTTCTAACAGAAACTTAAGCAACATACATCATGGAAATGTGTTTGGACCATAGCCTTAACAATTTCGACATTAAACCTGTTTTTCTCATCTAACAACATAGGAAAAAAATAATGAAAAAGGGACATTAAGTAGTGAATTAAAAAGAAGGGACATTTTGCATCCCATTAAAGTTTTGTCGGGACAATGGGACCAGTCAACCAGAAAAGGGACAATCCCATTAAAAACGGGACGTCTGGTCACCCTACTGTAGATGGCTCTCACATATGTGTCTCAACATCGAATATGAAACCTAAGCAATCGGTTATTACTATCGAAAATAATTGAATTATATTTCTCTTTTAATACAAAGTCACTACTACCAATATCACTACTACTAGTGTTCATTATCAACAAGACAATTTAGCAAATTTATTAACAAAGTTTAAATCACAAGAAAGTTTGCCAAGTTATGCCACACATTTACATAACCTACTCTGTTGGCCTACATATGAAAGATTGCCTGTCACTTCTGTAATGACAATTCTACATTTTTTGTAAATTTGTAAATATGTCAGCAAAAATTAATGTTTCATAAAAGATAGGTATCCTAAGATTTGACATATTTGTCAGACTTTTACCTGTAAACTCAAAAGTTTTGAGAAACAACAATATGTAAAATTGTCATACAAATCTACAAAATTGTCATGACATTTATGTACAGTTGTCAGCTTTTATGAAAAACACAATTGTCAAAATGTAAACCTGTAAGACAATTTTATGTCACCTGTCACCTGTAAAATTGTACCTTTTATGAAATAGGGCCCAGCTCAATGGTTGCAACAGCCACACACAATGGAACTGATCAGTGCACACATTAGATTAGGAGATGCGGTTCCTCTCGTGAGTGAGTATATGTTTCTTGAGAGTATCTTTTAAGAAAAATACCTTTGTACATATATCACATGAGAATAATTTATATCCAGTGTGAATTTTTAGATGTTTTTTGAGATCCGATCTTTGGAAAAACTTCTTCTTACATACGTCACACGAGAAGGGTTTGTGGCCCGTACGCATATGTCTTTTGAGATTACTTTTTAAAGAAAATTTCCTGGTACATATATCACATGAGAAGGATTTCTCTCCAGTGTGAGTGAGATTGTCTTCTGAGATCCCCTGCTGTGAAAAATTTCTTGGTACACAGATGACATGAGAATTGTTTGTGTCCAGTGTGAACATGCATATGTGTCTTGAGATGAGGCTTTGTGGAAAATTTATTGTTACATGTATCACACGAGAAGGGTTTAAGTCCAGTGTGAGTATACAGATGTATTTCCAAATTAACTTTTAAGGAAAATTTTTTACTACATATATCACATGAGAAGGGTTTATCTCCAGTGTGAACGAGCATGTGTTTTTCCAAAAAACTATTTTTAGAAAATGTCTTGGAACATATATCACACTTGAATGGTTTGTGTCCAGCGTGACTTTGCAGATGCGTTTCGATTTGACATCTCCGGGAAAATGTCCTTGGACACAAATCACATGAGAAGGGTTTGTGCCCAGTGTGAGTGAGCATATGTTCTTTGAGACTACAACTTTGACGAAAATTCTTGGTACATAAATCACATGAGAAGGGTTTGTGTCCAGTGTGAGTGAGCAAATGTATTTTGAGATAATCTCTTCGTGAAAATTTCTTAGTACATATGTCACATTCGACTGGTTTGTGTCCAGTGTGAGTTAGAAGGTGTCTTTTGAGAGCCCCGCTTTGGGTAAATGTCTTGATACATATATCGCACGAGAAAGGTTTGTTTCCAGTGTGAGTGAACAGATGTATCTCAAGACCCCTTTTCATGTAAAATTTTTCTTCACATGTATCACACGTGAAACATTTGCTTCGACGAATTATCTTTTTATTGTTTCTAGCAGAGGATGCGCTTGACGATTGTGACTGCATTAGCTGATGCCCTTGATTATTTCCTCTAGAAACGCCTGAATTCAGCTCCAAGTTGTGATTGGTGATGCATGCTGTAGAATCGATGGTGTCAGTATCCTCACGTTTAATTTGTGGTGTCTGTATCGTGTCAAATGTGATCGGTACAGGTTCACGTTTTGGTTGTTTTTGAGTAATCTCCTCCTTAATTTCCTTTTTCACTATTGGCTCCATTCTGTATTGTGATGCAGACCATATTATGTTCTCCACATGGTGTTCGCTTATTGAAGTTTCGGTATAAGTGCACTATAAGTGTATAAACGAATAAAATCCGAACAAATTTTTGTTCGACGTACGACGCAACCATGAGTCGTATACCTATTTGTACGACTATTTTTAACACAGCATTTTATATTTTTTAATCAATCCTCTGATGAATTTTTAATTTTGATATATTTTCCAACTCTTTGTTTTCTCATGGTTTTTGTTGTAAGCATGTTACTAATAAAAACAACGCTGTTGCAATTACTGTTTATTTAATTTTAGTGTATTCTACCAAATTTAGCACATCCGAAGATAATGAAACACGCCTAATCATTTACAAATAAGATGATTTATTAACAAATACATGGTATATGTAAGGTTTATAGTACCGACTATTATTATTTTATTATTATCAACATTATCATTATTATTAATAACGCAATAAGTTCCTTACACTGAAAAATCACAAAGCATACGACAGTTTTAACTAACATACGACTATTTTCGAATATTGGTACGACTGTTCGACGTTTCTGATCTGGCAACCCTGCTTACGGTATTGTACGATAAGTATTATCTTAGAGGCAATGACAAATTATTAGTATTCATAGGAAATGACGGTTTGTTTAAATTATGTTCAAGATAAAAATACCGAGTTGTTATAATCCAGGGTGTCCACCAAGTAATGCTGAAGAAATTCCCGACTTATTCCCTGATTTTCATTTATCATTTCAGAAATTCCCGACCAAAATATAAGGCACTTTCTAATAACCGTGTAAGAAAAATTATAGGATTATACATACTTTAAATAACAAAAGCTTTTAGTAACAAAATTAATTGCAAACAATAATTACTTAGGCTAAAACAGATACAAAAGTTAGGAACAGTAAAATTAATTAAATATACCTTCACAAAGGCCTATTATTGTCTAGAAGTCTTTTTGATCCCACTTTGCAATTTTCCCGGATATTTTAACAAATTCATTGACTTTTCCCGGATTTTCCCGACCATACGAAATTCCCGGCCTTTTCCCGACCAGTGGACACCCTGTAATCACCAGGTGGTTTGGTATTATGAGCTTAAGCAGAGCGTTATTTACTAATTTCTTAATATTGCTGCACAATGTTGATTGTCTATAGGACAGCACTACGTAGCAAAATTACATGAACTTTCAATTAACCCTTTCAACGCCAAGCGGTAGAGCGACAATCTTCCCTTTAAGTGACAGATACAAGCGGATCAGCATGGCCGAGTTCAACCTCTTTAGTGCCAGCAACGTCCATATCGGCTTGAAGAAATCACACTGTTAACATATTTTTGTAACACCCTATAGCGATGGAATGCAGCCTCTTATAATCCTCTAAGCTTTGGGCATTGACGGATAGGTATGTAACTGTAAATGTCATCCTTTTCGCTTTTCACGACACCAAAATACAATGAGTGACTATTTACTCAGTTTATTTTTTTAAAGTGGTACAGTTCATACAAAATGAGAAGTGGTTCTTCTAATTTCTACTATTTAGGGGATCACGAAAAGTCATTGCACTGAAATGTTATCGGATAGTGACAGTAGGAATGACAATGATGATTACATCACACTCCCTGGTTCTCCAATTTCCACCTCGCAAGAATCTGTTTGGATGCCTTTGAATTGTGGTGCTACAGAAGAATGTTATTCATCCATTATATCATATAAACATGTACAGGGTACAAATGATGTTGGACACGTCAAATCTTACATACTAAATATTGCTTACAATTGCATTTATTCTCATATTCACACTTATGCTTATATTACAATTTTATATTAAGAATACAATGGATTGACAGAGTCACCAATGAGGAAATATTAAGAATTAATAGTGACAGGAAAATCATATATATTATTAAACAGAGGCGGAATTCACTATTAGGACACATAATCAGACATCAGAACTTTCTGCTTACTATAATAGAGAGTGCCCAAGATTAACCTACATAAACAATATCAAAAGGGAAACCGGATACAACACATATGCAGAACTGAAGGAATTGGCCATGAATAGAAGTAGATGGAGAGCTATCACAAACCAGGAAGGCACTGAGCGTTAAAAACCTGAAGCACATCGAGAGAGTTAAGGCGACGTACATGAAAAGGATACTGGGGGTGTCAAAATTCACATTGTCCCGCCTTGCCTACGAATTGACAGGGGAGATATCCCTAATTGAAGAACTTCGCCTCCAGATGCTGCTGCCATCTACACCAAGCTACGAGCAACTGCTCTCAGAACTGCAACAGAAAAGAGCGCACATTTGGAAGGACTTTTATGGGACGGATGCTATGGCAAATAGGGAGTGGATGCATGCAAACTACGAGATGTGGCACCTGGTCACGCGCATGGCGGTCCATGGCTTCCATTTCAAGTTGTGCAGGAACAAGTCTTATCACGAACCCGGCAGCGAGTGTGTGTGTGGTCGCTGTGAGCAGGAATGTGAACGATACCACGTACTAAAGTGCCCAAATAGAGGAGCGTCTCTTAAAGAAATTCTGTCTTGAATGACACAACACTATATGCACATTTGTGCGAACTTCTTTATTCATTCAGATTGACAACTATAAGAAGAAGAAGAAGAAGAAGAAGAAGAAGAAGAAGAAGAAGAAAGCTAAATTAAATGAACTCCTGATGTTATATAATCAGATGGTTGCATATGGAAAAATGGTCGTGTTTGCCTGATATCAACTACCTGGCAACATCCTAGCAGATGTAGCCACTAAGGAAGTTGCAAACATCATGACCTCAAGATCCCTCACATGGACTTCCTCAAAGGCAAAATACTACAGAACTGGTAAAAACTATGGAGCTCTACTTCTAATAGCAAGTTGCACGGCGTCTGCCCAATTCCCACTTCTTACGCAACCCATTGTAACTCTGTCGCAGAGACTAGGTACTTCTAACCAGATACACAGCTCTTTTGATGGAACTTCCTCCTTGGTACGATATCTGTGGAACTCTAATGATATATCTAATGATTTATCGAAAACAATCAGTTAAATCTAACAGTTTTATAGCTGTTTTGAAAGACAGGCTTGTTTTAAATCCATTTTATTCTATTAACGAGTTTTTAAAGTTAATATTGATATTGTATTTTGAATTGCCTTGTTCTTTATGTCTTGTAACTAATATTGTATTTTAAACTGTCACATTTCTATATTCTGTTTTGTATATAACCTTTCGTTCTGTAAATCATACGTATGTTAATAACTGCATTTTGATGCAGTTCAAGAACATAATAAATCTTGAATCTTGATATAATGATCAACGTTCATGCCAACCTCTTCAAGTTATGGACAAACCAATTTAAACGTCTTAAAGTTCATGAAATAGACTAAACTTTAAACTCGTCAAAGTCAATTTACAAAGATAAAACATTGAAATCAGTGGATAAAATGTTAATGTACTTTAAAAGTTGTAACTATATCTAGTTGGTTTTTGTAAATCCAATGTATTTTAGTGGTGTAGTCACAATATGACTTTTTGTTAAAAATACATTAATAACACATTTTTTTAAAAATCTAGTGTAAAAAAAAATTATAACATGTAGAATTGAACAGAAATCCAGAACAAAGTTTCATGGCTCTAAAATGATAAATTTTTACTTTAGATACCATTGGTGAGTAGGAATAATTTTTTTTTTTTTATCTTCTGCACGTTATTGTTTGAATAATAATGTATGTTATTCGTTTTAGACAAAGCATTGTTTACTTTAAACATTAAATTTTTTCTTGAGCATTTTAGATACGAAATTTTAAAACTGAGAGTAAGAAAATATTTTTCTTACAAAATTATTGATTTCGATGCTACATTTAAAGCTAATATTAAGTTATTGTATCTAATAATATTATAAACAAATAATACATTATATTGGCGTATTTATATAAAAAAAAAAAAGTTGCTGAAGATGGCCACTCCACGCGGTTGAAAGCGCTCCAACAGGTAACAAAATACCGCAATTTAGTAGTGAGTTCCAGTGATAAAGCTTTATGCTCTACATAAATAAATTTAAAAAAAACTTTCATGAATTTATCTATTAAGTACTAGCTTAAAAGGCCCGGCGTCGCCCGGGTTTTTTATTTTGTAATTGGAAATTAACTTATGAAGGACTTTAGATTTATAAATTCTAGGTCCTTATATAGGTATTTATAATTTGAAGTAGAAAGAACGACTCATCACACTCAAACTATCCCCTAAGAAAATGTTTGAAATAGCTTTTATGGCTATATGTAGAATTTTGCATCCCATCGCTTGTACAGTACACAGTAAGCCCAGGAGGGGTTCTAATAAGAAGAAACCGAAATTCCGGTAACATAAAATTGTATTATCGTGGCTGAAAATTTTGTTTCTCACTATCATGTTACCATAAAACCGTTTTCGGAATGAAATTCAACAGAAATACAATATCACTTTCATACATCTCTTCCCAAAACATATTACCTTACCTCGTATTGTTTTCTCTATGTCCAGGGTAAAGAAAGTTATGTGACTACATTATTTTCGTGGATATTGATAGTTCTCTCATTTGTTTCTCTCATTTGTCAAATTTATTCTACTTTCATTTTTTTTCCATGGCCATCTGAGACCCGCTGGTAACAATATGTTTTAATGTCAAATGTGATTCGGATTCGATAATTCTGTGTAAGAAGGGATTAAGTATTCTCAAAAACATTTGATTTTTGGCATTTAGAATCTGAATTTTTCAAAATCCTTTCTTAGTGAGCACCTACATTATGAAACGAAGGTACTGTCAAAATTCCAAGTCTCTACCTGTTATAGTTTAGGCTGTACGTTGATTCCTGTCATTCAGTCATTCAGTCAGTCAGGACAAAGCCTTTTATATATAGAGAGATTGTTACTAATATGCATTTTTTCATAGTACATCTTTTCCACTTAAAACTGCTTGGCTCTTAAGCATGTTCTAAGGTAGTTACCCTTAACTAAATTATTAATGAATTTCATTTTCAGACAGGGTAAAATGGTTTTAAAATAGAGAGATTGTCCACCTTAGAACCCTTGTCGTTTCACTTATCTGGGGCCTTTTATAAAATATAAAATAACACAGAAGTCACAAGCACACGTTAAAAACACTGTTGTCAAATTAATAAAACTTCTTCTTGGTCCCAGATGCGTCTAATATTTGAAAATGCATTTCGATGCAAGTTGCATCGAAATGCATTTTCAAATATTAGACGCATCTGGGACCAAGAAGAAGTTTTATTAATTTGACAACAGTGTTTTTAACGTGTGCTTGTGACTTCTGTGTTATTTTATATTTTATAAAAGGCCCCAGATAAGTGAAACGACAAGGGTTCTAAGGTGGACAATCTCTCTATTTTAAAACCCTTAACTAAAGTTTTGTGTATTTTTACTTCGTCTGCCCGTACCATAGGTACTATAGGTAAAGGAAGTAGTCTACTGTTTTCAACCCCCAAATTCGACATAAATACACGTTTCAAGGCCCCCTGAATCCAAAAGTACTATTTTATGAAATGTATGTGTGCCTATGAACAGGCTAGTTCCAGAACGAAAAATCGTATGAAAACAAAATTTCATATTTGGGTCAGGTACCTTCTGAAGATGTGATCCGAAGATTGGCAACAAATTTCTCTTATTTTTAAGGGGAATTTACATGAAGAAATTTTCGTTTTTCACACTTTTCTAAAAAACGGCTATTTTCTTTAAATTTTGCACATGAGTTGCTTACACCAAGAGCTAAAACTTTTATTTGAAACATTTTTTCGAACAAATTCTCTGAAAGTTAGTTATAAGCCACTCTTTGCAATACGGTCTTGTAACGGAAAATCGTACAAAAACAAAATTTTGAATTTGGGTTACGTACCTTCTGAGGCTGAGACACGAAGATTGGCGACAACCTTCTTTTATATTTAAGGGGACTTTATATGATTATTTTTTGTTTCAATTTTCTCAAAAACGGCTTTAACGATTTCCTTTAAATTTTGTACATGGAGTGCTTATACTAAGTGCTAAAACGTTTGTTTGACACTTTAAAAAAAAAAAAAAATTCTTTGAAGGGTGGCTGTAAGCTACCCATTGTTTGTAGAAACTGTCTCTACTCAATATGCGGACATTCACAGCCTCTTATTCTATATAAGCATGTGAAGTGAGAAAAATGTATTGTTAGCCATGCTTACAGTAAAGAAATATCTGAGGGGAATATTTGATAAATTTCGAAAATTATTCTTTACATCGGAATGTTCAATAAATGTTTGCAGTCACTTGTTTTTCCTTCTTTTTTTGTTTGTCCATAGCCTGCGTTTTTAGTTGCAACATTCAAAGAAGGGGCTATAAGGGTATTTATAGCATAATTAGCGTAAAATTGTGTTTTGCGATTCTGTTCATGGATATGTGAATACTGCTAACTTTTATTTGGGCAGAGGAAGTTATGTGACTTTCACATCAGATTTTTTTTAAGAATATAAAGCTCTTTCCTGTTTCCTGAACACTAAAATGGTAAAATTCAAGACGCTACTCACCCCTGTGTTGTCTACAGGTTCACACAATGACATCGCATATCCCTGCAACAGAAATCATTTAGGATGACAGGCGGTTCGGACTACTGACATCCTACTGTACTGTATAAAACATTGTGTATACAACAGTCAATTTATTGATTAACAATTTATTACAGGTTGTATACAAAACAATATCGTATGGGGATGAGCAACTAACAGTCTATATATGTCCTCATGTTTTTGACACCTCTATAGATCTTTTCTTTCTTGTTCATTCTTTTCTGTTTTTAGAATAACACAGCTTGAAGATTCAATAGTCAATTATTTAGATAATTTACACTGGTTTCTGGGGGGTATGCCGTAGCGTAGTGGTTGAGGCACTGCGCTACAAACCGGAAGGTCGCGGGTTCGATTCCCGATGAGGTTGGAGTTTTTCAATTGGCTTAATCCTTCTGCTGGCACTATGGCCTTGGGGTCGACTCAGCCTCTAACAGAAATGAGTACCAGGAGCAGTCCTGGGGGTAAAGGCGGCCAGTGCGTAAGGCCTTCTTGTTCCGAATGTCCAAAAACTGGGAGCCTCAATCTCCTGGAACCCTCTGGGCCTCCATGGCCTGTATAGGGAACACTTTACTTTTCTTTTTAACTGGTTTCTGGAGCATTTAGTTGCCAACTTGAGCAACTTTCTTGAAAGTTATTTCAAATTAAATTAAAATTAAAATGAAAACAGTGGAGCATACTGAATATTAAGAAAAGTCGAAAATAAAAACCATGTTAACTCCACTTACGTTCCATCATCGGCTGGCGGTCAAACGTTGAATGCCAGTCGATGATGGGAGCCGAAACTAGTCCAGTTTTTTTAAAAATCGATGTAAGTGGAATAAAGTGTTTTTATTTTCGAGCTTTCTTAATATCTAATTTTCTTATTGGCAAAATTTTTGTTAAACCCATTAATTTCTGTTGTCTTTTAATTGTATTTGTCACAGTGGAATGGATGTTTTATTGAGCTCTTCAGCATCTATTATACTGAGATTTTTAAAAATTAAATCTACATGATTTATATAAATTCCGTTTCTGGTCCATGTTTGGACTCCTTTCCTGGGCATGGTCACATATAGATATAGCACCGCATTTAAGTACGAGTTTTCATTGTGATTGGTCTTTAGGGTTGTTGACTCAGACGCTGGTCTCACAAATGTGAGTCGGCCGCAGACTGTAAGACGACAGGAATGGGATCTGCTCCCGGGTGGTCTAACACTCTCCTCAGAATCATTTCCTGCTCGGAGCTCAGATTCAGTCTCGTCGTGCTGCTGCGGAGAGGATGGGGCGATCCTCTATGCTGTTCCCTCGCTCCCACAATCCCGTCAGCAGACCCGCTCCTGGGCTTGATGGCACTCGGCGACGGTGCAACCCTCGACCTCTGCTGACTGTGACTCGACTCTTCTGGGGTCTGGCAACCCCCTGAACCCCCTATGGATGTCACTTTAAGGTTCGGTGGTACAGAGTTACCTGAGGAGTAACCGACATCTGCACCTTTGTACCGCGCTGCCTTCTTGGTACACAACCCATGTCTGCTGAGCAGCGTGAACAGGTCTCTTCGATACTGCTTGGTTAACAACGCATAGAGGTAAGGATTGGCACATGAATTGAGGGGATAGAAAAACACTAACAGGATTTTAGTATGGGGAACGTCGATAAGAGGATAGCCTGCTACAGCCGTGAGACCGAAGAACGCGATCGGCGCCCAGCAGGCAAAGTCAGTGAACACCAGAAGAGCCATCCGCTTGGCGACTGTTGTGTCTGACTGGGCTGCCGTCGTGTTGTGACCACTGATGGCACAGTAGATGCGGCCGTAGCATGCGCAGATGAGGATGAATGCCAATCCGTTCACGAGGAGCAAGGATACCAAGTACACCTGGTCGCCCAGGTCTCGGTTCTCCATGGGCAGACAGATACTGTCAATGACAAGAACACGAGCAATGTTAACCACAGCTAACCTGAACATCACAGCTATGCACTAGCACCCCCCTGGAGAACATTCAACAAACCAGGGAATGTGGCTGTTGTCTGTTAGATGGAGTGTAGATAAGGAAGAGGGCCCGGATTCTTAGGTTTTAAACTATTTTGTTCCTTCTGTAGAAAGTTTGAGTACAGAAATATACACACTAACTTCACTATTAGGTATATTTCCCCAGAATGATAATTTCAATGGGTATCCTCTTCATCATCAGCTGATTCCGACTGGCCATCTGGTGGCGGGTGGATGAACTTGTTGATCAAAGTTCCCTGGATGCCCACAGAGGTGTCAAAGTTTAGGGCGGTTCTTTTGAATAAATACTTCCTCCCACGTCACAAGCTCCAGTGGCTTTTGAACTTGACTTAAGTCAGCTTTACCTACTCATTTCTGGGAAGAAGGTCATGAAATCGGTGATGATGTAGTACCCGTACTCAAACTTTCTACAGATGTCACTGTGCTATTTCTAGTAATATTAATAGTGATATTTTGTTCCTTGCTAACTAAGTGTGATATTTCAACACATAATTATCTGTTTCATTGTTATGGCAGTCACATAGTCCAATTTTATAAAACCTAAAAATTGGTAAAATTGTTTTGAATTAAGATAAGATCAAATACTATTTAGTACACGCTCTCTAAAACAGCTGCTTATCGGACTGGTAACAAGCCGAAAAATTGCATTTCAAAGGACAAGGCCGCTAAAATTGCATAAAAGTGCATTCAAAATGCAGTTTTAGCGGCCTTGTCCTTTAAAGTCGTCATGACTATCTATAAACAAAACCCAGATGGCATTGACCAGTCACAATAACTTTAACATGGATTTAAGCATATAATTGCTCATAAAACAACAAATTTAAGCCAACATGTTTCTTTATGATAATCAGAAACTTTACCAGGGTTTTTTTTTTGCAAAATAGGGTAGCCTATTTCACCACATAACAACAAATATAAGCAAAAAACGTTTCACATTGATTACCATGGCGGATGCACCTACATTTAATTGCAATTTATTCCTTCTCAAGATCTACTGCTATCGTGATGTTGCTGGCACCAGCTTCAATTCAATGTTTCTGGCTTGGATTGAAATTTACTTTGGATTATCATTTACATTTTCACAAGCTTTTCATAAATGCTAGTTTGTATCCAATATTCTTTACAAACAACATATTATGTTATGATCTATACTGCCACTGCATTATGTATCGGTACCGATTCAGGCGGCTGTGGAATGTGACAACAAATGACTGACTATTCCTTTTACACCAATGGATGACTATACCTTTTATAATTAATAATTAATTATACGATGTTTTTTATGTCATTTCATATAATTTAGAGAGCTGTTACTAGATTCGTCCGCTAAAGCGTTATTTTGCGTACTTGATACATAAATAGCTATAAACTAAACATTACCTTTTAAATAATCCCTATAATATAAAGCCACATGGCTGACTCACTCACTCACTCACTGATATTAATGTTTGCCCACTTCCAGATGAGGAAGAAACTTGAAATTTGGTACACATATAGCTTTTAGGCTGTAAACCAAGGAAAATTCCAAAAACCTTATTTTTTTTAATTTTTAGCCCTAAAAACCCCCGCAAAAGGGCTCGGTTTCCATGTCAACGGTATTGTCAAACAGTGTTCACGTATGGCTCTGAAAGTTTAGAAATAATTATTTCCGTAAACCTAACGGGGTGGTCAAGATAGTAACGTCTTGGACTCGTATTCTGAAGTCTCAGGTTCATAATAATGAAATCCAATTAACATAATTTTGTCCAGAACTAACAAATATTTTTTTTTCTATCCTTTAAAGAAATTTCATAATTTATATTCTTTAATCATAACTCGTAGATGAAATCTCGCATATTTACTTGTGTCTTTCTATGATTTTCCCAGTCGTAAAGGCAATGCTAAATTGAATATTTACAGTGTAGATCTAAGTAATCAACATAATACAATAATCTACAAATAATCCGCCAAATTCACCAATTGAGAGTATTACACTGCTTATGACTAGGGACCGGATTTTTAGGTTTTTAAAAACACTGTTTTAGGTTTTCCATTAGGCGAAATAGTTTTTTTTAGGTTTTTTCTCCAAAATATAGTTTTTGGGTAGAATAATTGGTTTAATGAATTTAAATGTGCTACATAGGATTCAATACATAATACTTTTAAAGTTTAACTTGACTTAAATTTGTGTAAACTTGCTTTAGGACAATATTATACACTTGAAGAAAGAAAGCATAAACAATCAAAAGAAGCAGTGAAAATAAGATTGCCTCATATTTCCTGGTTACAGTAAGGAATACGCCGGTACTCTTACACTTCATCTCTTGATACTGTCCATCCTAGACGACAATGGGTTGAACGAAACGCTGGTGCTATTAATTTCAACCCGACAAAAATTATTGTCTCTCCGCAAAATATCGATTTGTCAACTGACAAACAAAAAAGACAAAAAAGTAGCCTAAAATAGATATTTTAGGTTTTATAACCCGTTTAGGTATATTTAGATTTTTATACCCCATTTAGGTATTTTTAGGTGCCACAGAATTAATGTGGGTGAATCCTATGGACATGATTCGAAAAAGTGTATGAGTGCTTTTTGTTTTGGAAGTAAGGAAAAAAAATAGGTAAAAACCTAAGAATCTGGTCCCTACTTATGACACAGCGAGATTTCGGCTGGCTATTACCTTGCACGTTATTTTAGCCTACCATATTTAATTCTTTTATGATATGTAATGTTAAATTATAACTGTTTAATTAAGAATAAAACTGGCAAAATAATTTTATATATGGGCCTATAGATTTTCTTTCTTCTTTTTCAAATTTCCTTTCGAAAAATTTGGGGTCGGGTAGTATTCGGGTATATAAGGTATTTAAAAGTTTCTAAACTGGGCAGTGCAATAGATTCGAATGAATATGTTAACTTTGGATGAAGCAAAATTGGGACACTGACCTGGTCTTGGAGTAGCCGCTGATGCCCAGCAGAGGTAACGTCGCCATGGTGATGGCGTAGATCCATCCTGCAGCCATCACTTTGCTGGCTGTTCTCAGCCGCAGCCTCTTGTCCAGATGCAGAGCGTACGTAATGGCATACCATCGCTCACTGGTTATCACTGTCAGAGTGTAGATTGACAGCTCACTTGCAAATACAGTCAAGAATCCAGCAATCTGGCAACCAGGTCCTGAAATGCAATGGTCTGGTCTCATTTGATGCAAACTGATAGAGTTGAAATTTTTCATGAACATAGTTTTTATATGCAGAAAAAGGACTCAACCTTCACTATTTCACTTAAATCATAATCATTAAAATTCAATATAAGTTAGATTAGATTAGATTTATTTCGTACATAACACTGATATTGGACACATCATTTAACATACATACTACAAGGGCCATCCACAAAGTAATACCAATACACAGGCTATATCATGATGCTTGCAGCCCTTCACTATAAATTTGGCCTAGGCAGACTACTTTTCCATATTTCATTTATTTGTTGCCTTATTGTTCAGTAATAAATGTTCATAAGGATAAAATGGAATATTATATTGCGTATATATGTCTGAATTCAAACTCTGAAGATATTGTACCAATCGTGTAAATGAGTTGGTTATGCCTACTACTGGATGGACCTGGTTTGGTTGAGGTAAGAAAGGAAGGTCATTTCGATGGATGTTACAGCACAGAATTTGTAAAGATAAGGACCATCATTTTCATTATGTTCAATTAGCTTTTGCCTTAGAGTTTAGACATAAAAAATATGATACATTACGCTGATCTTCTCATTTTACAGCTCCTTCATGACCGCTTAACATTATACCGTGGTAAAGGTCAAAACCAAGCATGATGGTGGAAGAAAAGTATGACTTTACTGGGGTAATTAATAAATTTTTCCTTTTGAGGGTGAATATTATAGCGTAAATTTAATGAATTTTATCCATCTTATACCCTCAAAAAACTTATGTAACCTATACCATCCATGCATGGGTTTTTATTAATAAAAAGTTTTATTATACATGACAAATACATAAGACTGAATTTTAATATTTTATTGGTAGGTTTAAATTAATGTTGTACATTTTTGAACAAATGTTACTTGTGAATACAATTTAATGTAATATGTAAAATGCAAAAAACTTCTAATTTCAATGTTTTAGCTATCTGTAATATGATTTAACCTGTTTAACGCATGTGTTTTAGAAGTCTAGCTTCAATAAGATAGAAAATAAAAACGTGTGCAAAAATATAGTAAAATTTTTCGAAGCAATCCCAAAACATTAGTTGGATGGTATAGGTTACATAAGTTTTTTGAGGTATAAGGTGGATAAAATTCATTAAATTTATGCTTTACTGGGGTAAACTAAGCAACTTTACTGTCGTATACTGAAAACCGAGGTTGGTGCACTCGGGCATTAAAATTCTGACATGCAGGAAGATACCCACCTCTCTGCCAGTCTATGGCATAGTTGAAGTAAGAGCCGACAGATCTGGCATCCATGCAGGCGATGAGGAGCAAATAGATGCCCATGCAGAGATCGGCCAGCGCCAGGTTGCACATGAGGAACTTGGGAACTGTCATACGGAACTTGGAACTGAGGAGCACTAGCAGAACTGCAAGGTTCCCCACCAGTGCCGCCACCGCCACAAGCCACACAGCACCACGCAACCCCCAGTTCCCCATTAGATCCTCGCATGGGTTGAATGCATCGGGCGATGGATGACAGGCCACGTCACGAGGCGATCGTGACAAGTTGCCACAGTACGCTTGTATGAGTCGAGGTGACAGCAACACAGTGCTCTGGTGGAACACACCATCCTCTCCACCAGAGAAAATATCTGAAATCATTCACATGTGTGATCCTTCCATCCTTGTGGCTGTATCCAAGTAGTGAATACATACTCAATGGCAATAGACAATTCCTAAGCAAGCTAAAGGAATCTACTCTTATACAATTCAACGGTCCTAAATAGCGTGCTTGCTCCCTCACTTCGTGAGACATCGGGTATACTCGGCGATGTTCATCTCTCGCAGTGTAAACTTTCACGAAGAGTACAAAATTAGAAAAACCGTTTCTTTATTATATAAGGCCTAGGTGAAATGAACACAATGAACAAATATTCTAATTTTATTTTTACTTACAATTTTCATAGTTCTGAACCACAAACATAAAAGAAACTGCCGGTGTAAATTTTTTATAAATCCTGGAGTCAATTAATAATGGCAGGTGAAGCCGCGGGCATCAGGTTTAATATATTGATAGTTTAATCCTCGAAGTATAGCGGACAGTAAAAATCAAAATCAATCACTCCTTTTGAAAAATTATATAATTTCTGAAAATTACACTGAATTTATCAAATAAAATTCACATCACATTCATCTGTCAACAAACAGTTGAGAAACAATATGCATTATGTGTTCACAGGTCGCTTTGGAACTGCATAATCCAATCTGTGATCGTTTTCCCAGGCGGCGCTTTCTAATCGTGGAATGTACTCTAAAGCCGGAATTTTAGCTGTTTCATTAATTATTAATGGTTTGAATGATTAGCGTGCAAGTGTTAATAAATACAATGCTTTAATAATTATTATACTCTTAATTTTTTATTTTTAAATTAATTATCAAGGGCAAAGAATCGGGCACCTGCTAGTATTATCTATTTTATGGAACCTGAAGGTTTGTTCCCATGCTTACCTGAGCCCGCCATTCAACCCTATTCTGTGCTAACTCCATCCAATCATCCCTCGCAAATCCTACTTCCCTTAAATCTATCCTAATATTGTCCTCCCACCTACGTCTAGGCCAACATGCAGCTAATTGAATTTATGCATGCATGTCTAGAAGCAAGAGGAGGACATTTCGAGCATTTGCAGTATACCATTAATAACAATATGGTACAGTTTGGAGTTTGTTTTTATCACTGCTTTCATATGTAGCAACTGAAAACCGACCTTGAATAAGAGTGAACAATCTGAAAACCCGCAGAGTTCTTTGGAGGAAAAGTTCAGCTTAAAATGTTATGTTTGTTAACGTATTATTTATTATCTATTTCAAAATCACCCCTCATAGTTTTAATTTTTTACTTTTTATTTTTATAAGTTTATTTTCTATATTTCTAATTGATTGTACACATTATACAATAACATAAGAATACAAAACTCTGCATGTTTTCAGCTTAAATCTGTGTTTAGACATGTTAAAAAAAGAAAAAAAGCTTGTTTTTTAATGGCCTCTCGATAGGCTATTTGTATATGAATTGAATACATTATGTAAAAAAAGGACAGCACTAAAAAAAAGAACAATTAAAGGACTTTTTTAAGTCACCATTTTAAAGGACAGTTCTTTAAAAAAAAAGGACTGTTGGACATACTGCATTTGCTATGAGTTTTGTGTGTTGATGTGTTATGAGTGTACCAATGTGTTGAACAGTTTCTAACGAGAAAACAAAGAATTATGGGACCTATGTTCATATGAACATTTTTCCTTCTTTTGGTGTAAGAAACTCATGGCCGAAGTATTTTTGAATCATCCTGTATATTCGAGCTATCTTTCAACCTTCATATAAAAAAGATGCAAAATCATCAAATGCCTTGCCCTAATTAAGATAGGAAATTTGCTGGGACCACAGAAAAATATCACTTAATGCTGCTGGTTTATTATTATATCAGTCTTCTTTATATGGAGGTTCGACTATATTCTATTGTACCCAATACCATTGTATGGAAAATACAAAATGAAACTGTCTGCAATGGCAGTTGTCGATGTCACACAATCCAATCTCGTGGGTTTCTAGAAATTTGTAACAAAAATTGGATTGTGGGACATTGGCTTTACTTTTATACAATCACGGGGTTTAGTTTCCTACTTTGCTGGATTTTCACACGCGATGTTTGGCGTTGTTAGAGCTTGCAGACCAACATTCCCATTGGCTGCCAAGACCTTGCATGTCAATGGTCCATTCCATATGGTGGTACCAACAATGTTAAGTGCACGCTTTTAAATTTCTGCTCCTAGATCTAGGAGTCACCCTGCAGAGCACGACAAAATCATTCAGGTGCCACATGCAAGAAAGAGCGGCAGCAGCCACAAGGGCAATCTACACCATAAAGAATCTACCGGACCTGTCACTGGATACAGCCCTCACGCTCTTTAAAACTGTCATCTCCCCTATAGCGACATACGGCCTAGAGCTTGTGTGGGACAAACTGACATTAAGCGACCTGCAAAGACTGGAAAATGTCAAATCCAGTTTTCTCAAGAGCGCCCTAAAAGTAGGGAAGACAGCATTATCAAGAATGGTCTACGAGCTAGCCAGGGAGCCTTTCTACATCGAAGATATTAGATCTCAAATGTTACTGCCAGCGACAAGAGCCTACACGACACTCTTAACACAAAGGTAAGAAAAACGGCAAGAAATAGACCCGGCTTTTTACGCTACAACTGCGATGATGGAAAGGAACTGGACCAAAGAGAATCAAGAGCAAAGACGTGTCATCACACGCTTTGCCAATCATGGCTTTCACTACAAGATATGCTCAAACAAGAACTACCACAACCCTGACGAGAAATGCGTGTGTGACCTATGTGCCCAGAGATGTGGAAGATACCACCTTGCAGTGTGTCGAAACAGGGTGAAAACCATCAATGAATACAGCAAAAGTTAAAACATTGTTGAAACTTTAATACCCATTCGGGTGAACATTTCTTCTTATTATTATTTTAAATTCCTGCGCAGACTGCATTCCCGGGTTTTCTAATTATCCTACATTGAGGAAGGGGGCCAGAGCCCCCAAGAAATAAAAAACGTTAGGTTAGGTTAGGCATGTTAGCTCAAGTTCAAAGAGGGTTTGGGAGCCAGTAGTGTTCTAGACAGTGATAGAGACTGATCCACCACAGACCCTTATCGTGTTGGCAACCCTGATTTCAGCACCACGTGACCCATCGGCTCCTTCCCGGCATGCACCTGTGCTGTCTCGAGCAGCCAATTCTGGTGTGTGCACTTTCGTTCTGAGCGCCATTTTAGGTTAGTTTTCTGTGAACTTCTCACCGATTTTACCTATACTTAAAATATTCTTAGAAACAAAAAGTGCCTACATATGGATTCTAAAACTTCTGGAGAATAATATTACATGCAATTTGGCCGTTTTTCGTGTGTAAAAAAATATTAACCAATCCAGCAAAGTGGGAAACTATCCCCCAATCACGTTTTGTGTGTCCAGATGGGAATTCTTAAAAATTATGGATAATCCGTAATAGTTTGTATCTCTACTAATGGAACCTTAACAATGAATTGCTTGTATTCACCTGGTCTGTCAAAACCTCGATCGAGGGCACCCCAGTCAGGAGTGTGTCTCTGATAGGTGAGATTATCAGGAGAGAAGACAAGTCGTCCAAACTCGTCACTTTCCCTGCGTCTTAGAGCATGAAGCGGGGGAGAACTGGTTGAGTCTCCGGTGCAGTACTTGTTGTGTATGAGCGCCACGAACCTCTGGAAACAGGACACTGCAAACCTTTAATACATAAGCAATCGCAATACACTGATGGTAATGAAATGATAGTTCTATAGGGGTCGCATTGTTGCAGAGGACTTGGAAATCAAAATTCAAAGCCAAAACTTCAATAGGGATGGCAGTTTACAACTTAGCCAGGCCTGGAAGCCAATATTGGCATTTCTATCTCCCCAATAAATTATTGGTCCTCATAAGGACTGATTTCACAATCAACAACATTATTCAACTCTAATTTTCCTTCCCGACCATTCAGAATTCTCCATTTAATTATTCCAGTTTCTAATTTTCCTATTGGCCCCAACCCGTTCTACACCATTTCAACCTCAATTTCGGAAAAAGTAATTACAATTTCGGAAAAAGTAATTTCAATTTCGGAAAAAGTAAATTCAATTTCGGAAAAGGTAATTTCAATTTCAGAAAAAGTAATTTCAATTTCAGAAAAAGTAACTTCAATTTCGGAAATACGAGGGCTATTTTTTAAACCTCCGAGGGGGCATAAAATGAAAACCACAGTGAAAATCAAAACTGTTTTATTTGGAACATTTAGGTACACCTTCTAGCTACTTCTCTACCTAGTCACGCCCCGATTGAGACATTTGTTGAAGCGTGGTGCAACTTTCAAGTACCCTTTTCATAGAAGCTTGCCGCCAGGGTACTTGAAAGTTGCACCACGCTTCAACAAATGTTTCAATCGGGGCGCAACTAGGTAGAGAAGTAGCTAGAAGGTGTACCTAAATGTTCCAAATAAAACAGTTTTGATTTTCACTGTGGTTTTCATTTTATACCCCCTAATGTTTTTAAAAAATAGCACTCGTATTTCCGAAATTAAAGTTACTTTTTCCGAAATTGAATTTACTTTTTCCGAAAATGAAATTACTTTTTCCGAAATTGAAATTACCTTTTCCGAAATTGAGGTTGAAAAGGTGTAGTATATTCAGTCAAAGCAGTTTTTACAATTCAGCTCACTTCTCCCAGAAGATGGCAGTGGAGATAGCTGCCGAAAGCTTGGAACCTAGTATTGATAAACTTTATTTTCTTCCTTTCGTGGTGAAATATATCGCAGATATACTCAGGCTGTTCAGACCTATGAAGTTTAAAAGGACTGATGATGATCTCTTAAGATTGAAATGCGCATATCCTATGGAAAAAACGCAATAAAGTCCAAGTGATGTAACGGATACTACAGAAACCATAACCAACAACAGCCAATTAGATCTTCAAGGCAATTCACAACGTTCAACTTTAATACATCTATGAATACACACGAAAATTGGATACTGCTTATTAAGACTATAAGTTATTCTGAATTATCATGCTACAATATATATATATATATATACAATATATATATATATATACTGTTTTATAACACTGACTTTTGCTGAACAAGCTCGGCATTATATTTTAATTGTTCAGGAGCTTATACAAGACATATTTAGTTTACATTTTAACTAATTATGGTACATTACATACAACCAACACATTTTAATGGTTTATAATTTTAAAATGAATTTATCAACAGTCTGTTACTCCTATGTAAAACATGTGTAACATCTCAAATTGATTTGAAAAACTATTTTATGAATGTATATTAGCAACATAAGAAGCTCATGTAGAAAGATATGTATGGTTAAATTGTATACAAGTGTAATTTTTAAAACAGGATGTAGAAGTAAACGTTACATTAACTGAACTTTTAACTTGATTTTGTGGTTTAGGTGGAAACTTTATTAATACTTGGAACCTAACTTTAACTCACCCGGTTGGAAGCCCGAGAAACAATAATACATTCTCAACGCCAGGAAAGCCTCAAGTTACAAGATTATGATTTATAATTCAGATTAACTCTCTTGTTGAATCTATCTGCCTTCAATGCCACGGCTTTTAAACAGAAATGCAAAGTTGCACAGATACACATAATTTAGGTATGGTAATAATCTGTTAGTCGGCTGCGGTGGTATAGAGGTAGCGTGCCTGTCTCTAGATCCGAAGGTCGCAGGATCAAACCCGGCCGCAGTCGATGGGTTTTTCAGAACATAAAAATCCTGGGCACGGAGTACTCCGGGAGGGACTTGAAGCTGGAGGCCCCATGTCGCAGATTTACATCACGTAAAAGAACTCCAAGCCTAAATTCCTAAATTAGAGCCTCTGGACAAAATTTCTCGGCCCTTTCACATCCAAGCAATACCTTAGTTTCCGGAGGGGGATTAAGGGGCGATGGGCTTACCATCTGTCCCTCTGTCCTCTCTCGGAAAATAAGCATAACAAAATTCACATCGGTAAACAGAAACCTCCATTTGGAGGCCCTTTGCCCCAACATGGGGGATATAGGAAACCAGATACTGAATACAGAATAATATGTTACGTTTGTTTATGTTTATGATATCTTTGTCACTGATGCTATCAAATAAATCACTATCTCAGGGTAAATCATGTGTGTTGAAATCACATTGGTCTAAACACTATAGTAATCATTCATGATTGGTGCAGTGGGTAGCAACACTCACCTCATGTTTAGCGAACTCCGCTGGGTGGTGCGTGGCCGGGAACTGGAATGCACAGCAGTGGTACGGGTACGTAAGCCACGCCACTCGTAAGTACTGCAACACAAACCACATCCAGTCTGCTACATTATATACACTATCCTGCTGTCATTGTAAACTGCATCAGTACGCATAAGTGAGGTAACAATCAATAGTATATTGCGATACAAGTGCCGTAAGCGGTACATACAGATCGAGGAAAGAGTTTTTTTAATTGCCCAGATCCATTATACGCTTATGGCAAGAGTATTGCATGCTATTTTTTTGCACGATGAATATTTATATCAATTTATTTATATTAATTGAGATATTAGCAGAAAATATTATGTATATACACTCCTATATACAATATTATCTCAATTAATATAATTAAATTAATATAAATATGTTCCGAGAATGATCTGTATTTTATGTTTTTTTTTTATAGGAAACTTGTGAACTAATGCGTTAGAACTTTAATTTCAGCTGCATACGAGTCCCGGCGTTTTTTATTTGATTGGCTGTACAGGTAGGGGGAAAAAAAAGTGTTCTGGGTTCTAGGCATGTGCAGTGGCTCATATTGGCAACTTAGATATTTTAGTAGGTCTGCTTTTTTCCCCCCCTACCTGTACAGCACCAGATTTGTATGGATGGCTTAAATTGGTTTATTTATGTGTGAGGTTCAAAACCCCCTAAAGTACTATATAATTCCATGTTGAAAATTAGAGTTTAAGTTCAAAAACCCCCCAATCCCACTCCTTTAAACTTCAAAAAAACCTCTATCGACAAATTGATGTTATGTTGAAAAGAAAAAACTAAGTAGGCCTATATGGTCATTTGGGATATTTAGAAATGATCGAGAATTGACAAATACACTTGTGCAATCCACGGTAAGAGATTGGAACAATAGGAACGTATCCATGGATATTTTATATCTTTACTTATTTTATATTTTTTTTACAAGTACTTTGATAGCATTTATGCATATTAGTTTTGTTTTATATTTATTCTTTTGAGAGCTTTTATGCGTTTTTTATATTTTTTATTATTATTTTTTAGCTTATATGCATGTTTTTATTGTTTTTTATTATGAAGAAATCACTTGTTGGGTCGCCTACACAGGTCAAAACCTATTGACTTCGACACCTTTAAGAAGTATGTTGAAGATCTGGCATCATAAAAAAAGATGGATGCAGATGAATTGTATAACAAACTGGTGAGAAGTCTCAAAAACTGGAGCAGTGGATAGGTTGACAGACACATCGCTCTACACTGGAGAGATTTGATGCTTCTGGTAAAGGCAAGGGAATTGAAGATTGTGCGGATGTGGCTGACAATTCTGGCTATGTATCTGGGTACAAGGAAAAGGATACATATGTTAAACACTGACATCAGGAAAGGATGGGGAGCCAACATTCAAATGAAAAATAATATAGAAAATGTAATGAATTGTTTACCATAAGGCACATCAGTAAATAAAAATCCATGAAGCCTTAAAATAAGAAAAAAAAGAAGTTGGTAGGAGCGAGGCAAGTCACCTCTCGATTCAACTATATAACTTGGAAATATTCTTGTGTGTGGAAACGGAATGTACCTGTGGATCAACAGGTATACACAGAAGATACCGTTGGTATCTGCAACTCAAGAAACAACACAAGATGGTGGTGCTTCAAGAAAGCCAGGGTTCGAGACTACGGACTCTACAATGCCGTGATGGCAAAATGGTCTCTTAACAGATCGCTGTATCTGTTAAAAGCAGAGGTTTACCGAGGAGGTAAACCGTCAAATAAAGATGGATAAGGCATATCCAGACCTTGAAGAAGACGGACTTCAGTTCGTTCAGGTACAGACGTGTACAGAAGATGCAAGGCTTCAAATGAAGACACTGACTGGTTACTGGATATCCAGCCCAAGTGAAGGGGAAGACGATCTTCCCGGTTCTATGTCGCTCCGCGATGGTTCGACGACGTCTGTAGTTACTTCAAATCACGGAGTACCTGATATAATTGACTGAAATTGTAACACAATGAAGAAATAAAGTAATCATTGATTGGGTAACTCATCTTTTCTTCCTATCTGCCGTTAAAGTCATTCATCTTAACAAGCAGCCGTGTTGTCTGGCATGAAATGTCTTCAAGTCATTTAAAAACGAAGTAGGCGTATGTGTGTTCCACTTCAAGACCAATAGCAGATGATAGATGTTTTCTGGATGGGAGGTTTACTTATGAACATTCAGCACTTCGTCTGTTGTCTGTAGATTCGTGTGTTTAGCCGGTATGATATTATAAAAGTTATTTTACTGATAATAGTCTAAAAGCTCAACTTTTATAAATGCCATTTTATCCTAGTCAGACTCTAAATCATAATTTTATAGAATATTTCATGCAGTTGTATAATGATGGCCACGATACATCGTCCGTGATTTCAAAACTTGAAACAAACATATGAATCCACTAGATTCAAAATCCCCGAAATGCCAAATTACATTTTCTTACTTTCATACATCACCAGATTTGTATGGATGGCTTAAATTGGTTTATTTATATGTGAGATTCAGAACCCCCTAAAGTACTATATAATTCCATGTTGGAAGTTAGAGTTAAGTTCAAAAACCACTCTAGCCCACTCCTTTAATTTTAAAAAACACCTCTGTTTTTGAATGGCGTTTTGGGGGTTTTGCATTTAATGCATTGCTGTTCTCTCCGGTAGCTAGATTGGGTCTTGTAAATGGTTCATTTGCCGTGATACTAAAGGTCCATATTCAGGGCTAAGAATTTGAAGGGCGTTTTGCCCATACTAAAAAGAATTAACATGAAACATAACAATATTATAGGAGAAAAATTCCTCTGAGACTGGGATTTGAACCCTGAAATTGTGATTTTTCAGTTAAACATGGAGGACTCACACTACTGATAACCACCTTTCAAGGTTGGCATCTCTGATAAACTGTAGAATTTTAACCAAAATCAATTTTATTTATTTGTTTTTAAGTCTGCCATCTACAAAATCTTTTTCAATAGAATTCAGGGCTACACAAACTTATCACTAGGGCTAGGACTTTTAGGTAAATACATATTTTTTTTTGCTATTACCTATGATTTCTGGACTTTGTCAAAGTTCTGGTTGGGACCTTTGGATTCAAAATACCGAGTTGCATATCACATAAAAATAAATATTTTCGATATTTCTTATTTGAATAAATATTTTTGGTAACTTAATTTTTTTTTTTACATATTTTACCACATATCACGTTTAGAAATGAATATTTTGGCTGTTTTTGTAAAATTGTGCCATATTTTGAATATGTTGCATTGTCATGTTGAGTCAGACAATAAATCAGGGCTGATTTGGCCTTCATTAGTGCAAATTTCTGTTTCCTCTCACACTGCATTACTAAGTTGGAAACAACAAAACAATTCTTGACAGAATCAATAAAAGAAACCAAACACATTGAAAACAAACTTAACAAAATCAGTGGTTCAAAAGCAAACGAAATTAAAGAAAAATTCCTGTCATGCCTAAATAAGAATGAAAGGTTACAAGAAGTGTTGCCAAAGATTTCAGATATTTTAATGGATAACAGTGTAGAGAACTTGGAGCAGATGGAACATCGGAGTGTCAGTGATACTGCGTTTTACAAATATGCAAGATTAACATCCTGCAATGTTGGACGTACATTTTCAAGATACAAGTCTCTGTTCCGTGAAAATCGTCACAGCTTTAAGATGCACAACTTAAAATCTACTTCTGTCGTTCACTGCAACAGTTCTACACTTGCTGACTAGAATGAATAGATGAGTACTTCTGTAAATATTGGTTAAATAAATAAAATATTTATATATTTTTTAAACATATTTTCGACTTTTTAACCACATAAAAAATAAATATTTTCGTTTTTATAAGCACCTAAAAGTCCGAGCCCTACTTATCAATGTCACCCAGCTCATTCCTTAAGTTAGAGTTATGCTGTTACGATTCTTACCTCGAAGTTGTAGATGGATGGAAACTTCTTGAGACTGTCTGTGTCCTGGAGCCTGAGGACTTCTAATTCTTTCAGTCCGAGCGTCGGCATCTGAAGGATTGCTGTTTCAGAAAGGTCCCTGCAAATACAAACAGATAAAAATGAATATGAACCCATTGAAAAATTTAAACCATTACTTCATAAAGGACTCCAGTTGATTACATTAAAGAACGGTAATTAATCCAGATGGGTTAAAAGAGAGGGTGGATTGAAAAGTAACACACAATAATTTTTTATTGCGTTGGTATATCGGCTGGGATGTTGAACTTTCACCACGATGGAGTTTGAAGCTTCTGTTACAGATGCTATTTTGTTCTCATGTGTAGCGCTAGTGAGAGAAGCATGAAATATGCAACAAAGATGGCACGCATGTTACTATTGTCCACTTGTGAAGAACAGCGAGGTGTAGTGCGATTTTTATGCATCATGCCCTTCGTGACAAATGCTGTAACATTCATCCTGATGGTGTCGAACTTCTTCATGACAGTTCTCGCCTCCATGTTGCTGCAGCTGTTAGTGAGAAAATCAACAAATTTGGTTGGGAGGTGCTTCAGCATCCTCCATACAGTCCCGAGCATCGGACTTTCATTTCTTTGGTCCCACCTTGAAATTTCTGTTCGGTAAACGCTTTGCATCAGATGCAGAAGTGAAAACAGCGGTCCGCAGATGGCTATAATCCAACGGAACGAACTTCTATGAACAGGGTATTTTGAAACTCAGCCATTTCATAAAATAATGGAATTTTTCCCTCAAAGAGAGAAGTTATAAAATTATTGCAATTGGGTGGTCAAAAATAAGTTTAAAACCTCAAATTCTCTGAATTTTAAGGACTTAGGTGTATCTGAAGTGGTTTCATGTTTAAAATCTGTTGATTTACTTATTTATTGCATTGAGTTACTTTTTTTTGCCATTTTTAGCATGATTTTAACACTCTTTAATACCAAGTAGTCAAGAGTAATCAGCTATGTCCATTTTCATTTGAGAAAATATACATCTTAAGGTACAATTTAATATAAGATTAACTTCAAAAAATATGTGTGATTAATTACTATGTAAAATAACAAACAAGGGAATTTTTGTCCCACCCGTAACGTCCCACCCGTAACCGTGATAGTTTTGTTAAATTATTATTAATGAGTTAAATAAATGTTTTGACAACCTGGAAACAGTTTATAATTTGTATTTAATCCCTCATACCTTCATTAATAACAACATTAAGACCCTAACAGTAATAGCAGAATAGAAAATGAGCTTTTGTTTTGCATCATTAAAATCAGTGTCCAAATTATGTCCCACCCGTTAACAGATTTTGAAAAACAAATTTAAAATATTCAGAATAAATTTTAAATAATGCTTTGCATGTAGTGTGAAGGAGAAGGCATTGTACATTTTACAGAATGTGAAGAACCAATTCTAGTTTATTATTTATGATATGTAATAAACAAAAATAGCTTCTATAATTTGTCAGAATGTCCCACCCGTATTTATGAAATGGCTGAACTGGTATCACGATGAGGGAAATGTGTTGAGAAACTTGGCGACTATATAGAAAAATAGACAAAATATGTCCCTTCATGTATGCATTTGTTTGTAATTGTACCTATTAAACTTTTTCTAACAAAATTATTGTGAGTTACTTTTCGATCCCCCCGGGGATGTTTGTCAAATGAAGTGGTATTAATTTAGAAGGGCATACTGAATTCATGCATTTTGAAAATGAGCCATATTATATCTCCTGTGAGGTTTGTCGTGTTGGTCAACCTGTTATCCAGAATTCTAAGTCAAGTCAATAATATGGCAGTCAGTTATATGTTATTATCATGAATTGAAGAGTGTAACCAAAGTACCGTGTCTTGGGTCAATTGGCAATGCACATATAGATGGGTTTTGATGCAAAAACTAATTTTTTACAAAAATGGCACTTAGCAGCTATTTGGGTTACACTCTTCAATTATGTATTTTAAGGTAAGAGATTTACAGGATGTATTCTTATAAATGAACCAATTTTGCACCTAATTATAATCCTCGTTCCTCTCATTTTTAACATTTCGTTTCGTAAGAATTAAAACTGTAATGTCGAGGAGATAGGGCTAGACCCATAAAAGTCTTACATTGTAAATAACTATAATACTGGGGGGCCAGCTCCCCTTGATTTTCCATTGTGAGTAGGCCTACATACTTACAGCTCTCTCAGACTTTGCAGGCCTTCAAACGCGCTGGGCTCTATCATCTTCAGCTCTCTGTTCCCCTTCAGGCTCCTGCGAACACACAAAAACAATTAAATACAGCTCAGTCAGTAATCTCACTGTTTACACTCTGTGTTACTGAAGTTTACTGTTTATAAGTTAGTTCCACTACCTACAGGTAGGATTGCAACTGTAGTCAAGAGAGGAATTTTTAAAATGTTTTCTATTATTCATAATAAAACTGGAATGCTTTTAATTATTAATTGCCTATTATTATTTATTTATTTTCTTTCTTGGGGGGGCAAAAGATTTATGTTGTGCAGCACTCATGCTCTGCCTGCTCTTGCTCGCCGGCTGCTTCACCTCACTTCTGAGCGCACCTCACTATTGTACCCTTGTTCATATATGCATAAGAATATACAAAATCACAGCATTACGAAACTGACCCTTGAACCATATCAAAAGTACAGAAAATAAATAAAAAATTAAAATATTCCGAAAATGACTCTTGCACCAAAACGGTTATTTCTCATGTACCATAATGTTCTCTAAACTTAAATGGATGATTTTCCCCTTCACCGCTCAGCAATCACTCGTGGTGTAGTGGTTAAGACTACTGGTTACGGTGCTAGTAGTCAAAAGTTCTAATCTCGGTCAATCCAAAATTTACTGCTAGAAATAGGTCTTAAATAGGGAGATAAGAAGGTGAGAGAAAGGGAGGAAGAGAGAGTGGAAAAGGAAGAGAAAAAGAGAATAAAGGAAAAATAATATTTTCCCAGCTTCACCTTTTGCATTACTAGCAACGCCATCTAGGAGAAGACATTCAAAACCCTATACCCCTCCTTCCCAGGCGAGTCCCATTAGAGAGTTGGTGGGAGGAGCCTCGTGCACGACCCAAAACTAATGTTCCCTTTTTTTAAATTTAATTTTTTTACAAATACACAGCTTTCTCTATCTTAGTCATTAAATTTAGTACTTTCTTGCCTCTGATTCCAGGTCTGTGATCAGATTCCTAAAATGGAGTCTTTGTTGTGGTTCGAAGCAGTGACTTTCAAGTTGTGGCCAATGTGACCCATGCCCAACTCACTGCTAATCGTAATTCTTGCCTTACAACAGTCATTTTCTGTTCATCATCATCATCATATGGCACTACAGCCCATATCGAGCCCTGGCCTCCCCAATCTTTCTCCTCCAGACTTCTCTATCCACCGCCACCGATTTCCAGTTTCTGATTCCTAGCAGCTGTTCAGCATCCTTTCTAACGGCATCCTCCCATCTATTTTTTGGTCGTCCTTGGGACCTCTTCCCATCAAATGAAGCCTTCATTATCCTTTTCGGTATCCTTTGTTCTGGCATTCTGTGCACATGCCCGGCCCATTGTAGCCTCTTCAGACGAATTACAATGTCTATTGGTGTTCCATACAGTTGTTTTAGTTCTGTATTATTTCTTATTCTCCACGTTCCATTTTCATTGATGCATTTTCTGTTCACAAACTGCCATTTATAGGTTATAAAAGATGTCTTAATTCTAAGTTTTCCAGTGTTTCGGTTATGGTTTCTATGATTTATTAAAAACACAAGCTAAAAATCATCGATATCCTTTTCTTTTTTTTTGTGAAGAAACAGTGCATAATCATCAAAACAATCACCAATTTCTGAAATTGCATTTAAGAATTCTTCTACGTTCTTCATCTGCTTTTCATGTTCTTCTTGTCGTCTATACATAACCTAAATAGCATGCTATGATGTCATATTGACTGATGTCATCAAGATGTACGCATTCTATGAAATTGCTGAGTTTTTAAAAATAGTTTTGATTATTAAAATACATGTTCAATACTGTTGAGCTCACTCAACAAAATAAAATAAAATAAATATGATACCAGTTGCTGAACTATGATATTTTGTGGCTTTTGCTGGCTTCGAGTTCCAATAATTAATTTTGATATTTAAGTTAGTTACATTCTGCTGCAGAATATTTTACGCATATTGCTGCATTCTATAACAGTGCCAGTCTTTTCAACAAATAACTGCTTGTAACCATAAGTTACTTTTTCTCATTTCACCCTTTGACAATCTGAATGTTGAAATAAATGGACCTTATTTTAATGTGGTCGTATATGACTTACTTAACTTAATAGTATTTTATTGTTAATTTTAATCATACCTGCTATATTGTTAAGATGTAAGTATAGAAATTAAGCGAAAGCCAAATAAAAGGTGCACTTTAATCTCCGCCCACTCGATATTCACATTCTCAGGAAAGCAGGTTACCAACTATCCTTGTATATTGTCACTGACACTCCCGACCGTACCAAATATTAAAAATTCGCGAGTAAGTGCTTGTAGGTTTGCCATAGGTTTGCCTTGTACCCAACGGTTTGTCAGCTTCACTGAGGGTGGGATATATCTCATGCGAAGAGTGCACCTTATATTTGTTTTTTTTGCATTAATTGTACAGTAACTAAAACCTTAGCATACCGAAAGGTGAAATAGGGTTAATTATATTTGGAGATTCAACAACAATATGACTTACAGCAGGGGACATCGGCATCATTAACGTGGTCTGATGTAATAAGTTTCAAAAAGGTTAGAACAAGGTTCAATCTAAACTTTCAACAGAGTTACTGAAAATGGAATCTAAAGTCCAATACTTACGTTATTTATATTGTATCCATGATCACATGCGTGTGGTATATACATGTACAGTATAAAGACGTAGTCTAAATGTTATAAACCTATATTGAAAAAGTATTGCACAAGTTATTGAATCGCTTTAACAGACCCGCCATTACGCAACTAGGCCAACCGGATTTGAAGCGCCATGGCTTCTAAAAGTGGTTATGTCATTATCACAGCCATCTAGAGCAGTGGTTCCCAAACTATGTAATTTCGGTGGGTCGCGAAAAGGGCGGGAAAAATTAAACTTGTTTTCAATATCTATCTATATTAATAAAAGGAAGTGTCTGTCCTCCGTCTGTCTGTCTGTCTGTCTGTCTGTCTGTCTGTCCGCGATACCCAGCGAAATCTATTCAACGCAGAGATCTGAAATTTTATACATAGGCGGACTAAAGGGTCGGAATGTGCACCTCGAAGCCGGAATTTTAATTTTCGCTTTCCTTCGAGAGTTATGAGTGAAAAACGGGCAGAAAACGTGTATTTATTGAGTTTTCGAAGCATGAGTTTTCAGTAATACAAATCAAATACACAAGGCTTTGGCTATTTTTGTCATTCCTTCGACATAAAAGCATCGCGATCTCTTGAATGTTGTAGCTCACGCTGGTCGATTCATTTGTTTTTAATGTCAAGGCACGCAAACATAATATGAAATTTTCAACCTACACCGAAGAGGATTATTATTATTATTATTATTATTATTATTATTTGAAATTGAAATTATTATTATTATTATTATTATTATTAATATTATTATTATTATAGGGATAATCAATATTAGCCTAAATATGGTCAAACGTTGTTCGATTTGGACGAAACTCACTATACAGGGGTTTTCTGGGCCAAGGAACTCGAATCTGAGGTCGCTTTTACCAGGTGACGCTATCTAATCGTGATATATAGTCCACATGATTTAGGTGTTAATTTAATGATTTAACTATTATGCACTTAATTTTTAATTTTTGAAATAATTATCGCGGGCGAAGCCGCGGGCACATGCTATCTTAAAATAACAAAAGGACGTGTTTGTCTGTCTGTCCACGATGCCCAGCGAAATCTACTGAACGCAGAGATCTGAAATTTTAAACATAGATGGGCTGAAAGGTGGGCGAATGCGCATCGAAGCAGGATTTTTAATTTTAGCTTTCGTTCGCGAGTTGTGAGTGAAAAACTGACAGAAAACGTGATTTTAGCGCTGTCGAAGCATCAGATTTCAGAAATACATTTCAATGTCAAATCAATTGCAGTTGGCTTTGGCTATTTTTGTCATACCGTGGTAATAAATGCATCGCGATCGCTAGATTGTTGTAAGCCTACGCTGGTCGATTCATTTGTTTAGAATGTGAAGGCCCGTAGACATATGAAATTTTCAACCTACACGGAAGAGGGATAGGCCTAAATATGGTCAAACATTGTTCGATTTGGACGAAACTCACTGTACAGGGGTATTCTGGGCCAAGGAAATCGAATCTGAGGTCGCTTTTACCAGGCGACGCTATCTAATCGTGGTATGTAGTCCACGTGATTTAGGTGTTAATAAATATAATGATTTAACTATTATGCTCTTAATTTTTAATTTTTGAAATAATTATCGCGGGCGAAGCCGCGGGCACATGCTAGTAAGGAATAAAAGGCATTTGAACACAATAAAACTATTGAAAGGCATATGAAAAACATGTGCTGTATTTTATATAGCATATACTAGTTATCGTTATGTAGTAGTGGGTCGCGAAAAAAATTTATAGGTAAAGGTGGGTCCCAGGACAAAAAAAGTTTGGGAACCGCTGATCTAGAGAATTAACGGTGGCGTTCAAAAATATAGTTCCAAAAACCAAAACCTGCCAAGATTCGTTTTGTCGGAACATTTTGAAGTTTATTGTGATCTAGTTATATATATATATTTCGTGACGATTTTTAGCGTTACACAAGCTCTCGATTTACCCCTACCGCGGCTAAAGAAGTTTCACTTCAAGAATTCTTCCCCCCCTAAAATATTATATGGACGCCCTTGTATGTAATAAGCAGGGCCCGGATTCTAATGACATGTCATCTTTTTATTGATGCTGCATAAACATTGCCAACTTGTAGATAAATCCTAATCATGGCCTCTATATTAAAGAAATACATTTTATTAGGTCATTTTTTGTTATTTTAGGCAATTTTATATTTTTAGGGCATTTATTTCAATTTTAGATCATTATTTTGTCATTTCTGTGTCATTTGCTTCCTTATTTAGTCACTTTCATGTATTTACATTGTGTGTATAACTTTTTTCGTCGCTAGCGGTGCTGTCTTTGAAGTGTTGTTTGTTTAATAAAGAAGGAAAAATTCGGCGTTAAAGTGTTGTCATGTCTCAGTCGGAAACGAGAATAAAAGAAACGCCAAAATTTTGTATTATATTACTATTGTTATTAGATTGACTTGGCACCAGAGTCTGCCACCTGCTTGGATTTTGAGTGCAAACTACTCTTTATCCTCAATAAAGAACAATACAGTATAATCCGGCAGACCACAAAAGGATGTGCCGAATTTCGACTCGCCAGTGCCTCAGTGCTAGTATAAATTTCCGTGAGAAAAGAACATTCACAACATTACAGTTATTTACAGTTTTTGAAATTATGTACAAACTAGTCTATAACTTTGTGTGTACAATAATATTTTTTTATAAATATAAATATAAGTTTTTAGGTCATTTTTTATAATTATTAAGTCATTTTCTTTAAAATTTAGGGTCATTTTATAGGTCATTTTTCAAACAATTTTAGGTCATCAGAATCCGGGCCCTGGTAATAAGCATATGGTTGAACAAAATCTTCGTTTTAACAATCGTGACGTGGTTTAGATTAAACCTTGTTTTAGCAATCGACTCTGTGAGTCTGTAAGGGCTGTAATTGGACAGACTTTAACTTGATTTCCATGTTTGTCCCGTCCTTTGTTACACATCACTTTTTAAGCAACAATTTAGTTCCAGCTCTACGCGTTCTTTGTCACCTGACGTAATCACATTAAAGTATTTAGCGAGACATGTAACACGGTTTGTGAACTAACTTCATTCCAGTTCGTAATTAAATGTCGTGTGAACAAGGTTTTGATGAACAAACACATTAGCAATGTGTATATTCCTGTATATTCCTCTCCTTTCTGCGTAAGCTGTAGGCACAGAAAACAAATAAATAAATCTGTAATAATAAAAGGAAGTGTTTGCTTTCTGCCTTTCTGCCTGTGCGCGAGGCCCAGCAAAATCTAGGCTATTGAATGCAGAGATCTGAAATTTTAATCATAGGTGGTCTGAAGGGCGGGAAAATGCACCTCGAAGCCCGATTTTTAATTTTAGCTTTCGTTTGCGAGTTATGAGTGAAAAATGGGCAGAAAACGTGCATTTTGTTGTGCTTTCAAAGCATCGGTTCTCAGTAATACATTTCAGTTGTCAAAACAATTGTAGGTGACTTTGCCTATTTTTGTCATACCTTGGAAATCGATCGCGATCGCTTGATTTTGTAAGCCCACTCTGGTCGATTCATTTGTTTATAGTGTCAAGGCTAGCAGACATCTGAAATTTTTAACCTACACGGAAGAGGGATATTGAATATAGGCCTAAATGGGCAAACATTATTTGATTTGGACGAAAGTCACTGTGCAGGTGCTTTCTGGGCCAGGGAACTCGAATTTGAGGTTGTTTTTGTCATGCTGCGTTTGTAAATATATACAAAACATTGGGAAAGGAACCCGGGACCCGCGGCGCTTAGTCTAAAAAAGAAATTTCAATTTACTTTACTGTATGTAATCGACTAAACAGTCTCAAAAACGAACTCTTGTGAACTGTGGTTTGTACTTTCTCATTCGGTTGTTTACTTTAACTCCATGGATCAAGTATAGTTATGATAGGAGTGAAGTATCTATTTCACATCTGGTACATTTACTTTATAGAACGTGTTGATGGGTTTTACTTCCTACATCACAAGATAATGGATAAGCCGTTAAGTAATACACAACTTACCGTAACGATCCAAACTAAGGAGTTGAGACAACATCGAACCATTAAATCCACTTCACTTCAATTCACACTAAGTTATGAGTTTAACCACAATTTAAAACTCTCAATTTGAATGTTATACAGCTGCCATCTTATTATCTCAAGTCTGGGTAATCTAATTTGCCAACTCACGCTACAAGTTTGCCACCCTAACAATACTCATTATCGCCAACTAACTAAATTTACCGTCACTCTCTGACGATGCCTTTCCCGTTCAACTGTTTCTGCTCAAGCGGAAAATTCCTTTTAACAAAGTTTCCTTCCTACTTTAATTTTCTTGCTAGTATTACAGCTGCAGTGATTAAATTTCTAAGAATTGCAGGAATAATATTAATGTGCTGACCTACTCTAGCTGTTTATTAATATCGACAGGGAACTGTTGAGAATCAACTTGGGCAATAAAAAGGGAAACACTTAACACTCACAAAGCTTTATCTACTCAACCGTGGATATTGCTATTTTCTCGCTTGCATTTAGGGCACACTTGTCAAAATTCGATGACTTTATAAAGTTTGATGTGAAACGCATAACTTTAGCCACCCCTTCCATTATAAAGTGGGCTGTAGGAGAACTAAGACTGAAAATCCAAGTTTTTGTTTGAAATGAGAAGCTTATAATTACCCTTCGGAGAATTTTTACTAAAAAAGCTATCACATAAAAGTTTTAGCTTCGTGTACAAACAAAATCGTTGGAGCCGTTTTCGATAAAATCTTGAAAGATGATAATGAAAATAGCTAGATCCATTTTTACTTTCTTTACCCTTCCCATAAGTACTTTACATAGAGGAAGTATTGAGTCTACCCTGAAATCTCATATTCAATTCATATTTATTTGAAACTTTTTTTACAGAATTTCTGTGAAGGGTAGTAAATAATTTATCATCTGATCAACAAACTATGCTATTCGCGTGACTTGGGTAACTCATTGCGGCCTTGGGAGAACTAGAAGCGAGAAAAGAGCAAGATTTAGGGCCTGTACTATCACCTCTCGATAAACCGTTCTTGAACGTACCTTCCAGATAACTTAACTGGTAGGCCTATATGTTTTGTAGGCCTACTGCTACCGACGAATTCGAGAGAAAATACATGACAGGGATGTCTATCTGAGTGATATCCGGGTAATACATGGCCGCGTCTACTCCATTGATAGACGAGTAATACATTACCGCGTCTACTCGATTCATAGAGAAGTAATACCAAATACTATAGTGACAATACAGGACACTTTGCGATATATCGGGGGACAATATCTTGAACACCATCTAGCGGCCCATCTTGCTACTACTGAATACAAATGCAGTATCTAAATACAAATACGTTAAATAATAATTATTAGAAGAGCCGAAATAACCAACCTCGGCATATTATGTATAAGGGATATCTATCTATGGCTCAGAAAAGCATATTACAATTTATAGCCTATAACAAGTTTTAAATATGTGCCACCAGGGGTGCTGCAAAATCTATCCCCCATTTTTCCATAGTCAAAGCAGTAAGTGTCCGGTACTGTCTGTATAGTATTTGGTAACACATGACCGCGTCTATTCGATTGATAAAGAAGTAATACATGACCGCGTCTATTCGATTCGTAGAGAAGTAATAAATGGCCGCGTCTATTCGATTGATTGAGAAGTAATAAATGACCGCGTCTACTCGAATGATAGAGAAGTAATAAATGACCGCGTCTACTCTATTCATAGAGATGTAATAAGTAGGGACCGGATTCTTAGGTTTTTACCTATTTTTTTCCTTGCTTCCAAAACAAAAAGCGCTCATACACTTTTTCGAATCATGTCCATAGGATTCACCCACATTAATTCTGTGGCACCTAAAAATACCTAAATGGGGTATAAAAACCTAAATATACCTAAACGGGATATAAAACCTAAAATATCTAATTTAGGCTACTTTTTTTGTCTTTTTTGTTAGTCAGTTGAGGAATCGATATTTTGCGGAGAGACAATAATTTTTGTCGGGTTGATATTAATATCACCAGCGTTTCGTTCAACCCATTGTCGTCTAGGATGGACAGTATCAAGAGAGGAAGTGTAGAGTACCGGCGTATTCCTTTTAAAATATTCGTACGAAGAACCATTGCTGCCGTGTATGAACAAGGATATAGAATCCTGTGTTTCAAAGCGTTTTTTTTTTTTTTGCCTTTAGTACAGTCTTGTTATTCACACTGAGTGGTCACACTGTGTTTTAAGAAGACGTGTTAATTATGTATTGAATCCTATGTAGCACATTCAAATTCATTAAATTAATTATTCTACCCGAAAAAGATATTTTGGACAAAAAACCTAAAAAAAACCTATTTCACCTAATGGAAAACCTAAAACAGTGTTTTTAAAAACCTAAAAATCCGGTCCCTAGTAATATGTGACCGCTTCTACTCGATTCATAGAGATGTAATAAGTGACCGCGTCTATTCGATTCATAGAGATGTAATAAGTGACCGCTTCTATTCGATTCATAGAGATCTAATAAGTGACCGCTTCTATTCGATTCATAGAGAAGTAATATATGACCGCGTCTCTTGAGTGAATGGCAGGTTACATGCACAGTTTACTTGAGTTGAGTGTTTACTTACAGCTTAGCGATCTCTGCGTCACTGAAAGCGTGATTCTCCACCACCTCGATTGCATTATAGTTCAGTAGACTGGAAAACAAAGAAAAGCAATAATAAATACACCAGCAGACAGCAACAACAACAACAATAATAATAATAATAATAATAATAATAATAATACAAATTTGGATTTTAAAGGGTATATTTTTCGTATTAAGCATGA
The DNA here is from genome assembly GCA_964059195.1 of Ectobius pallidus. Classification (NCBI taxonomy): domain Eukaryota; kingdom Metazoa; phylum Arthropoda; class Insecta; order Blattodea; family Ectobiidae; genus Ectobius; species Ectobius pallidus. The sequence continues at coordinate 167,995,191 of CAXKWD010000008.1, read as the reverse complement.
ACATAAAATAACTTTGTTAATAACTATGGTTCAAACCTCAAATTTAATTGTTTTATTTTCTGTTCCTGTGAATTTCATTCGGGTTATGCCCTTTAGACAATAAAAATCGCATTACACCTAGCTGAAGAAATTCCTTGCCGGTAATTGCTTGCGTCAGATGCAGAAGTGAAAACAGCAGTCCGCAGATGGCTATACTCCAACCGAACGGACTTCTATGAACAGGGTATTTTGAAACTGGTATCACGATGGGAGAAATGTGTTGAGGAACTTGGCGACTATACGGAAAAATATACAAAATATGTCCTTTCATGTGTTCATTTGTTTGTAATTGTACCTATTAAACTTTTTGTATAAATAAAAGTGTGCGTGGAAACGCCACGCGACAGAAGTGAAACTTGTTTTAATTTTTGTCAATTTTGGATTATTGGATTTTTTTATATTTAATTTTTTAATTTTTATAATTATGGATATTTGGATTTTTAATATTGGGTTTTTAGACTTTTTTCATTTTGGATTTTTAATTTTAAATTTTTTAAATTTTGGATTTTTTTACTTTTTATTTTTATAATTATGGATATTTGGATTTTTTAATTTTGGATTTTTATTTTTTCAATTTTGGATTTTTGTAGGCTACTTTTTAATTTTGGAATTTTGAATTTAACTTCGGATTTTTTAAATTTTGGATCATTGAATTGTTAATTTTTTGGATTTTTTAATTTTGGATTTTTAGATTTTTTAAATCTTGGATTTTCGCTTTTTTATTTTTTTTATTTTTTTGTTAATTTTGGATAAGCCTGATGATTGAGTTGATTGTTTTCTGAGCAGTCCGTTCCGTCACAGTCCCACTAATTTCGTAACGCAAGTTTGGGTTAGCTCTCGATTTACTCCTACCGCGGCTAAAGAAGTTTCACTTCAAAAAGTGAAAGCTTTTCGATCCACCCTCGAAAGTTAAATGATGCTATATTTTATCTTATGAATGGGTATAAAATTGTAATCGTGATCAAGTTTTTAACATGTAAAACATGTTTAAATAATCATTTTTGATTGCACGGCGGTCGCTAGATCAGACGCTGCTCTAGATTCATATTTCTTGAGCCAGGAATTTTCTAGAATAACTTGTTTAAGTCTTGAGAGGCGGAAAATTGTTACACAGCATTATTAACATTGGAAACCGATGCTCTTTTGTTTGCTTGCATACGTTATCGATGAGAAGCATCCAGAAATACCAACCTTACCTGAAGTAATGTACCTCGCACAGAGAGAAGTATTATTTTTCTATAATAAAGGAGTTCTCTACGTTTCATACTCTGAGACGTTCTATATGTGCACAAAGAGCAAAAACATTGCAAACGGAAGAAACAGCCTGTTAAAGGGGGATCAGCTGAAGTAGCTTTAGGGCAGGGGATGTTAACACAATACAAAGGCATGGGCTGTCCCACCCAAAACAAATTTGGCCCACCCTCGTTTTATACAAAATTGCCGATAAAAGATTAAAGACAAAATTTTAAAAAAATTAAAATGAATTTTATTCAAGAAATTTCTTGTTCTTGAAACATGCATGATCTGTGTAAAGTAAAGCAAAGTGATCCCTATACGGGCTATGGAGGCCCAGAAGGTTCCAGGAGATTGAGGCTCCCAGATTTTATACATTCGGAACATGAAGGTGGTAAGGTTGTCAGCCTTACGCACTGGCCGCCTTTACCCCCAGAATTCCTCCTCGTACTTATTTCTGTTAGAGGCTGAGTCGACCCCAGGGCCACCAGAAGGATTAGGCCAACTGAAAAACTCCAACGGCCTCATCGGGAATCGATCCCGCGACCATGATCTGTGCACTTTTCTAAAAAATATCGCATCAGAGCTATCTGAAATTCCGGAACGAGAAAAGTCGTCTAGTTCCAATATATAATACTTGAAATTTGGAAACTTGAAGGGAGGGAACAAATTTCGTCCAGGCTATCCCAGAGACCAGAGCTCTTGTGAAGATTTTTAGATTTCTTATTCAATCATACAAGTTTAATTGAAAGGTCCCAGGTTCAAATCCAATGGGCGGCCAATTTGACATGGTTTTATTCAAGGTTTCTCCAGTCGTATAGGTAAATGCCGAATTGGATATTTACATACCATGAATTATCATAATCATTTCATCCTGTATCATATCCATTCAAATTAATATAAGTTAAAATTTACTCCAGAAAAAACAATAGAAACAATTGATAATCAATAGTTCTACCGTCTACCCTACTGTTTAGATACAGATCCCGAGCTCCTGATATGGCCTTAAAGCTAAAAGGAGTATTAACACAGCTGAAATAATAAAAAAAAATTGCGCTAAACTTGAGAATAAGATGACCGCCGTCACAACCGGGCCGTACCGAGTGGGACCAAGTCTACAATGTCGCCAATATTACGAAGATGATTACATGCCGATTGAATTCGGCAGATAAACGACTGTTGTAGCGATGTTTTATGTAAGATGTGGAGGTAAAAAAGCTTCTGCATTAAGAATTCTAGGTTCGTGACAGGTTAGGTTAGTTTAGGAACAGTCATGTTTGTTTAGCAGCAGCATTCTCCATAGCTCGGGGTTCGTGCCATTTAACGATGTTTTACGAAAGGCGTGGAAGCCGTAATAAGGCTTCTAGAAGTAGTGACAGCCAAATTCTAGGTCAATGACAAGTTATGTTAGGTTAGGAACATTAGTTTAGGAGCAATATACTGAATAGCGCGGGGTTTATTATGTCTCACATTGAGTCTCTTCTGCAACGGGAAATTTTACCCTTGCGCCGATCGTTCCTCTTTTGTTTTCCGCGGCTCGGCTGAGCACGCTATTCTGAAGGAGTGCCAAAAATTGAATTATCTATCAATTTAGAGACATAAATTTGATTAGAAACACATCTCATGGCTCTCGAAGTGCGGCTAGATAGATTAAAAACCCTCGTAAGTTGCAAAACGAAATCTCTATTACGAACTGATATCAGAAAGCGACATTAACGCAGCTTCATTTGCACTGTAATTAGATTCGTAAACGTTTCCATCTTTATCTTCGCGAACAGAAACGACGCGACGCTTTCGACTGTTTAGGGTACGTATACATCTGCGCTCCTCTTGCGCGCCGTGCGGCACGCGTGCCGCACGGCACGCAGATGTGTACGGCATTTTGAGGTGCACGCGAACCGCTCGCGTGCTGCTCGCCACGATCCGTCTCCTGTCGGTTTTTTCGACGAACACAAAGGATTTCTGATTTCATATTGGGACGTGTTTTTGGTAGTTGCGTGCTGCACGCGTGCATCTCGCTGAAATTATTTTCACAGCGCTCCGCTCCTCAAGCTTTACTGTACAATTGGCAAATGAAAAAATTATATGAGAGGTTGATGCGAGTCACTTACTCACCTTTTGCGGAATGATAGGTATACAGAAGCAGGAGCTGAGTCAGATGTTGTGTACGTTACTTTGCACTTTCTGAATTTCTTTAAAATACGCTGGAGAAAATCGATCTTTATGTTTGGCTTCTTCCTTCATGCACGCCTACTCATAAACATTAGCAATAATCTCGCTACTTTGACTGTAGAGTTTCCCCTTTTGGTTTTGACAGTATAGGAGGCATTATCACGTTATTAAATAAATAGCATTCGTTAAAACAATTGCATGCACCCGTGTTGCATGAATCGTCTCCAAACAGAGTACAGGAAATTCGACTGTTTGTTTATTGTAACATGTTCTATTTTGCTGACGTGCCTAGCTAGCCCACTGGTCCCTCTCTGAAGGACATTAGTCAAGATTGAATGAGCTTGCTTGTATGTGATAGAATCATGGAGTGGTCCGAGGAGAAGATACTGCAGATGAAACATATTTACAAATCAAAACCTCTACTGTGGAACCCAAAACATAAGGATCACTACAAAAAAGTTTAAAGGAGGATGCATGGAGGGAAATAGGAATGGAAATAAATACGTCCTCAGAAGAGTGCAAGAAGAAGATGTTATCTATGCTTTCTTGTAACCGGCGAGAGAAAATTAAAGTTAACGCCAGCAAAGGTACAGGAAAAGTTAAGTTATAAAATATAAATAATAACACTGTTTACACACTTTTCAACTCTTGTTTAAAAATGGTTTTGTTTCGATATTTAAGCCGTAGACAAGTTTTGCAATTGAGGACTTTTTTTCAAAACTCGTTTTCTAAGCAAGACAACACACAAAATAAGGCCTAATGATGAAAGCTAGTGGTTCGCAGTAGGTTCGTCGCTTTCCTATGGAACGCAAGAGGAGCGCTGTGAAAATAATTTCAACGAGCGGCACGCGTGCTGCACGCGTGCCGCACGGCGCGCAAGAGGAGCGCAGATGTATACGTACCCTTAGATGAGCATCGGAGACGAGTTTTTTTACACCTCGGAATGACGTCATTTCCACGGCCGCCTCTGAGTGCGATAACAAAAGAGGCAAACGTTGCAATATGTGAAAAATTAATATTCTCTTGTTTTATGGGGCAGCTCGGAATTACTGCGGCAGCTTTCCCCATTGTAACATAACCTGGAATAATGAAGTTACAAGCAGGGCTCGGGTGATATACACTCACATTACTTTCTCTACCGCATGCAATTCACTTCCCCACTAGAGTACTAACTTCACTTTATGCGAAAAATGTGATAATAGAACAAGAAACAGTAACTTATTTCTGATGATAATTGCCATTATTGATAATACGTTATAAAAAAATCTGATGAGAAAGTCACATAACTTCCTATGCCCAAATAAAAGTTAGCAGTATTCACATATCATTTTGCAGAATCGCAAGACACCATTTTACGCTAATTATGCTATAAAAGCCTTATAGCCTCTTCTTTGAATGGTGCGACTGAAAACGCAGGCTATGGACAAACTAAAGAAAAAAAGAAGAAAAACAAGGAAATCAAGTACTACAAACGTTTATTGAACTTTCCGCCGTTAAGAATAATTTCCGAAATTTATTTAATGTTCCCCTTAGATATTTCTTTACTCTAAGCATATTTGTGATAATAATTACCAATATTAAATACATATATAGGCTTTGTCCTGACTTAATGACCGACTGACTGACTGAGAATCAATGTAGAGCCTAAACTATAATACGTTGAGATTTGGAATTTTGACAGCACCTTCGTTTCATAATTTGTGCACACTAAGAAAGTATTTTGAAAAATTGTGATTTTTAAAGGCAAAAATCAAATGTTTTTGTGAATAATTAATCCCTTTTTATACACAATCATCAAATCCAAATCACAGTTCATATGACAACAGTGTATTGTTGGCAGTCTCGTGCAGAAGTTCGGCTAGGAGGTGTTTAAACATTTACCCTAAAGCCCGGACCTCGCTCCCAGTGATTTCCATCTTTTCCCACACCTTAAGAAATGACAGAAAATGACAGAGAGGAGGAGATGTTAGCCACACAGTGGTTCAAATCACAGGCGGCAGACTTCTACGACACAGGTATTCAAAACTTGGTCCCACGGTATGACAGATGTCTCAATTCCGGTGGCGAATATGTTGAAAAATAGCTGAACACTTGCTATATATGTTGCAATAAAGATTTCCTTTAAATTGTGTTTTGTTTCTGTAAACTTCCTTAGGGAAGCTTACTTTGTGGACGGCCCTCGTAGTTGTCGTGACTTATGCTTCATCCCTCGTACATTAATCACTTCTCATACTGAAACCCTGTGCCCCCTTAAATAATGTAGTTCGTGTAAACTGATTTAGGAACCGCATGCACAAATTGAACGGTTTCGGGATTTGAACCAGGGAGCTGCAGAATGTGACGTTACCATTTCGGCCACCTCGCTCAGTTTAACGGACTAGTTTGATAAGCATATGTAAAGGAATAGTGTTATTTGTCATAGCTAACTGTATTGCAACTTCCAAAGCCGTATATGATCACAGTAAAACAATGTGTTGTCATGATAACTGATTTGCATTTCATAAATTCTTTCTAATATATTGCCATAAAATAGGTACTAAATTGGGCATTACTCCGATACCGGTCAACCGATTTGGTCCAAAATCAATAGGCTTCTTCCCATTGACGTTATAAATGCGTATACTAAGTTTCATGAAAATTCGATAAAGCGTATTTGAGTTATGGGTACAGAGACACGGACAGACAGACATTTACCCGTCCCTCACACAATCTCATAAGTCATAAAGTACCATACTGGCACTTAATAATGTAGTTCGTGAGTTCGTGTAAACTGCTTTGGGAACCGCATTTGATTTCAGACTCCCTATAACTTGAGGTTAAACATCGGCATGGAGTGGCTTAACCCCTTCTCCCACTGACACAGGATATGAAATGGAAATATGGCGAGCCAGAGCGAGAATGACGTCACGATTCATTACCCACCGCACACCTGCACATATTGACAATAAAAATAATTAGCTCCTACAGAACTCTGGGAATGGAATCAGACGGCTATTGATGAACCGAGTGATGAAATTATCCAGCCAGCACTGGAATCAGAAAGAGTGATTGAATGCCATGCATTAGTGACAGTTTTCCAGAGTAACTTTTCCCCGGAATTTATCTAAGTTATTAGGTTCACCATTTTCCAGTATTTTATAACCACACTAGCAGATGCCCGCGATTATTTACTCATCTGCTAGATGTTTTGTTAAAATTACTCATTTAACAGAAAAATAAAACATGTTTATTAATACTTTAGCGTCGCTGACTACAGATCCGTCGGCCCGGGTTCGATCCCCGGTACCCCCTCGGATTTTTCTGAGGTAGGAAGGTGTGGAACGGGGTGCACTCAGCCACGTGATTCAAATTGAGGAGCTACTTGATAGAGAAGTAGCGGTTTCGGTCATGGAAACTACCATTAACGGCCGTGGGTGTCGGCATGCTGACCACATACCCCCAATCCTGCCATCTGCCTTTGGTAGATGACGCAGCGGTCGGGTGGTAAGCCTTGTCCGTTCTGGGATGTTAGCGCCACGGAGTTAGTTTATTAACACTGGCCTCGTTTTACATAAATGTTCCATCCTATTTTGTCTCCTTTTACATGCTTAGGGCCTATGATAAACATCCATATTTCTTAACCAAAAATACAAAGCCCACAGCTATGAATAACGTATCAGTGGATAGAATTGTTTACAGACTTCAGAATTTTGACAATTTTATGTAAACAGGCTGAAACAACTGAAAATGCTGTCCCTGCAATAAGAAATCTTACTCTACATCCGAATATGAAGTGAGAAAATGGTATTCCCTATGCCCAGGGTAGAGAAAGTTATGTGACTGCAGCACATTGTGCATTAGATGAATTCTATTGATATCTTCTTTAATTTGTCAAAGTCCCGTACCATTTATTTCCAAAGCTACCTGTGACCACTGCCAAAAATACATTGTTGTCATGAGAACTGTACATGGAATTTGATTTGGAAATGAAAATGCTGTGTGAAAAGGTATTATGTCTCCTCTAAAACATTTGATTTTTGGCATTTAAAATAAAAATTTTGCAAAATCCTATCTTAGTGTGTACTTACATCATGAAACGAAAGTGCTCTCTAAATTCTAAGTCTCTACCTATTATAGTTTAGGCTCAGTCAGTCAGTCAGGACAAAGCCTCTTGTATGTGTGTGTGTGTGTGTGTGTGTGTGTGTGTGTGTGTGTGTGTATATATATAGATGCAGATTTTACAGAATGCATTGGCAATTAATTATGTTTGTTTATGATTCACTGAACATGAAGATTATACCGTACCTTTAACTCTGCGGTACAGGTTATAATAATACAGCACAGCGAATTCATAAATACTGGCACATAAATAAGTAGGGAATGTTTAAAATGAAATATAGGCTACTCACATTAAAGCGTTGTTTAGATTTAACATGAAGTTTAGCTTCAAAGTTGAAATTATAAAATGCCTTTCCGTGCTTATAAAGGATTACACAGACCAAGAGCCATTTTGGTGCCTTAGAATTTATACGTATTCTTGGGTATATTTAGGTCGCTGATGCCAAATGTGCAATTAGTTTTGCCCTATCAGCTTTAGTTTTTTGAGATATGGTATTCCATTATGTATATTACACCACTGTACGTTTGATATAAATAAAAAACAGTGTCTATTTTTAGCTTCTAAGTCATGTGAAGAAAAAAGCAACACACTAACATTACATTAACATTACAATAACAATATAACATGGGGTCTTTAAAAAAATCGATAACACATATTTTACGGTCGTTTATGACTTATGAGGGCCAAAAAATAATCATCATAATTGCCATCACATAGTCTTAAAACTCTCGGCCTAACTCAGCCGATTACTAATTGTTACTCACAAATTAATAAAGTGAAATAAATAAATAAATGAAAGTTTAACACAGAAGGACGATTTTGAATGTTTAGAAATGATCGAGAATCGATAAATACATTTTAGCAATCTACGGTAACAGATTGGAACAAAAGGAACGTATCCATGGATATTTTATCCCTTTACTTTTCTGATATTTTTTTTACAAGTACTTTGATAGCATTTATGCGTGTTAATATTGCTTTTTATTTATTACTTTTGATAGCTTTTATGCTTTTTTTATATTGTTTTCTGAGTTTTTTTTAGCTTATATGCTTGTTATTATTGTTTTTGATTCTGAAGAAATCACTTGTTGGGTCGCACACTGGCCAAAAACTATTGACTTCGACACCTTTATGAATTATGTTGAAGATCTGGCATCATCAAAAAAGATGGATGCAGATGAATTGTATAACAAACTGACACCTCGCTCTACACTGAAGAAATTTGATGCTTCTGGTAAAGGCAAGGGAATTGAAGGTCGTGCGGATGTGGCTGACAATTCTGGAAAAGAAACACTGACATCAGCATGACTCAGACTCCAGGAAAGGATGGGAAGCCAACGTTCAAATGAAAATGTAATGAATTATGTACCAAAAGGCACATCAATAGAAGAAGATGAGGAAGAGGAAGAGGAAATCGGGAGGAGCGAGGCAACTACATAACTTGGAAACGGAATGTACCTGTGAATCAACAGGTATAATACAAAGAAGATACCGTTGGTATGAGGAACACAAAAGCTTGAAAAAAGCCCGGGTTCGAGACTACGAACTCAGCAATGCCGTGATGGCAACATTGTCTCTAAACAGATCGCTGAATCTGTTAAAAGGAGAATTTTACCGAAGAGGTATATATTCAAAAGAAGAGTGGTTAAGGAATAAGAAGAAAACGGCCTTCCAGTTCGTGTACAGAAGACGCAAGCCTTCATATGAAGACACTGACTGACAGCCCAAGTCAAGGGGATGACGATCTTCCGGCTCCTAAGTCGCTCCGCGATGGTTCGACGACGTCTGGATGTACTACAAATGATGTATTACCTGATATAATTGGCTGAAATTGTAACACAATGAAGAAATAAAAGTAATCGTTGGCTGTGTATTACATCTTTTCTTCCTGGCTGCCGTTAAAGTCATTCAGCTGAAGAAGCAGCCAGTCATTTTAAAACGAAGTAGGCGTAAGTGTAAGGATTTTTATGTTTTTATTCCACTGTTAGATGTTCTTTGGACGCGAGGTTTACTGATCACCGTTCTGCAATTCGTCTGTTGTCTGTAGATCCGTCTGTAAGGCCAGTATGACATTATAAAAGTAATTTTACAGATAACTAGATAACAGTGTAATAGCTAAACTTTTATATTCAGACTCTTCATCATTATTTTATAGAATAGTTCATGCAGTTGTATAATGATGGCCACGATATGACGTCCAGCGGCGAGAAGACAAGCTTACAGATTGTAGATGTATACAAAACATTGGGAATCGAACCCTGGACCCTTGGCGCTTAATCTAAAGAGAAAGCTCAATTGACTTTATTGTATGTAAACAGTATTAAACAGTCTAAAAAACGAACTCTTGTGAACTGTGCTTCTACTTTCACATTAGGTTGTTTACTTTTGCTCCGTACTCATCTTGGATCAAGTATAGTATAATAAAAGGTAAAGTGATCCCTATACAGGCCATGAAGGCCCAGAGGGTCCCAGGAGGCTGAGACTCCCAGTTTTTGAACATTCGGCACGTGAAGGTGGTAAGGTTTAAGGCGGTCCAGGCAGCCCAGTAAAATATTCAAAATTATAGTTAGCATAATTGTTAATTAATATAGTTTCAGTAGGATTCAATTACACATAATAATGATTAATTCGTCTTAACATAAAAATTACAGTAAAGGCAATTATTTTATTGATAATATTTTTTTGGTTGGGAATAAATTAACACTGTGGGTTAATTTATAATGCTTGAAGATGGCAAGCAGTGAAAGTATGTCGCTAAGTAGTTGGGATTTCCAGATCATAGATAACAATATACAGGCAGGTAAAGGCCTTGGATCCTCATAACATAGAAACTGGTGCACTGTCAACATTCTCAGAATGAGCCTTTGTTCTTAAAGTTCATTTCTAAGAGCTTTCCCGTTATGTTGGCTAGCAAGAGATGTTATATACTGATAGCAATGACGAACTTGTGCTCTGGGAAAACCTAGTGTGGTAAATGATTTGTAAAGGTAATATATTTCGCGGTTCGGAAGGTAAAATCGCGAACTTAAAGTTAGTTAAATGTCAATCCACCAATGGTAATTAAGGGTGGGGATGATAATAATTTGTCACCGAGGCTAGGTGTAGTCTGGGAGGAATAAGTGAGATACAGAGTGCTGTGTCGCCCGGTGGGACACACAACGATTTTAGTATAGAGACGGGATCGTCTCATCACTTCGGCTCTTGGGCTGGGTATAATTTCTGGACTTAGAAATTTTTCAACGACGGCAATTAATTGCACTTAGAAATTTTACTAGCCGTGATAATTTCTTATACTTATAAAATTCACCAACAGAATTTTATCGTATTAAATATTTCTCTCAATAACCAGAGTACATCAGTTCAGTTATACAACAATTTTGGTTTTTAGATACCAAGTATTTTACTCAAGATTAATCTTCTGGAAATAAAGTTCCATAGTACAACTTGCGAGCCAACAAAACTATTAAGCAAATCTATCAGAGTTTAGCTGCCAATAAATAACATTGTACTATTCACTGTATTGTTAAACTTTACCACGGCATTTCAGATAACTGAAATAAATTGCTACTACAACTGATTCTGTTGGTATTATTTAAAAATAACTAAATAATACCTAAGCTGTCTTTACTCTCAGCCCCTGAGAACTAGTCGACTGTTCGCACCTGATAGGCCTAGCCGGAGCAGATTTCGAATTCTTCACTTAAATATAAATTTAGCACGAACCATCCGGTTCGTGCAAGGCGCCCAACATTTACTGAGGAAGGAGGAACTGCATTATATGGCCCAGCCAACTTTGGGGCACGAGGAAAGCTGAACTTCAAAGAAGTCACCTTTAAAAATCATCGCCCTGATCGAGAGGAAGGCAGCGCAGAACATCAGCGAACTTCAACCGTAAAGGCAACGGTGGACCTCAAGAATACGTGGTACATCAATCCTGGGACTCGTCGCAGAAGACATCGCAGAAGGCAACAGAAATTCATCAGAACACAGATAAGAAATTAATATAGAGTTTCAGAAAATTAATTTTTTTTTGACAATTAAAAGCCTGTTTTAATTTTTTATTTTTATTTGCTTGATATAAAAACTGGATCTTGCAATTGATAGTAAGATTGAATGATTTAAATCACTTCTGAAACTCAGTAAAATTAACTTCAACAATTAATAAATAAGTAATTTTGAAGTCAATCAGGCAAAAATATAAATTCAAATTGTAAAGGGTATTTGTGTGATGTCATATATGTTGAGCTACGTAAAACAAAAGGTAAGATAGATCATAGGCAGTGTACCAGTACTTTGATTATTTTGGTGGATGTGGCTTAGGAGTGGAAAAATTAGGTCCGAGATGGATTCATTGAGCTCGGGAAATAATAGTGATAACGATAAGAATGAGTCTGGAGAGGGGCAAAGCCTATTAGCTATGGAGGAAAGAGATAGGATTTTTAGTAGTAATAATGAAATAGGTGTGGCAACCAACGGCAGCGTAGAGCAAGTTATTGAGGAAGAAGTACAAGGGGATAATGTAGATCAGTCAGGTAGCAAAAGTCAGGAGAATAATTTATCACAAAACTGGCAAACTGAAATAAGTATGATAGGTGAAAATAGGCCTACCAAATCTGATCAGACAAACGATCTGAATATGGCGTTCTTAATTGCCATGATGAAAGAAATTAAAGATAGTAATCAGGAAATTAAAGGAGCTAGGCAGGAGACTAAAGATCTAGGAAATAAAATAGAAAAATCCAGGCAGGAAACTAGAGAGCTAGGAACTAGGATAGATAAATCTATACAAGAAAACAAATTACATATAAATGAATTGCAACGAGAAATAAATGCTGTGAAAGAAGCTCAATCTGAGATTATTCATGGAATTAGAGGGGAAGTTAGTAGTCAAATTTCAGACAGTGAGAGGGCTATGAGGCAGGAAATTTCAGAAAGCAAACGGGAAATTAGGTCAGAAGTAAATATTCAATTCGAGGCTATTGATAAAACAATAGAAATTCAGAAGAAGAAAAGTGAAGAAAGGTTAGTTTGTGAAATGAAAACAGTAGGGGAGGAAATCCGCAAGACAGGATTAGGGAATAAAATTGCGGAAGTAAGTGACAAGGTCATAATTCTTGAAAATGTAATTGCCGAAAAAGTGGGAAAAATCTCCAAAGAAGTCAGCTCGTTGGCTAAAGAAGTAGAAAGTCGTAGGCCTATAGGACATTTAGGTGATGGAAATGGAAATCATAATGGGACAATGCCTTTGATAAATAATTATGCTGCTAATTATAGCGATAGCTTATGTAATGGCATGGGGAATACATGCAGGCCTCCCAGTGTGATAACCGAGCCCAACACTATAATAAATGAGACGGTAATCCCCGGCAGAACTGTAGCTAGCGAAAATAGGGTAAATATTTGGAGTTTAATAGGAAATGAAGTATCGATGCCTATTTTTAATGATGGGAATATTAGCCCGCAAAGCTTCCTGAAAGAATTAGAGGCGTATTATGAATTAAGGCAAGTTCCGGCCCAGTATAAAATGTTAATACTCGGAAGGACTCTTAAGGGCGATGTAAAAGAATGGTTTGAGCTCACTGTACCACAAAACTGCAATTATGAGGAGTTCAAACAGATGTTCCTGGCTAGATATTGGGGAGAGGCTAAAAGAACACTAGCCCGAAATGAAGTATACAACGGGAAGTATTCCGCTAGGGGAAATTCAACGCTCTCCAAATACTTTTTAAGAATTGTAGGCCTAGCAAGATTATTAGATCCAATGATGCCATCAAACGAAGTAATTCAGCTTACGATGAGGCACTTTGCCCCGGATATTTGTAACTTATTAATTGTATCCCGGCCTCAGACTTATGGCCAGGCGCTGGAATTATTATCTAGTTTTGAAATAGGGATTAAAAGAGAGTCAAATTCAGAGGAGTATAGGCAACAAGGGAGCAATAACTCAAATAGGAATCAAGACGTGAGAGGTGGGCCTCATAACAATAGAGAAAGATGGGGTCAGGAAAATTCAAACAGGAATCCGGACTCGAACCGGGTACATCCTAATACTCAGAATCAAAGGGGGTCTGGCAATCAAAATTGGAGAAGAAATGACCAGGGAAATAGGCCTCAGAACGCTCAAGTGAATAACATAGAATTTCACGGAGAATTACCACGTCAATATGCTGGAGGAGATATAAATAGGGGAAGTGACATTGAACCCAGTAGGAATGACGTAAGCGCCGTGAGAAACTCCGTAGCAGGCCAGGCACGCGACACGCGCGGAAACAGCTATGACGGCACGCGTGAACGGCCGACAGCAACTAACGAAGATTTAAACTGTTAGATGACGCATTATGGGGTCGAAATGCCGTCACTCAGACCGCCGCAGTACAACTACCGGATAGACCCAGAAATGAAAATAATTTAGTAGAAAAAGAAAGCAGGATGATTGCCGATAATAAAGAAGTCACACAGCCCACATATCCGCCCAAAATTAAAGTAAAAATTAGTCAGTTTGAGGCTGAAATGCTAGTAGATACAGGGTGTAGTTTTTCATTAATTGATGAAAAATTTTATGTGGCACTGAAAGCTGCTAAAATACGAGTTCAGGAATTGAAAGTACAAGGGCTCTATTGCCGTACCGCAATTAGCGCCCGTTTATACAAGATGGAGCATCAATGCATGCTGGCTGTAAATATTGAGGGAGTACAATATGACTTATATTTTCTGACTGTAAAACACCTAGCTCACAATTTGATATTGGGATGCGACTCGATGACTGATCTGGGAGCCACGGTAGATTTTGAGAGAAATTTCATTGAAATGGAGGATAAAAATAAAGATAGACTTCGTGTACCTTTTTTATATGAGAATAATGCTGTTGTCGGTAAAGAGGGATGTCATAATGTAGACGGAATGTTACAAGAACCTTTCATCGTAGAATCTGTACAAGTGCTAGAAAGCGACAATATTCACGAATATAGGCCTATCGAAAGGAATATGGCGCTAGTTTTTGGTGATGGGGATGGATATGAGATTGGTTGCGACGAAAATGTCAGCAAATCACTGGGAACCGGAGATTGCGAGCTGATTATAGATGAAGAAGGAAGTAACACCTATATTAGATATTCAGATGAAGAGGCAGGCAGAATGATCTGCGAACCAGTACACGCTAGTCTAGCTGAAATCAGGCAAAGTAGGCCTGTTGAAGAAGAAATATTAGACATCGAGTCGATCCTTAGGAAAAAGGTGGATGAGATAGAGATGCTAACTAACAGTCAGAAGAAAAGCTTATATGAGATGTTGTATAAGAACAAGTCAGTATTTGATCTTAAGCCGGGATTATGTTTATCATACCAACACAGTTTTAAGCTAAAGGAGGAGATTCCGGAACGGCGGTACAAGAGCAGGCCAGTGCCTATAGCAATGCGGGAAGAGGCAGATAAATTAATAAAATCAATGTTGGATAACCAGAT
Source organism: Ectobius pallidus (assembly GCA_964059195.1). NCBI lineage: Eukaryota > Metazoa > Arthropoda > Insecta > Blattodea > Ectobiidae > Ectobius > Ectobius pallidus. The sequence continues at coordinate 167,980,188 of CAXKWD010000008.1, read as the reverse complement.
TATTAGGGTATCGGACTCAAAATACCTGAACCCGATTTGCTGGGTCCAGAAAGCCAGTGGAAAATTGCGCTTAACTCTCGACTCCAGACACACAAACATGCATATCGAACCAGATCAATTCAGAGCTGAACCAATAGACGATTTGCTAGCTAAAATGGGCGAGTCGAAATTTTTCAGCAGTATCGACTTGACGTCGAGTTTCTGGCAAATTGGGCTCAGAGAACAGGACAGAAAGTACTGTGCTTTCAATCATTGTGGGGTAACGTATGAGTTCTGTAGATGCGCTTTCGGGGTAAAGACGTCCGGTAGTGCTCTGTTGAGGGCGTTAAAGAATATGTTTCCTGATGGACAGGGGTCTTGTGTGACGTCATTTGTCGACGATTTTTTGGTCAATACGACTACTTTTGAGGAACATATAAAACAACTAGATTATGTGTTGGGAACTTTTCTAAGGCACGGAATGTCGGTCAACCCGACTAAAATATCTCTTATAAGGAAAGAAGTGAGGTTCCTAGGCTATATCATATCTGAAAATGGTGTATCGGCCGACCCAGACAGGATAGAAGCAATAAAGAGTATCCCTAGGCCTACTAGTGTGAAGCAAGTAAGGAAAATCCTAGGCATCTTCAATTATCAGGCACGTTTCATTCCCGGGTACGCAGAGTTAGTTACTCCTATCAGAAAGCTACTAAGCAGCAAAACAAAGAGATTTAGATGGGGAGAGGAGGAAGATTTAGCTTTTCGCAACACTAAGAAAGCTTTTCAGGAATCTATCCTATTGGAGAGACCTAGGGAAGACGCACAGTATGTTATATTTTCTGACTCCTCAATGAATGCCATTGGAAGTGTATTAATGCAGGAACATGAGGATGGATCTAGGCATATTATTGCAGTAGCGTCCAGGGCACTCAGTGAATTAGAATCCCATGGTTCGGTTACGTTGCTGGAAATCTTAGGAGTGTATTTTGCCCTTACGAAGTTCAATAGATATATTTTCAATAGGCATGTAATAGTGTATACGGATCATGTGAGTCTGACGTTTATTAATAAATGTAGGCTCAGTAACAGCAAAATAAGCAGGGTAATCCATGAGCTCAGCCAGTATGACATTGAAATAAGGCATGTTCCCGGGCGAGAGAACGTACTGTGCGACTTTATCTCAAGAATGAAAAATGATATACCAGAGGGACAGCAGTCCTCTGGTAGGCCTATTGAAGTAATGCCAGTACAAATAATTAGGGAGCCATCGCTTAGAGTCATGTTTCAGAATATTGTGGAATTGCAGAGGCAAGATCCGGAAATAACACTGGTGAAAAATGAGCTAGGTAGGCCTATAGAAGAAGATGCAAATAAGGCGAAACTCAAATATACATGCAGGGATGACATAATATACAAACTGTGTGGGCAGGATGTGAAGAAATGGCTGATCTACGTGCCCAAGGAAATAGAGACCAACATAATAAAGACCGTTCACACCGAGTTAGGCCATAGTGGGACTGAGAGAGTAATGTTATATATTTCAGCGAGGGCCTATATCAAGAACTTGGGGCGGAAAGTCCGGAAATTTATTAGTAGTTGTGACCTGTGTCAGAGAGTAAAACCACTGAACAAAAAGTTTGATAGGCCACCATTACCAATAATTAGGGAGGAAAAAGGAGACCTTGTCGCTATTGATTATCATGGGCCGATTCCTACGGGGAGGTTTGGCATGAAATATATTTTTATAGTTGTGGATGTCTTCACCCACTTCGTAAAACTTTACCCTGTACCAAAAGCAGATAGTAGTCAGTGCATAAGAAAACTGGTGGAGCATTATTTGCCGGCGTATGGCCCGGTCAAGAATCTGATTTCGGATAATGGGGCCCCCTTCGCAAATGAAAGGTTTAAGAGGAAGCTGAGTGGGATGGGAGTAAAAGTATACAAAGTGTCTAAATACCATCCCGAAGGAAATAGAAGTGAGAGAGAACTCCGAAATGTAGGCCTATACTTGAGAGCGCTGTGTCACAGAAGACATACTTCATGGGTTCCATTCTGCCAGAAAATAGAGGACATCTTGAACCATTCAGTGAACCCGATAATCGGTACAGAGCCATTCAGGTTAATGACGGGAGAGGAACCTAAAGAACTCGTGAAAGGGATGCCTGAAGCGCTAGACTACGATCAGAATGGTGAAACCATAGAAGAGATCTGCGCGCGGGTCATTGAAAAAGTTCGCAAAATGGCAGAAAAGAGGAGGAGAAATGCAAAAAGGCACAAAAATGTCTGGGTACCGCAGGTGGGGGAAGAAATTATGATTAGAAGAAAGAATCTGTCCAGCGCGCTAAAGAAGGAATATGCCAGGATGAATCTGTTATACGATGGACCATATCAGGTGACCCAGGTATTTAATGGCATAACTGTGGAGGCGTATGACCCTAAGAAAGATAGGATTGTAGGAAGGTACAACCTCTCATTTATAAAACCATATAATAGAGCAGAGTAAAAAGCAGTATACTGAGTTGGAACCGCGTAGGCATAGTAATTTTGTTATAAAATGTCATTAATCGCGAGAAAATAGCTACAGTGATGCTGGGTTATAACTTCCACATGTAGGGTATAAAGATAGAATGATGTGTGATAAAAGGGTTAATTATATGTGTGAGATGTGTGTCATCTATCAGTGTTTTAGCATTATTGCTATTAGCAATAACGAACTGTGCCGGTCGATGTTCCGTGGTCGTTATTTTTGCTCTATGCTGTATTTGTATTTTATGTTTTATTGCATTTTAACGAACTGTGCCGGTCGATGTTCCGTGGTCGTTATTTTTGCTCTATGTCGTATTAGTATTTGATGTTTTATTGTATTTAAAATACTGAGTCGGACCACCTTCCGCGGTCTTGGTATAGTGCGTTGTAATCGCATTCCATGTTTTTGTGTTATTATTCAATATAGTGTTAACATCTTTAGTGAAAATAATGCGATGAAAATGCAAATTTTAAGTGTGGAAAATTCGTCTTACATCACATATGACACTTCAAGAAGTATGGGCTATGAATGTGGATAGGATATTTATTCTGTAAATGTGGAATCAAATTTAAGGTGAAGTCTCAAGCCTGAAGGTAAATGAAGTAAAACTTAATATTAAGAAGTGTCAGACCATAAGCTGGTATGTTACACTTTTTGGAGAGATTCAATATATTTTGCCCATAAGTCTATCATATGTTATGAAGATTATAGTCAAAATCTAATGGGGCATGTAAGGCGGTCCAGGCAGCCCAGTAAAATATTCAAAATTATAGTTAGCATAATTGTTAATTAATATAGTTTCAGTAGGATTCAATTACACATAATAATGATTAATTCGTCTTAACATAAAAATTACAGTAAAGGCAATTATTTTATTGATAATATTTTTTTGGTTGGGAATAAATTAACACTGTGGGTTAATTTATAATGCTTGAAGATGGCAAGCAGTGAAAGTATGTCGCTAAGTAGTTGGGATTTCCAGATCATAGATAACAATATACAGGCAGGTAAAGGCCTTGGATCCTCATAACATAGAAACTGGTGCACTGTCAACATTCTCAGAATGAGCCTTTGTTCTTAAAGTTCATTTCTAAGAGCTTTCCCGTTATGTTGGCTAGCAAGAGATGTTATATACTGATAGCAATGACGAACTTGTGCTCTGGGAAAACCTAGTGTGGTAAATGATTTGTAAAGGTAATATATTTCGCGGTTCGGAAGGTAAAATCGCGAACTTAAAGTTAGTTAAATGTCAATCCACCAATGGTAATTAAGGGTGGGGATGATAATAATTTGTCACCGAGGCTAGGTGTAGTCTGGGAGGAATAAGTGAGATACAGAGTGCTGTGTCGCCCGGTGGGACACACAACGATTTTAGTATAGAGACGGGATCGTCTCATCACTTCGGCTCTTGGGCTGGGTATAATTTCTGGACTTAGAAATTTTTCAACGACGGCAATTAATTGCACTTAGAAATTTTACTAGCCGTGATAATTTCTTATACTTATAAAATTCACCAACAGAATTTTATCGTATTAAATATTTCTCTCAATAACCAGAGTACATCAGTTCAGTTATACAACAATTTTGGTTTTTAGATACCAAGTATTTTACTCAAGATTAATCTTCTGGAAATAAAGTTCCATAGTACAACTTGCGAGCCAACAAAACTATTAAGCAAATCTATCAGAGTTTAGCTGCCAATAAATAACATTGTACTATTCACTGTATTGTTAAACTTTACCACGGCATTTCAGATAACTGAAATAAATTGCTACTACAACTGATTCTGTTGGTATTATTTAAAAATAACTAAATAATACCTAAGCTGTCTTTACTCTCAGCCCCTGAGAACTAGTCGACTGTTCGCACCTGATAGGCCTAGCCGGAGCAGATTTCGAATTCTTCACTTAAATATAAATTTAGCACGAACCATCCGGTTCGTGCAAGGCGCCCAACATTTACTGAGGAAGGAGGAACTGCATTAGGTTGTCAGACCTACGCACCAGCCGCCTTGCTCCTGGTACTCATTTCTGTTAGAGGCTGAGTCGACCCCAGGGCCATAGTGCCACCAGAAGGATTAGGTCAATTGAAAAACTCCAACTACCTCATCGGGAATCGAACCCGCGACCTTCCGGTTTGTAGCGCAGCGCCTCAACCACTACGCTACAGCGTACCCCAGTATATTTTACGGACTATAAGACGCTCCGGACCATAAGACGCACCTTGATTTTAGGATGGAAATTTAAAGGGGGGAAAATTAATGCGTTTCTAATCGACCAATTTTAAAGGGAAAAATATACTTCATTGCAAAAACAAATTATAACCTTGTACAATGGAATCAGTGTAAATCACTTCAAACTTTAAACCTGCGTTGTACGAAAATCTCTTTTGTGCTGGTGGCATCGATTAAAATTCTAACTACCGAACTGATTTCTCATTGAAGACTGAAAATACTTTTAGGTTATTGCCTTCATTTAAACCACCCGACTGAGACAACTCCTTTCGTATAAAAGAACTCAACATTCCTTTTATTTTCGCATTGTATACCTTCATTTTACGATTGTGACAAGTGAACTAATGTACAGTCTGTGCCATAATTTGTAACGATCTTATCCTTTATAACACCTTGTTTATAACTATGGTATTCTGGAAATATTTACCATATTTTAAATTGTTTGTGTACTTTGAACCATTAGACGCACCCAACTTTCAAGGTTCTGTTTTCAAAGATAAAAGTGCGTCTTATGGTCCGTAAAATACGGTAATACATAACATATTTACATATACAATATGCATTTTAGACAATTCCTTAAGGGTACGTGAACAACCACAAAAATTTTTTAACTATGTAGGTTCTAAATTATTAAAATATTACAAGAAAATGAACTCAGAAGTGGACAAAAATTACAGGATCCTATAACAAGGCTTACTAGAACATAACTAGCAGATAAAAGTATAAAAAATTGACTAAGTTAATTTTAAATTACAAGTTTTATAGGAGCATAAAAAAAATTAATTCAGATGCACTTATCCCTTCCTTATAGGCATAACATTTTTCTGGTTTCTCTGACACCTTTTATTTTTTTAATGCATATAATGAACATATTTTTCTACAAAGTAGACTACTTTTATACAGCTCAAGTTATTATTTTTAATGTAATTAATTTTTATATATCGCATATAAAATATCTTGAAATTTGATTTCATGACACATTTTCTTTCATTTTATACATATGGGCATCATTATAGTATACTTTATGCATATATGCATGTAAAATTAGTGTAAAAAATTTCAGCCTTCTATCTCTAATGGTTGTGGAGCTACCTAACAATATATGTGTAAAATAAGAGTTACCGGGAAATTCAATTTTAAGTTAATAGTGAATTTCTCATCTGACCTTTCTAAGGGCGTGATTCAGAGCTTGTAAATATATTTAAATGTGCATTTAAATGGCACAAATAATTTATAAACCTATATAAACTATATATCAATGGATGCAGAAAATTCAGCACAATTTTTTACTGCTAAAAACAAACAAAAAACAGATTTCAAACTATTCCATCAGAAAACGCTAGATAGCCTATAGCTTTTTATGGTTCATAGAGGACCTAGAGTTTCAAAATCGAAAGTCCTCCATAAGTTAATTTTAAATTACAAAATACAAAGCCCGGGCGACGCCGGGCCTTTTCAGCTAGTTCCTTAATAAAATCGTGAAAGTCATTTTGAGGAAATAATGTAAAAGAAATGTTTCGTCATATAAACTTGTTTTGGATTCAGGGTACAGACATCGTGTTAGGCCTATATCTCTGCCGGTCTGTCAACTGACTATTTCCTGGTAGCAGAAAGAGAGAGAGAGAGAGAGAGAGAGAGAGAGAGAGAGAGAGAGAGAGAGAGAGAGAGAGAGAGAGAGAGAGAGAGAGAGAGGCTCGATTCTACTAGTGTGCACAAAAACATGTCTTAAATTTACAACGGGCTGCAGATTTGAGCTCGGACAAGCAATGACTAGAAAGGAAACTGGATGTCTTTTGTTTTGGAATACACGGACTACCTGCTCCTTGTAACAAAATTCCAACGGTCGGCGAGAGGCACAGATGTAAAACGACAGCTGTACCACGAAAGGTGTAAATAAAACAACGATTCCACGCGTAACGGAGCGTATCGCCTAGAGGATGTCACGCACAGATGTGGCCATGAGCTCAGTGCTGCTCTCTAGGGGACGGATAAACTAACACAATTACCGCTTCCAACTTCTACCAACTTCTAGCTTCAAGTTCACCGTCTCTGGAATTCTTTATCAGTCACGATTTCATTCTGAACTTTGTGTGGGCGCAAAACTCCCTTCAGAAATCATTGTGGCTTAGCTCTGTCTCACTCCCAAGTCATTCATATGTGGAGTTAATATTCCAGCACTATGAGATAATAAATTACCAAACAGTTAGAGGTGTCTATAATAATAAAAGTGTTTGTCTTTCTGTCTGTCTGTGCGAAATCTGCTAAACGCAGAGATCTGAAATTTTAAACGTAGAATGACTTAAGGGTGGCCGAATGCACCTTGAAGCCGGATTTTTTATTTTCGCTTTCGATTGCGAGTTATGAGTGTAAAACTCGCAGAAAACGTGATTTTTTTTTTCGCTATCCAAGCACCTGTTTTCAGTAATACATTTCATTTGTCAAATCAATTGCAGGTAGCTTTGCCTTTTTTTTTTGGTCAAAATTTGGAAATAAAATCATCGCTTCATTTAGTAAGCCCACTATGATCGATTCATTTGTTTATAATGTCAAGGCTCCCATACATCTGAATTTTTCAACGTAGTCGGAAGAGGGATAATGAATATAGGCCTACATGGACAAACATAGATCGATTTGGAATGAAATCACTATGCAGGTGTACCTGCTAGTATAAAATTAACCGTATGATAATATTAACAAAACGATAACATTAAAAAATAGATTATTTTAACCGAACAATAACATTATCCGAACGATAACATTATCCGAATGATAACATTAACTGAATGATAACATTATCCGAATGTTACAAAGTGGCCCAAGAAATTAAAGCAACAGAAAATTAATTACTCTAAAAAACTGGACCCCTCTAGAAAATATCGTATGGGCGCCCTTGCTCCATGTATAACATAATTAAGAGAAAGTACTTACAACTGCTCTGTCCTCACTCTCACTGACTTGGTGGTCACTCTCCGGATCTGATTGTTCTCCAAATCCCTGCAAACAAAACAGACATCACAGTGAGCAGAACGAAAACACACTACTTCCTCTGCCCAAATAAAAAGTTTTGCCTCTTAGTATACTATGATATACAGTCAACCATGGGCGTACGGTGAAATTTTGTTCGGGAGGGGTTCAATGTAAAGTCGTCTCGGCTCCATGTCGTTGCTCACATTGTGAATTTTTTTTTTTTTTTTTTAATTACTAAACAGTTGTATTGTGATAATTAATACACTATAATAAATTAATATGCAGCTCAGTCTTTGAAACTACTTTTTTTTCTTGAGATTTCTAGCCGTTTCTCGTTTAAGCTAGAGTCTATAAATAAAAACTTTCTTTTGAAAAATTATCATAATACTGTATGGGGTATAGGGCACGTTTTTAAAGTTATCTTGAAAAGTCCGATATGCATGTCGTTCTTGTTTGAGCGTGTATGTGCCCCCCGCGCATGCGTGTTTGTAATGCTATTACGGATCATATTAAAACGTAGTGCAGATCGGTATTAATTTCTCGCATAGAAAGCCGCCGTGATTGAAATGTGTGGAAGTTAACAGCCATTGAGGAGCCGATAATAACAAAAGGGCTATGATTGTTTAGTGCCAGAATGGTACTTTCTGAGATTGTGTGGGGAAATGTCTGTCTATAGTCAGGCTCTGATTTATAAATGGGCAAACTGGGAATTGGCCCAGGGCAGCAATCATATCAAGGGAGGCAAACTTTTGGGGAATTTTTTTATGTGATTAAAAATAATTGAAGGGCCTAGTTCCATATGGGCGTAAGACACATATTTAATTTTGAGTTTTTAACATTTATGCTTTTTCCTCATATCTCTTAAGTACTCAGTGAACAATTTATACTTGTGCCTTAAACCTCTTCTCAGTTATAAGAAAAGACTTGTGCTTGTGAGTGGTAACATTGTTTAAAAACATCAAGATTTCTCGAAACTATGTCCTTATGCCTTACGCCCTTATGGAACTATGACCTTCAATTGTATTACGTTACAAAATATCATATCTCAAGTTTTTGTTGTATAAAATAAACTGTTATCATGCTGTTTAATGGCAACATGTGACTTATTAATCATTGAACACTGATGCTTACATGTCTAGTAACGAGCTGACGATTTTATCAGGTAAAATCTCTTCCTCGTATTATTAGCAAACATTTTATAAGATAAACGGCCGTGATTGGTCTACATCCGAGGAATTGCTAATTGTTATTGGTCAATATCAAACACGCAGCATAGGCTAAGAGTGGAATAGACTTAGTAAAACTTGCGACATTATGGAATATCGATATTTTCTTACAAATAAAATAGTTATCGATATTAATAATCGATATCAATATTCATATTTTGCTTCCGATATTCCATCTCTAGTGCAAAAGTACCTTAAATTAAGATTAAATAATTCCAATGATCTCATCGGGGACCGAACCCGCGCTCTCCCTTAACTAGCTGTATATAGCGAAGAATGGAAGTGCATTAAATAACGCCTGTCTTTTAATATCGAGTAACAAAGGATAATGGAAGCTTTCATTTCAGCTTAATTTATATCCCCATTAACCGTTTGATGTCAAGCTCCATAGCGGTACATTTAGTGCCGGATTACAATAATAATCACGTCGAAGTTGGCAACATGAAAACCACCATTAAATCATTATTGCGTAATAGCTCCGCATTTGCTTTGAGATATTACTTAACACAATGCTGTGTGAATGATTTAAACACTGCAAACAATTGAAAATATTTTCCTTTATACAGGGAAATTTTAAGTTCGAAGGCAGTAGCCAAAAAAAAATTACAGTTGCCATTATTGTTACATTGTTACAGCTTTTTGGGAATTATGAAGAACTATCAATCCCCTATTTGTTCCTTACATATAATTGGGGGCGGATTTCTATGACCTAAAAAATAGGATATATGCATGCCTTTATGACCTATCATCATTAAAATATGACGAATAAAATTTAAAATATGACTTTACCACTTACACATTATGTATATTTTTTTAAGTTTCATTACAATCCATTTTATTAAAATATAATGTTAATTATTTAAAATATCTGTAAATCTCAAAAAGTATCAGTATAATGCAAAATTTACAAAATATATGAAACTTCAAAATTTCTTTAATATGCACACAAATTTGTCGAAAATATGATCTAAATATGCATATCATACTAAATATGCTGCAATAATTGAGCATTTCCTAAATATGCAGTTATATGTACAATAAAAGCCGTTCCATTTTCACCGATGCATGGAATCGGGTTTAAATTAGTAGGAAACCTGAAATAATGCAAAGAGGAAAAATATGACATGTCATAGAAATCCGTCCCCTACATATAACATATTACAGCATACATTCCTTTTAAATAAGAAAAATAAATGAACACTCCAGCTGAACTGTTAAAAAAAATATGTTATTTGATTTTTTCCATTGCATGAACTAATTTTTAACAACGCATTTAAATAAATTCGTCATACAATGTTTTTAAACATCTTTTGACACGCAAACATAAGGAATCCTTATATTCATTTTCATTATATTATGAGAAAGTATAATACAGAATTAAACCGACAGTCCCAATCTACTATTAATTGGTTAAAAGACCTTTAGTCCTACTTGCTTTTAGTCATCTCCTGATTTTCTTAATATTGAAATTCAATTAATACATTAAATTCACATCACAAAATAAACATCCACCCTACAGCCCGGACTTCGCTTCCAGTGACTTCCATCTTTTCCTACACCTCACGAAATGACAAAGAATGACAGAGAGGCGGAGATGTTTGACACAAGTGTTCAAAAGTTGGTGTCACGATAAGACAAATGTTTCAATTCCGGTGGCGAATATGTTGAAAAATAGCTGAACACTAGCTGCGTCTTTTGCAATAAATATTTATTTGAAATTGTGTTTTGTTTATGTAAACTGCCCCAGGGAAACTTACATTATGGATGCGCCTCGTGTTTGGCTGAAAAAATAATTGATCGGGTGAAATACCTACGCAAATAAAGCCGCTAACGGTGTAATGATTCAGGTTCTCATCATTACAGTTTGAATTACAATGAAAATAACCACGTACCTCATCACAAGATATGTTGGAAAGTCCACATCTTGCATCCACGCAACACTGTCACCTTTTTAGGAAATTTTCTTTCACGCGCATAAGTTCAGCTTCCGAGATCATTTGAAAGCACTTCTTTTATTTTGTGACAAGTCAAGTTTAAGAAGTTGGGTAGCGACAACATTACAATGGAACGGCTGTTTTCTGAATTCTGGATGCCAGAACCTAATTTTATTCCCAGTCCGGCCCTGCTAGTGCTAGAGCCGCCACTGAAAGGAAGATTAACACAGCAATTGAGTGGACTTGACAAGCATCATCGCGATAGTTAAACAAAACAGCATCGGGATTAAGTTTCCAGGCAACCAGATTGTGACGTAGAGCTCAGTCATTTCCGTAACGTCTATGAGTGATTCCTATTAGCAGCTTCGTTGCGAGTTACCTACTAGCTATCACCACGCCTACGTGGTGGCTAGACTGGGTACTGGGAGTCAGCTTTTACTCAGACTAGAAAATCCTTACACCGCGTGATTAAACTCGTAATCTTTAATTAACCCTTGGTCGGATTCCTGTGAAATTTGTGCAGGAATAATCTACACACATCAGCCCTACTGTTGGTTAAAACAGAGCCTTAAAAAAGCGGGCACAAATGTTTTTATTTTATTTTATAAACATCACCCGTTGCACAAAATTCATGGAGGGAGAAGCGAATTTCACTATGCGACAATTTTTTGTATTTTTGTGTCCCGAAAAAACTTCAAGCGAGAAAGTTTTAGTGAAATAATTGAACTTTAATATAAATGAAGTTCCAGCTCTATATCTCGAATGGTTTACGAGTAATTGAGTGGTAATTATTCCATGCGCTTCAATTGTCGGACTGATTTGTGACGACCGTGAACTGTTCAGGAAGAAGCATATTTGACTATGCGACAATTTGTTTATTTCTGTGACCAGAAAATGATTCAAGCATGTAAGCTTTAGGGAAATATTTTAATTTTATTATACATCAAGTACCACGTTTATATTTTGAATGGTTTACGAGTAATAGAGTGGTAATTACTCCAGCGCTAAAGCTATAAAATATAAAATATATAGGCTATAAAATAGGCCTACTAGCAATTACGTAAAAATCCTTAAATATTTTATTCGTGGACTCAATAATAAAGGATATTTACTGGCTACTTGTATCCATACTGAAAGATTGACCCGCTGGGGAAGAGAATGAATTAAACTTTTTCCTAATCTTGTAAATCTGCACTACTTTTATTTAGATATTTGTTGAATTATTTATTTTATATTTTGATCCTTTTTGCTAGTAACTTTTATGTCTAATTACCTTATCAAATGCCTTATTAGTTTAATATCTTGTTACGCCCTTTTCATATGTTAATATAATTTATCAACATGAAAAGTATTACAGTTAAAATGGGCGGTGAATTGCCGAGGCTTTAAGAGCATGCTATCCGGTTATAGATAGGGCAAGGCGATGGTACTTTTTAATGAAAAATTCATGGAAAAATCCTTTGAAATATTGTGTGTTTTATGTAGAATGCATTGCGAAGCAATTTGTGCGTATGTGTGTCCTTTTTTGATGTTGAGACGCCGATTTTAAAGATCCTGCGCCTCTTTTCGTTGTGCTGCTCATGAAAGTTTCCCTGCTCTGCAATTCACAAACCATCCCTTAGTTTATTAGGTCTATATTATCTCTGTTGTCACATAATTTGTATACAGATCTACACTTTTGGCCGTGTTTCACCAATCATTACCTACATAACTTATTATTTATTATTTATATTAATGTATTGCTATGATGACAATATTAATACAAATTAATAATCTACAATAGTCTACACAATGTAATAATAATATTAGTATTGTACATATTAATATTAATATATAAAAATTCCCGTAGTTGTTTTCTACCCTTATTATAAGGTGTAATTGCTATACAAATATAGGATACATACTTTAACAAATTTTCATCAAATTATACTAATATAACCTCTAGAATGAGAAATATTTTCTAGGCAACAAAATATTAGATCAAATCACCCTTTAGTTGTTGTATAGGCCTACCTATATTATATAATTCTATTCAAATCTAGATACTTTGAGAGATTTTTATAAGATTTTAAAGACAAATGCTGTAGAATCAGAAGAACATTTTGAGTAACTTGAATAACAGAACAGTTCACATCTTAGCTGTTTTCTACCCATACGTTGTGATGTCTGTACAAATCTACATTCTTCGAACAGTTTTCTACCCTATTACATAATCTATATATAAGTATAAATACTTCGAAAGATTTTTAGCAGATTTTTAATAGATTCTGAAGAATCAAAAGACAATTCAAGGCAGCAATAATAACAGAAAAGGATCATACCTTAGCTCTTCTCTGCCCCTATTTTCCAATCCCTATACAAATTTAAATTCTTTGAAGGATTATACAAAACCAGATCCTATAGAATCAGGAGAAAATTCTATTCAACAATACTATCCTTCCCTTAGCTGTTTTATACCGCTAATATATAATCTCTATACCCGTCTACATTCTTTGGTTAATTTTTATGAAATCTTACACACAGATCCTTCAGAAACATATGAATTATGACACAACATAAATATCACTTGAGAACGGCTCTACCGATTTGGCTGATTCTTTTTTTGTTGTGTTCGTAATTGTCAGGACAAGGTTTGTATGAAAGAAAATTTTTGGAAAATCCACGGGAAAAGTCGGAAATGTGAAATGAGGCAGAGTTAGAAAGTTCTGCTTTCAATTGTTTACATAACGAAAGTTTTGTTTACGGTGTTCGCATAGGACTTTGGAAACTATATTATATTACTGGGCTTTAACAAATTCTGATACAATCGATGTAAATGTGAAAATAATTCTTGAAGAATAAAATCCACGAAAATAAAGCAGTCACAAAACTTTCTCTACCCTCGACATGGAAAACATCATTTTTTCACTTCACATTTTGATGTAGAATAAGCGGTCGTATTACAGGGACAACTTAGTTGCAGTGAGTATGCTATATCGGAAGTCGGTAACAAATTCTATCCACTGATACGTCACTCATAGCTGTAGGCTTTGTATTAGTTGAGAAATAGACCTAGGGATGTTTATCAGAGGCCCTAAGCAACTAAAAGAAGACAAAATGGGATGGAACATTTTCAGTCCTACGCGCGCAGTAAGTTATAGTATGTCCCAGGTTTTTGGGAAGGAAAGTATGAAAGTGATATTGAATTTATTTTTTACTTCAGCCCCGAAACGGTTGTATGGTAATATGAGAGTGAGAAATACAATTTTCTGTCAAGACAATACAATATTATGTAACCGGAATTTCTTGTTCTTCTTATTTGCACTCCTCCCAGGCATGGTGTGTAGAAGCAATGGAATGCAACATTCGACATCCTCTGAGAGACATAAAAAGCTATATCTAGCGTTTTCTGAGGGAATTGTCTGAGTGTCATATGTCGTTCTTCCTCATTTCGAATTCTACATACATATTATATAAGGACCTAGAGTTTCAAAATCGAAAGTCCTCCATAAGTTAATTTCATATTACAAAATACAAAACCCGGGCGACGCCGGGCCTTTTAAGCTAGTATATATAAAGTTTATGTAATTCCTGCCATTTCTGTAAAAACAACGTGAGCGTTAATAAATATAATATTTTAATTATTTTAATGTTAAATAAATCATCTAGCAGTTGAGTAAATAATCGCGAGCGAAGCAGCGGGCACGTGCTAATATAATATAATAATTATATTCCTTAGGCGGATTCCACTGGTTGACAACAAACGTTCACACACAGGTCTAAACAGTGAATGACTATGCGCACACAATGTCGCGCTTCCCCACCACTACCAACCAGGGCAGGGCAGGACAGAACAGAACGCGCGCAAACTGCGTCATTTCCTAGGTCTGCTGACTAGCCCCCCATAGACGTTCCGAATCTGTCCGACCTCTATCTCGCTTGCTCAGGGCTCCCAACCTCCCTCTCCAACTCAATGCTATCTAATGGATTACCTCATTTCGCCTGGTTTAATAAATCCAGCCTATACCAATCTTAGAGGGAACTGAAGGGCTTGCTTATACGCGTATTCCTCATCTTCCTTATTCGTTTTAATCATATCTTTCACGTTTATAGTTTATTTTAATGTGAACAGAAGTAATTTTAGCTATCAGAATATTCAATTTTGTAATTCATAGTTTACCTGTCGAGAATGTAGGCCGAGATATAAAAACGTTGTGCAGGCCTGTTTTTATATACCGTATTTCCTCGAATATAATGCGCCTTCGAATTTAATGCCCACCCCGATTTTGAAACTTGAAATAATAATAATAATAATAATAATAATAATAATAATAATAATAATAATAATAATAATAATAATAATAATAATAAAGTTTGTTGGTGAATGTAATGCGCATGAAAGGTAGGATAGGTGCGTATTTTATTTGGAATTTTGTCATAGTATTAAGGGAATAATGAATTACCACGTAAAACATTTGAAATTACCATTAAACTAACTGCTAGTTTTAGGCCTACAAATATATTCACTGACGTGTTCGTCACTGGAATCCTCGATTTTGTTTAAATTTTAAACATGGGGTGCTTAAACTAAGAGCTAAGAGCAGCATCTAAAGGCATTCTTCTCTTTCCCCCCTCCATTTCGTGAATACTAACTAGTATTTTTATACGCTCTAAGTAACGCTATAGTAATAGGCCAACGATAAAATAAATGAAGTCGAGAATTACAACAATACATTGTTACGCAGATAAAAGTTACCGGTCCTGCCAACCTACGAAACGGATTTGTACTCGAATTTAACGCGCACCTTAGTTTTGAAATCTAGAAATGGACAAAGAAGGTGCGCGTTATAATCGAGTAAATACGGTATTCAATTCTGAATTCCATAGTTAATTTTTCAGAAGGTCATGGGTTCTAACCTTCAGATATGGAACAAAACAAACACGTTTTCACCCACTAAAAGTTTATATGAGCAGCAAATATTTTGCATGTGACCATCTATAGTCTAATGAATAGGGCAAGGCATTTAATGACCATAAAATAGTGAAAAAAATGGAAAATAAAAAATGCATTTATGACCTAAAAATAGTGAAAAAATTACAGAAAATTTAAAAAAATGACCAATAAATTTACCATTATTACTAATAATCAGTTTTTTCTTAAGTAATGAATTGAAAAAAAACAGTTTATGACGGTGCGTTATATATGAATTTATATTATAACACTTATTTTGTTACTGAAGAAGTAGAATTTTACTACTTGGACACCCTTAGAGAAAAATAAATTATTTGTGACTTGGCATGCCCATCAAATTGCCCCCAGCAAATATGTGCCACTTAAAAAAATATTTATTGCTACAAGACAAACTGCTGTGGTGTTTACAATAAACCTGAATTAATGAACTATGAACATATGGAGTAAATTTCAACTGACATTAATTTAAATAGATACGATACAGGATGAAATGGTGAGGATGATTCATGGTATGTAAATATCCATCGGCATTTGCCTTTACGACTGGGGAAATCATGGAAAAACCCATGTCAAATTTCGCCGGTCAAGGGATTTCAACCTGGGACCTCCCGAATGCGAGTCCAAGATGTTACCTATCTCGGCCATCTCGCTCGTTCTTCAATTTCAATTTATTTTCTGCAGAGGCTGCAGGTTGGGAAACACTCTAAAATTTGAGTTTTATCAAATTTTATACTCACACCATATGCAAGATGGCGTCCACTCGTAGGTGGTGTAGCTGAGGTATGAACTCCAGACCAGTGTGAACAATTCTCCTGCAACACAAATCCGTCATAAAATCATTAAGGGTTTATCAAATGCAATTCCATTAATCCGTAAATACTATTGTCTTTTTAGGTAGATTTCGAAGAAATCATGACTATCGAAAAATTCTTTCATATCTTTACGTTTCAGGCCTCCCTAAGTACGAAACCGCTGCCGGTTCAATTTATATATATATCTTTGAACGCTAGCGGCCGTAATTTTGAAGATCATCATCATCATCATCATCATGTCTGGCTTAACAACCCAGGTCGGGTTAAGGCCTCCCTTAAAATTTTCTTCCAGGCTTCTCTGCTCCTGGCGACCATCCACCAATTTTTTACTTTTAGTCGTTTTATAAATTTTGAAGATATTTGAACCAAATTCTATTATGTTATTTCTAGGCCGAATAGTTCGGACAAGTTCGTTACTGAGCAAAATTGGCCAGAGGGGGGGGTCGGGGATTTGAAATTTTGAAAAAATTATATCTCGGCCCCTATGAAGTATAGAGGGAAACCTTGTTTGAAAAAATTAGAGTACTCCCTATGGAGTTCACAGTGACACCAACAATTTGGGGGTACGAGTGGGTGGATGGAAATTAGAAATTTTTGAAACCACGTCTTGTGGGATATTGTTGAAAAGCTCTTGATGGGTACTCTACAAATCATTAACTAGTTTCTCGATAGCTCTCATATAAGGCGAGAAGTTGAATGTTTCAAAATGTGCTCTTTCCTCTTTTTTGCAGTTATTATTGTGGGTTTGTCATGCCAAGGATAAAGAAGAAGAGTGTTGCGTAGCGACAATAAATTAAACCAAAAGCACTTCAAAATCTACCTCAGCCTGTAGGCTTGCCTATAGGGATTTTTATTTATTTATGTGATTACTATCATTGGGTGAAATCTGACTCAAAAATATGTTTAGATATATAGCAAGATTCATCAAAGGTATATTCTTCATAGAGGGTGGATCGAAAAGTAACGCACACGTTCATTTTTTTACAAAAAGTTTAACAGGTACAATTACAAACAATGCTCAAATGAAGGGACATCTTTTGTCTATTTTTCTATATAGTCGCCACGTTTCTCAACACATTTCTCCCATCGTGATCTACAGGTGATGATGTTTCTGATGGCACTCAGTAATTGTGCAATTATTACATTAGACAAGATCCTCTGGCATATGCCGTACAGTCGTCTTTAGTGTTCTGCCAGCCATCTTGCAGGTTCACAGCTTGAACAGCAGAGACATTTTCAGATCTAGAAATGCCAGTTGAATGCATCCAGTACTATCGTCATCATAGATTTGGATCTTCATTGTCTCCAAATGCCTGCCTTAACATCATGCGTTTTCCCCAGTTTTAAAATAATTCTTTATGCTCCCTCACACCCATTATTGTGAAAACGACAAAGAAAGCAACAGGCAACCATGGAACAATACTCACTTATTGAGTTCACTCAGTCGTGTGCTGCTTAGGTAATTAATCTGGTGTTGAAAAATTTCAATGACTGCGTAACATGGAGTCAGTTCTGGAGTTTTACTTCTCGATAACTTTATTGTCTCTTACTGTAAAAATTTCAGTCTAATTAGTGACATAATAACCAACATGATTGATCAAATTGCTACGAAAATGGATTTCATGGGAATCAATCACAGCAATTAGGTGCCAATCTGGGAAACTTAAGAGCAAAACTGAATAATAATTGGAAAGGTGAAGTCAGACTGAAAAATTCAAAGCCACAGCTGGGATTTGAACTAGGATCTTTGGATCTCCGTGCCGCTGCTCTTACCAACGAAGCTACAAGGGTAACATGCCGGTACAACATTAAATTCTCCAACTGACCCGGGTCTTAAAGTACTTACAGGTTGTAAGTCGCCACTGGGTTGGTATCTCATATTGAGAACGCCTGGTGGTACTCTGGGATTGTGAGTCAGTTGGAGAATTTAATGTTGTACTGGCATGTTGCCATGGTAGCTCAAAGGTTAGAGTATCGGCATGGAGAAGAAAAGATCCTGGTTCAAATCCTGGCTATGGCATTGAATTTTTCAGTCTGACTTCACCTTTCCATCTAAAGCTCCATCCACGATGTGCAGTCGGCAGTTGGTAGTTCTTAGTTGGTAGTCGGTAGTCTGTAGTCGGGAAATTCATCTTCGACTACCGACTGCAAGTAACATATTACGAGAATGAAAATGATTTACTAGTTCAAATCAACAGATTAGCATACTACGAGAAAGCAAGATGTGTTTATAACATATATTATGCAATTATAAAGCGATTCCTGCACATTTTTTATACTGTAAAATGTTTTCCTAACCTCAATGTCGACTGCATATTGTTGACAGCTCAAGTGCTGTTCCCAAGTGTTTTTCAGCATAGGTTTTGCCATTTTAGGTTAAGTTAGGTTAGATTAGATGACATCTTACGACAATTTTTGAGAATATGGCAAAACCTATGCTGAAAAAAAAACAACTGCCGACTACACATTGTGGATAGTTTTAGCTTACACACAGTCAGTGTGAAAGAATTATCATTCCACTGTCACCTACTAGTGAATAATAATTGTCTCTGAGAGAGATTTACTTTCAATATGAATCTCTACAATAACTATTCACATGACTAAACTATGCAAAGAAAAATAATATTACAATGGTATATTATTACAAAAGTGATGTATCAGATAAACATAATGTGAATATTCTATATACAGAAAGTCAAATTTCACTTCCACCCTATGTCCCTAGTTTACACACTTTCTAATTTAGTGCTGCTGACAGAAAGGAACTCACTCACTATGTTTATTGTATCTTTTTTATCTTCTACTGGTTCCATTTTATTCTCTTCAGTGGCGGTACACCGGTGACGTTTGAGATTATACTTCTTAGTGAAGTTCTTCTTGCAAGTACCGCATGCAAACGGCTTCTCCCCCGTGTGTGTCCTCTGGTGAACTTTCAGAGCCGAACTTCTCGCAAAAGCTTTATTACATATTTTACAAGAATATGGTCGGTCTCCAGTGTGAATGCGAAGGTGTCTTCGGAGACCAGACCTATCGGAGAAATCCTTTTTGCATATATCGCATTTGAACTCCTTCTGCCCTGGAATTGTACTAGGTGGTTTCTTGACCGTCGGCCTAATGCCTAAGTGGATAAGTTCATGCCTGTTAAGGACAGATCTCGAAAAGAAGCTTTTATTACAAGTACGACACACAAACTGCTCTTCTCCTGTATGTGAGAGGACGTGGGCTTTCAGAATAGAGCTGTGAGAGAACGCTCTATTACACACATTGCAAACGAACGGCCTCTCTCCTGTGTGCGTGCGCAGGTGAACTATGAGAGCCGACCGGCGAGAGAAAGAACTCTTACATATATCACATAGAAAGGGCCGCTCTCCAGTATGAGTACTTACGTGAGATTTCAAGACTCTACTCAAAGCAAAAGCTTTTCCGCATATATTGCAAGCAAATGGCTTCTCTCCTGTATGAGTACGACTGTGCACTTTAAGCTCTACCTCCCGACAGAAGGATCTGCTGCATTTATCGCAAGAAAATGGTTTCTTCCCTGTATGTGTAATCCTATGAAATTTGAGACTGGAACTGTAATTGAAGGCTTTGCTGCAGATGTTACACTTGAAAGGCTTTTCTCCCGTGTGAGTACGTAGATGGGAAATCAGATGCGCGCTCCTGGAGAAACCCAAACCGCATACAGTACACGAAAACGGTTTATCACTACTGGCCCTAAATTGGTCATCGCCGTAAGAAAACGTTCTGTTGCAAACTGGTACGTTGAGCAAAACTCTTTTATCACTGTTACTATCGTGCGAAATCTGATTTTCTTCTGTATGTCTTCTAGTGTTATTTTCCAAGCTGTACTCTCTCATAAGTGCATCTCTACATATATTGTAAGAAAGTTCCCTCATCCTTTCGCATGTTGTATTATCCGCTTCTGTGCTGAGTTCTTCATAGTCACCATCCAGTACCTCCGCTTCCTCTTCCGCCATTTCACTTTCTGATGGTAATTCATCCTCAAATGGTTCGCATTTCACAGTAATATTCTCTACTGGATCTGAGAATAAAGGAATGCTATTTTCTGTACACTTACTGTCATTATCTATTCCTCCTGGTTCCTTCGAGTCGAAGTCGATCGAAGTAGGCTCTTGTTTAATTTCAATGTCGGCAAACATCCATTTTGGCGTAATATCGGGTTTTACGTCATCCATTTCTTCTCGTGTGATCACTTCACAAAAACAACAAAGTTAATTATATCTGTTAATTATTAAACTAATGAAGTTCACTAACAAAGTTAATTATTATATTAATCACAAAGTTCTCTGAGCTTAAGAATTAACGGTCAACACAGAACAGAAATACAAGCGACCTACATTATTTCGTTTACACATCAGGCAGCACATCAAAATGGCGGTGATTAGATGCGATCAACTTGGCCGTGCTGGCGGCGGTTTTGAGTATTTTCTAGGCAATTTTATTCCAATATTCATATTCACTTTTATTGATCCACAGATATTATGTAGTACAAAATACCAGAAGCGTAACGAGGGGGGCTTTGGGGGTTTTAACCCCCCCATTGATTAAAAAAGGGAAAATTGTACTATTTATTTCATTATTGTGATATATCACCTTTTTTTAAAAATCTGCTGATAAATTACTTAATATGAGTTTAAAGCGTGGCAAGCTTAAAACTAGTTATTGTGCACCTTAATTTTTTTAAATTTTCCGGGGGGAGGACCCCGGAACTCCTCTCTCCAGATGTTATCACCCTCCCCTTATGGTCGGCCTGGTTACGCCTATGCAAAATACAGATCAGATATGGGACGCGTCAAATCATAGGCGTACCGAGGGGGGGTTTTGGGGGTTTGAACCCCCCCCCCATTGATTAAAAAAAGGAAAATTTTATAATTTTTTTAAGTCTGCCCTTATATTACTTAATACAAGTATAAAGCGTGGGAAGCTTAAAACTCGTTATTTTGCGACTTGATTTTTAAAATTTTCCGGGGAGGACCCCCGGACCCCCCCTCTCCCTGAGGGGTATTCTATACCCCCCAGACCCCGCGGATGTTATAACCCCCCCATATGGTCTCCCTGGTTACGCCTATGCGTCAAATCACACTAACACTAATCCTAACATTATACTAAAATAAAATAAGCCTAAATAATAATCATGATGTATTGTTTCCAAAACCCGGGGACAGAGGGGGGGGCCCGACTTAGGTAACGAATTCTTGTTTACGTTGGCATGTCTCGATAGTTTGGTCAACTAATTTGCTAACTAGTTTTTCAGTGTTAAAATAGCATTAAATGTGATTTTCGTTAGTTCACTATTTAAAAACTTTCTAAGGGTGGACCCCCGACCTCCCTTTCTTATGGGGTATTCCATACCCCCAAACCTCCCTCGAAATTATGTCATTGTTGCACTTATTATATGAGTAATATAATGTTACAAAGTGGTCCAAGAAGTTAAAGCGACAAAAAAATTAATTAATTAAAAAGATTGGCCCCACCTAGAAAATATCATATGGGCACTCTTGATGATAAGGAAGATACACAGGGTTAATAAACACTTAAGATATGAGAGGATAAGATTGCAACGAAACAGATTCTTCTGTTGAGTAAAAGCAGAGATAAAGTAAATATGCCTTACAGCAGGGGTGCCATCCCGTTAGCTTCATGAAAAGTCCCCCCCTCCAACAGTAGTTCTAATCTAAAATTTCTTTCCATGGGAAAGGCATTGCCGTGTTTGTGGCAATTGAAAATGTATTTTTAATGAGGCTGCTTTTACGTGATGTACAGGGTGTTAATGAATAACACCGAAATATTTTACTTGTGTATAGAGGGGACATAGTCATGAAACCTTTACTAGGAGATTTTTGCTCTGTGACGTAAAATGTGTACGCTAGATGGCATTAAAGTCATTGCAATTTGGTGCTCATGAGTCAATAATTAAATGAAATAGGGTTACAATTTTCACTAAATTGACTTAGTGATCGATGAAAACCTGATTATTGATCATTCATCAACAGATATAACATAATTTAGAGATTTCATAATCTGCAAAATTTACAGACTAATCACATGACTGGCCACCACTGCATTAGTCTTCTTTTATTCGTAACTACTGACTACCGAAGTTCCTTTGTTTTGAATTTTTTTCTAATGTTAGAAGTCAGTGGCGGCCATGCCCTGGGAGATCTTATGCTGTTACAGGAAAAATGGAATCTGTAAAGAAAAAATCTCCTAATAAAAGTTGCTTGTCTATATCCCCTCTATACACAGGTAAAATATTTCGGTGTTATTCATTAACACCCTGTATAATATTCCTTTAGCTTGCTGAGGAATTGTCTATTGCCATTGAGTAAGCAAATAAGTAACAAAAGGTCACGAGGGAAGACTGAATTCTAATGATACAAGTTCTGGTACTCACAGACTTCGCAGACTGGGCAGATGCACGTGGAAAACCTCGTCAGGAATCCTGCGCAGTAGAGGTGCGTGGTTGATGTATCTGCAACATAAATATATTACGTAATGACCCGATTTTTATGTTTTTGCATATTATATTCCTGTAATGTAGACATATAGAAACTGAAAATGTCTACGTATTTAAGCTTGGGCAACGAATATTACAAAAAATGAAATATATTGTTATTTTCAGTTTTAAATCATCTTTCTTTCTACATTTCATTTCCATCTATTTTGTTATACTAAGTATTGAAATAGAGTGAAGGTTGCTTGTGTTGATGAATTAGCTGACATTGGCTAGACCAGGGCCCTATTTCATA
Source organism: Ectobius pallidus (assembly GCA_964059195.1). Lineage (NCBI taxonomy): Eukaryota > Metazoa > Arthropoda > Insecta > Blattodea > Ectobiidae > Ectobius > Ectobius pallidus. The sequence continues at coordinate 167,956,789 of CAXKWD010000008.1, read as the reverse complement.
AAACTCTACAGGTGTGACATATACGACAATTATGTCAATTCTGACAAATTTGTCAATATGTTATGACAATTGTATTTTTCATAAATATTACAACTTTTCCTTACATAACAGGCAAATTAATGTAAATTGTCAAGACTAAAAGAACCCTTTTCATAAACACGACAATTTTATGTCAACTAAAGATTACTTTATTGTACTGTAGATGGCTCTCATATATGCGTGCGATAATCGATCTCAAAATCGAATGTGATACCTAAGCAATTGATTATTACTATAAAAAATAATTGATTTAAATTTATCTTTTAATGCAAAGTCACTGAAATTGAAAGTTAGGCTAATCCGTTGCCTAAAAAACCCTGTGTGGTCTCATGTCTATTTTTTCATCACTTTCACTGCTACCAGTATCACTACTACTAGTGTTCATTATTAACAAGACAATTTAGCAAGACAAGAAAGTTTAAATCACAAAAAACAGTTTTCCACACATTTACATAACCCACTGACTTGGCCTACATATGAACGATTGCCTGTCACTTCTGTATTGACAATTCTACATTTTTTGTAAATTTGTAAATATGTCAACAAAAATTAATGTTTTATAAATGGTAGGAATCCTAAGATTTGACATATTTGTCAGACTTTTACCTGTAAACTCAAAATTTTTGAGAAACAACAATATGTAAAATTGTCATACAAATCTACAAAATTGTCATGACACTTATGTAAAGTTGTCAGCTTTTATGAAAAACGCAATTGTCAAAATGTAAACTTGTAAAACAATTATATGTCACATGTCACCTGTAAAATTGTAACTTTTGTGAAATAGGGCCCTGGTTATTTTCAATCAGGGTTGCGTAAGTAATTTTAGTTCTTGGCATGGCTGTAAGAACTATTCTAATATTATAATCTGGTTGGTTTTGGTCCCTACCTGTGTCGTAGTAGTCTGCCGCCTGAGATTTCAACCACTGTGTGACAACCATCTCCGCCCCTTTGTCATTCTCTGTCATTTTTTTAGGTCTAGGAAAAGATGGAAATCACTAGGAGCAAGGTCCGGGCTGTAGGGTGGGTGTTTAAACATTCACCTTACAGCCCGGACCTCGCTCCCAGTGATTTCCATCTTTTCCTACACCTCAGGAAATGAGAAATAATGACAGAGAGGCGAAGATTGTTGTCACACAGTGGTTGAAATCTCAGGCGGCAGACTACTACGACACAAGTGTTCAAAAGTTGGTGCCACGGTAAGAAAAATGTTTCAATTCCGGTGACGATTGAAAAATAGCTAAACACTTGCTGTATCTGTTGCAATGACTATTTGCATGGCATTTTGTTTTGTTTGTGTAAACAGTCCTAAGGAAACTTACTTAAAATTAAAACCAACATTCAGTATTTTTTAATAGGGGACAGTTTTGTAAGCCTGTGTTGTTTACTTTATTTATTTAAGTTCGCATATTTAACAGGGATATATGCCGTAATATTTGTGTGTAAAGAACAAATAGGGGAGGGGGTGTTCTAGAAAATTCCCAAAAGGCTGTAATCCTTTATATAGTCTAGTTATTCATTGCATGGCCAGGCGACTTCTTTCGTTAGGAGGAAAAGTTTTCTGACAGCTCAACCTATGCTCTTTATTTTTACCGCACCAATCAGATAGTTACCTCAAAATCTCAAAATTTCCCGATACGGCCGTGATAGCTACTCGTCAACTCCCGTGGAGTGAAACGCGGGGTTGCAAGATATATATATATATATATATATATATATATATATATATATACAGTAAACAATAACACGCGTGAATTGATTAAAGCGAGGGAAGAACTGAGGTCAGTGATAACAATGAGAGAATATTGCAACGTTGCTTTTGTTTTGGAAAGTGGAAACCAAGACCGATTTAGTCAGATCAATTAACATAAAGAAACACCGACTTAATGGTTTATTCCTTTGAAGCCACCTGGTCATGCAATGAATAATTGGACTATAGGCTACCGTATGTACCAATATTGGAGACCAGAGTTCTTTGCTATAATTGATCCCAATCAAGTTTGATCCTAGTCAAAACAAAGGGGAGGAGAACTCACAGAGAGTTCGCGGAAAATTCGCATCATGTGGCAAAACGTGATTGGTTAATGTCATTAGTAGAGACCGGATTTTAAAGGGAATTCCTTTTTTTTATATTTCATCACAAAACGTGATAAAATTGAACAGGACATTACTGAGTAAGTTTCAACTGCAAATGACCTGGTTTTAACGTTCCTTTTTTTCCCTTTTTTAGGCTCATTTCCCTTTTTTTAGGAACTTTCCCTTTCCAGCACCTTTTTTGCTAATTTATTTTGAAAAATTCGTAAATTACCCAGTATTTGGTAACATGAAAACATTAAAAATTGTTTTCACTAATTTACCAATTCCCAGCAGAATAGAGCGTTACAGGGAAATCACAGGCTTGCCATTGCCTAAGTTTCCCATTATAACAAGGTGGAGAACATGGATTTCGTGTGCTATTTTCCTCTGTGAGAATTTTAACAATTTCAAAAAATGCCTTCAGTCATTAGATGTTACAGAATCAGCAGCTGTAGAGCAAGCAAAGGCTCTACATAAAACAAAATGTATCTCTCTGTTGAATTTTTACACTCTGTTACTCTTATATCCCTTTTTTCCCACCTTCTTTGGCAATGATTTTCCCTTTTTTCCCACCTTTTTTTGGCAAAAATTTCCCCTTTTTTCGTCCTTTTTTGGGTGAAAATTTTCCCTTTAAAATCCGGTCTCTAGTCATTAGCATGCACCATTACGAGGGAGTGGCTTGCTAGTACAGAAGTAGTGTTCGTAATTTCATGCAACAATAATATCAACATTTACACTTGAAATAACAAACTCACTGGCATCGTCATAATTATAGTATATCAATTAGCAAACAAAACAAAGGATTCACTATTCACCACGACCCTGCGGGTGAGTTGTACTGAGAATACACGGTGAACACATGCGTTCTCACGTGCGGGCTATGACAGCCATGCCTCTTTATTTTGAACAGGATCGTTCTTAAGTGGGATACACTTGACTTATCTGGCGAATAATGTCTATTATTTCGCGATTTTGTTGAAAGGTAACCATTTCCTACATTTTAAGCTCTAAATTAACCTTGACATGAACACATGAAGGTAGATATTGGACCTCGCACGTGTCACTAGGGGAGATTGCCCCGTTGCCGGTCAGGCCTCGTTACCGGTCAACAAGTAGTTACACAGTAAGACGCTAGATAGCAGCAGAAAACAGTTATGAAGTGGTAGGCAGGAACTACCACTGCTATGCTTACCACTTCTTAACTGTTTTCTGCTGCTATCTAGCGTCTTAATGTGTAACTACTTGTTGATCGGTAAGGAGGCCTGACCGGCAACGGGGCAATCTCCCCTACATCTATCCAGGGAGTCTGTTCAAAGCTACTTTTTTCTTTGTTTTTATCAGATGCTTGGAGTTTTTTTCAATATGCTGTTACTTACACAGTTCGAAGTTCCCACAGGTCCTGGAAGGCTCTGGTTTCGATACTCTGAAGGTACCTCACGTTGTTCAGAACTCTGCAAACAAAGAAATACAACTACTTAGTGTATTGCGAACATTAAGACTGTCTTCCACTTCACTAGGGACTATTAAGAAATCTTTGTATTATTAACATTAATAATTGTTAATAAATTTAAAACTTGGTAGTTCTGTAAACAGTTGACCTCGCGTCAAAGACTCAAAACAGCTAAGATCTGCTGTTCATTTTGAAACGGAATAAAAATTAAAATCCTTACACACGTCGTTTTTAATGCGTTCAAGGAACATTCGTGCCAACCTAGAAGAAAGTCCGTGTTTGGTGGTGAATGGGTAACAGACAAATTTACAAACATACTATATACAGGGGTATGGAATGCCCCCAAGGCGGAAAATTTTAGAAATTAAGATGCACCATAACGAGTTTTAAGCTTCCCACGCTTTATATTAAGTAATTTATAAGCAGACTTAAAACAAATCGTACAATTTTCCTGTTTTTACTCAATGGGGGGGTTCAAACCCCCAAACTCCCCTCCCCCCTCGTTACGCCTGTGGTATCACATTTATTTTATTTCATTATCTTTCCGAGATAAAGAGTTTTAGCATAGCCGTCTCTAGTGATGGCCCGGCCCTCACTACGTTGCAACGTCGCACCGCACGGCACTTGCCGTCCTATTGCATAGCTGTTAATAATTGCAAATGAACCAATATGATTCTCTTCTCACTATCTTTCTTTCTTTCTTTCTTTTTCGTAGTTTTACCTCTCCCTTTTAGGATTTAAGCGGGCCTCTCTTCTCACTTTAAAGAGAAAATTATTTACAGTTACAGATTACACACTAAGTTACTGTTAAGCTGTCGCACTGACAACATTTCCTTCGTTGCTTTTATTTCGTTTATATCACAATAGACCACCAGTTCAAAATGACATGAACAAAATATGCCGTATCTGCATAACCATATTTTCTTAAAGCTGAGACGGTCATCACATTAAAAATGTCTACAGCTAAATTTACCTTTTGCCGCTCAAATGTGTTAGGATAAAGGCTTTTGTGTTTCAGATGTGGGGCTGATTTCACAAGCATATCAGACTCCTTAACATATAAGCTTCGAATATCAGAAAAAGAAGCCTGCTTTATTTTAGAACTTTCTTTGTCTGATTTTTCACTAGTCAGAGGATTTTCAAGATTTTCCCAAAAAGGTACCTGAAATGCTTTTTGTGGGTTCTTAACATTGAGCCAGTTGTTGCGAATGTTTTTAAATACATGCACACTATCATACAGAACAAAGGTTTTCATGGGACAATTTTCAGTTTGAAAATAGTAATCACTTCCTGATTCTTTAGTGAGCTTGCTAAACATTACGCGGTTCACCCTATTATTGTCACTTATGACACATAATGTTTGCAATCCGCATAAATGTATTTCTTTTAAGACATCTTTACACATTGCTGCTAAATATGAACCTGTAAGTTGCTTAACTGGAACTAGTCTTATCATCTCTTTGAAATTCCCAAATGCAGAACTAACTAAAAAAGCTACAACAGTTTTTGCAAGGTCGTCTGTTTTGTTTTCTGCAACCCCAAAAAACCGCCCGTTTGTGTAGTCTAAAGTTGCTTTTACATGAATCTCATCAACCTGAAGATTCACTATTTTTTCATTCTCTGAAAGCTGCTTAACAACATGCTTCAAAAAATGCGAATTCTCGTTTTCTGAAGAAGGAGATACTTCAAATGAGGAAGACAGTTTTCTCAGATATCGAGGGTGCGGCAATGACAAGATATTGTTCAATCTAATGACATAACATTTCGCACTCTGAACGTAAATTAAGAAAGAGTTTATAATTGTGGATACATCATATTTAGTCTTTTTCGTAAATATCAGATCAAACTGATTACGTAAAAGATCCAGCTTTTTTAGGCTGCTTTCATCACAGTTATCATCATTTTCCAATAACAATTTTAGACTTTTTAGTGAAGCAGCAATTTGAGATACAAGAGTGCGTTTGTTGTTGATATCTTGTGAAACATAAGAATCACAAAACTCTATTAAGGATGAAAGTTGGCTCCATTCAGTCAGAGAAGAATTTCTACAGATTGGCAAATTAGAGGTTTCACATTTTAAAACCTCATTCGGTATACATCCACCGTCCTTATGCACTTCCACACTAAAATCACTGTTTATTCTAATGCTGAAAGTTACTTTTGGAACATGAGTTATGTCTAGTTTATACACTATGCAACAGGTTTCGTTTCTAAACACTGACCAATCTTTTTTAGGTAGTTTTTTGGGTATATTTTGCAAAAAATTAGGAAAATCCTGCACAAGATTTTCTTCATCTGCCTGTCTCTTTTCATCCTCCTTTTGCTTTTTAATGCGAATGTCAATTTCATCTCTTCTCTCTTGCGGATTTTTTCGCTTGGTTCCACTGGGAGTACTTAGATATGAAGGTAGGTTTGGAAATATCTTCGGAATTGCACCTTTACACAAAACTGGATGATTGCGTTTTCGAAAACACGTATTTCCATCTTTATCTATGTACTTCTCAACAAAGCTCAAGTCGCTTTGTTGAAAATGTTTCATGCAAACCACTGACCTGTTGGTTGGTGACCAGTCTGAACGTGGAACCGAACGAATCCATGCATTCCGCAGGTCGGGATCTTTTGGAAATCTAAAACAACTTACATATCCTTCTGCTTTTATTATCCTGTCGTAGTTACTTACGCACCCGGGCACTACACATCTATCTGGCATGGTTGTAGAATGTTTACAATACCTTACTACATCATAACAATGATAATATTTCACAAAAATACACAAGCGAAAGAGAGTATTACATTGCTGCGCATGGCACGTGGCTCGTCTCATAGGACGGGCTGCAACGTTGCCACATGTAGCACGGCCAGGCCATTACTAGAGACGGTTATGGTTTTAGTGCAGGCTATAAAAATTACCAGCGTTATAGAAGGTGAGGACTGAAGACTATAAGAAAATTAATTTTAAAAAAATGCATTATATGAAACAATGTTTGCAAACTAAAGGAAATAGAACCAGATGCAAATAGGAAAAGGTACAGAAAACAAAAGTTGCACAAGAAGTTGTTATTCTAGCGTGTACGCTGTAGGAAGATTAGGAAATCTGGCAACGCCGCCTCCGAGAGCTCTGGGACTTCCCCTTCTCAGAAGTTTTGAGAAGGCACGCGAGTGGCGACTGGCGACGCATTTCTGTCGCAGTTTGGGAAGGAAGAAGTCGTCCTGGTTAATTGTGTGGAATTCTTTGTTCTGCTACATCATGTCTGCAAACGTATGTACAGATATTTTATATATTATCATGTAAATTAACATTTTCAACAATGTATGCTTAATAATATGCAGATGACACGTTTTAAAAGATCTCAATTTTTAATGTGTGTTTGGGGGCAAAAGTCATAAATTACGCTTTTTCAGATTTTACCAGCCAACCGATGGCATAAGAATAATGTAATTTTGAGTCTAGCAATTAAAAGTAAAAGTAAAGTATTCCCTATACAGGAAAAGGAGAACCCTAAGGGTTCCAGGAGGTTGAGGTTCCCAGATTTTAGACATCCGGTAAGTAGAGGTGGTAACCCGTACGCACCGGCCGCCTTTACCCCCAGGATTGCTCCTGGTACTCATTTCTGTTAGAGGCTGAGTAGACCCCACGGCCATAGTGCCACCATAAGGATTAGGCACTCTCGCATCGTGGGAATCGTATTTTCAATAGGGGTCGAGTCAGTAAGGCGGACACGGTCGGGAGTGCGTTCGGGAACGTTCGGGAGATCGGTGCGAGAGCCGAGCGAGAGGTCGCCGGCCGGCCAACAGCTGCTGTCGCCATAGCAACGGAATGCGGGATGGGCGGAGCCTATTTGGCACCCGATATTTGGTTTATGCCCATGAGTTTCAATTTGACTTTTCAAATAGCCTATTTTGTTGCAAGGGTCGTTTTTATAATTGTGAAATATTATGTGGAGGTGCAAGGGGCTTTTTTATTGTGAAATATTCGGTAACATGTCAATTGCAATTATTCATTACCAGCGTTGAGGTTCAAGAGCCGCTACAAGCATGGCGGCATGCACTGCAGGGAAGCGGGGAAGCGTCCAGGCGAGTGGAAAGGGGAGCAGCGTGGGGCGCAAAGTTCCATTATTCCAATTTTAAACGTTTTCCACATAAAAAACATAGAATATCTCCTTGCTCCTTACATAGAAAATTACATTCCCAGTAAGACTGGAGCTTTTGGTACGTCCATGGCTATTGTCAACTGTGATTCGTACACTCCTTTCTGAAATCCGAACCTACTTCCTATGTGCTCTAGCAGTGTATACGTGCTACCTGGCATGTAAAACTATATTACACGTGCCCAGTGCTTTTTTTGTGACGGTACGCAACGGTACTCAGTACCGGCACCTTTTTATCATAAAAAAAATAAAATTCATATACCGTATTACTCGCAATATTCCTATCACAATTAATATGGACTATTACTTAAAATCAAGCTTGCTTCTTGGTTTCGCTAGATTTCTACATACATAATTGCTTACATATGAACACATGATAGTTTCAGTAAATTGCCATGGCTACTGGACTGCAAGATGGTTTGGAGGTTGATTTTTCCAGCCCCCAGCAAACATGGTCAAAGTCATTCCAACGGTATAAGTATTGCACCAAGTGCAGTCAATGCTAACGTAGTAAGAAACAAGTAATAAGCAGCTAACCACCAAAGTTAATCAGGAGGTTAGTGCGTGTTTAAATTGAACTGCATTCGTTGCTTACATGTAATTTGGAAAGCATTCACCCTTAGTTCGTGCTGCAGAGTTAAGGGAGTTCTTAGTTGTTTAGGACGATTGTAGGATCAAAATGTGCACGTGGTTCAGTGAAATGAGTAAAATAATTAATTATTTTGTATTGGTATCCAGTAAAAGAAAGCATGAGGATGTTTTTGAAATATCTCATAAACCTGCAAACATTGAATAAAATTAATCTGAAGAGAATGTCGCAAGTACCGGCAATTTTACTGCAATTCAGAGGGAAAACAAGTCAGTCTATGATAGGCCCGTTTGTTATACATTAACTCAGAAAAATGACCTCTGGGAGAAATATGGGTGCTCCCATGAGCTTCAGTTTAAAAGTTTCGGTGAGTACCGCCACTTTTTTTTGTTAGAAAAAAAGCACTGCACGTGCCTACAAATAAGTATTGTGAAAAAGTGGAACTTGACTACAGCCTGCAGGGTAAACTTTTCCTTTTCATAAATTTAAAACTGCACTTGTGAGAACAAATTATGGCATTGATATCTCGGCTCCTATGAAGTATAGAGGGAAACTTCGATTGAATGAGTACTCCCTATGGAGTTCACAGTGACACCAACGATTCGGGGGTATTGGGGGTACGAGTGAGGGTGGGGGGATGGAAATTGGAAATTTTTGAAACTACGTTTTATGGGGTATTGTTGAAAAGCTCTTGATGAGTACTCTACAAATCATTAACTAATTTCTCGATAGCTCTCATATAAAGCGAGATTTGAATGCTTGATAAAGTGCTCTTTCCTCTTTTTTGCTGTAATTATTGCGGGTTTGTCATGCCAAGGCTAAAGAAGAAGTGTGCTGTGCAGCGACAACAATTAAACCAAAAAAATTTCGAAATCTACCTCAGCCTGTAGGCCTGCCTAAAGGGATTTTCATCTTAAGTTATATGTAGGGCCCGGATTTTTATGTGCTAAAACTTGCATATTTGTAGAGGGGTATATCACTAACTCACACACGATCAAGTTCACTTATGTTTTGGCCTTCCAAAACTTGAGCAACTTTGCAGAAGGTTTGGTAGCCACCATTTTTCTCAAACATACCTTTAAATTTTGTTCTTAGAACTTCTATTTTCGAACCTGAGATAGTGTTAACTTGCCTTTCAACATATTGTATTTCTTTAACTGAACTACACAATGTTGAGATTGGGTTCTGTTCTTCCCCAATAAGCAAGTGCAAGTGAATCACTCTCACCTCATTGCAAGTGCAGCATTTGTATTGAATTCTTTCGAGATACAGATTTTTGTTGTAAAATCTTAAGAGAGAATGAGGAAAAGTACTAAAATATTTATTTATGGAGAATATATTGAAAATATTTATTCACATAACTTTTTTTTTTTAATATGTGTTTTTATGTGAAATAAAATTTGGAATTTGTGTTTGTCGGACCTCGATTTGGATACTAAACTTTGTTTTGGTAATGTACATATCAGGAGAATTTTTTACATAAAAATCTGGGCCCTAGTTATATGTAGCATTGTGAAAATGACTGTACTTATATATGATCAGTAGAGCCCCGATTTCCATGCAAATGCATGTTTTTATATACTTTGGTTACACTTATCAAACTTTGTAGTTACTCATTACATGACTTAAGGATTCCAAATAACCATATTTTTTCCGTGCATGTTTGCATATTTCGGCCTTTTTATGGCAAAATTCATGCATAATGCATGTTTTGGATTTTTTTTGTTTAATATAGCATATTCAGACTTTTTTAATGCATATAAGCCCTCATTATCTGGTTTTAGTGCATAATATCAAGTTACCATGCTTAACTGTGCATATTATGAATGTGCCTCCCTAAAATCTCGGCTTTTCAAAGAAACGTAAGAAATGTTGTACTGTATTGTATTACCATAGTTATTTTATTGACTTGGCAACAGAGTCTGCCACCTGCATGAATTTGAGAGTGCAGACTACTGTTTACCCTAAATAAACAGTAATATAATACACCAGGCTAATGTAATTAAAAAAAAAATACACCAGACTACAAAAGAAAATGCCGACTCGCTTACCCCCACCAGCTTCCACTGAAAGAAAAGTGCTAAACAGAATGTTCACAGCTTGAATTTGTCAGTCACTAGCCATTGTTGAAGACGTTGAATAATTATCTTTAGAATCGTGTAGTGGAGAAATGGGTGTGACAGTTAAGTAGGGAAAAACTTAAGAAGGTACTTAGTTCAATTCCTGGTCATAAACTTCTGAAAACAGTGATAGACGTATTATTTGGAAAAAATGTAAAACACACGGGTTTAAGTTAGGAGAATTTGGAAAAACTCGTTGTTATAATTATATTGTTTTAAGAGAAATTGAAATTGCACATTTTTGATAGTGCATGTTTAGCCCTTCATTGTGCATATTTGGAGATACGATAGTGCATGAATGCATGCATGTTTTTAAGTTTGAAAGTGCATGAAAATCCGGGCTTTCATGATCAGCAATATCCCAAAGCTTGTTTCAAGGTTGGCCTCTCGAAAATAGAGGTAGCCTCATTTTAAATTAGCGTCTTTTGCTGAAAAGTGCAAAAAAAAAACATGTGATTGTATAATAGACTAAATTGCAGCTTATGGGTAGAATTGATGTGTACAAACTGACTCCTCACAGAACTTAAATTCATATAACCTTATGCATATTGTGTGTACTGGTAGGCTGTCTAGAGTTATATTCTTGCTAAGAAATCTAAAACATTATGTACCACCCAACTATATACGATCAGCCTATTTTGCATATTTTCAAAGTATTGTATCCTATGGAATCCTGTTTTGGGGCAATAGCAGTCATGTTCAGGAAGTTCTCTTGCTCCAAAAGAAAGTCATCAGAATAATTAGTAATTCAAATAAGTTAGACCACTGTAGGGCATTGTTTGTCAATCTAAAAATTATGACTGTTATCAATGTGTACATTTACAAATCGCTGATACATGTTAAACGCAATTTTTCAGACAAACAGCTTAGACAAGATATACACTCCCATAACACTAGAAACGGTAAACGTGTTGACATACCTTTTCATCGACTTTCAAAATCCTTAAATAGTCATGAAGTAATGGGTCTAAAACTATATAACAGCTTACCATTAGAATTGTTGGAACTTTCAATTAACACTTTCAAATCTAAATTATATGACTGGTTAGTCAAAAATCCCTTCTATAAAATTGACAAATTTTTTGAATGTAAAGAAGTTAACATCTGAACAAGCTTGAAATTGTGCTCAATTACAATTACAATTACACCTAGAGTCATTTAAGTTATTTGAATCCAATATGTTTTGTTATTTGTTTTCTGATGTTTTCTGATGTTCTCTGACGTTGTCTATTGCTTGTATCACAGGTTTAATGACAATAAAATACTATATTATATACATATTATTATGTGATTGCACTGTCATTTTAAATATGTGAGTAAGTTTGACAATATTCCGTTAAGTCAAATGCAAGAGTACCCTTAAATCTTTTTTATAAAAATAACACTGGATATAGGCTACACTGACAGGCCAAAAAAAAAAAAAAAAAAACGATCACTGTAAAATTTGTTGTACTTTTAAGATTAAACATAATTTTGATTGGCTGTTTATACATTGTTGTTGGTGAGGATGAATTATTATTTTTAATGGATCATTAGCTGTAGATACAGCATATCTGCTTTCTTCATATCTTCACTTTTTCACCAAACAAAACAAAAAAAAAACATAGCAATATGATTCCAATATGATTATAAGCACTAGCTTGTCGTACATATATTGTGTCATTTCCTTCCAAACTGAACGGAAACTGTCTCCCTTCGCAATGAAGTGATTCTGTCAGTAAGTTTAGTTGAAATTAATGCCTCTCAGTCCCGAAGACATTGCCAAAGCTGTTGCTCTAATTGATGATGGATGCAGCCTCCTTTATGCCTCTGCAACCTTAGGCTCACCATTCACCACGGTGCAAGAGGAAAAATGGGGATATTAAGTGTGAAATGTGTCATTAAATTTTAATCTTAAAAACGTATACAATTACAATAATTTTATTTCAAGCACTAGGCCTACTACATAATTTTTATTTAAACTTAATTTTTTTAAATTTATTTAAGTGATTTTTTTTTTGCCGGTCAGTGTAAAATATCAGACTTATTGCAGGAAGTGCATATTCATTATCAGCCTCTTGCCAAGGCGGGATCTAAACTCTAAGTTTGTAAAAACAATGGATAGCGAGTATACTATGACAGAAGTCAGTAAAACATCCTATCTACTGATATGTTATTTACTAGAAAATAGCCCTAAAATTATGCTTAAATACGAAATTTACAAGTCTAGAATCCTGAAGGCACTGAAAATACATTTACAAAAGTCAGCGCTGGCTTCTTGGAAGGAACGCAGGCATTATGGTCAACCATGTTTCAATGCTTCCTTATCTGGATATATTACGCTTTTCCTTTAGAATATAATTTGTTCCTACCAGTACGTAGATTTCAGAAATTAATTATATTGTTAAGTTTTATGCAGTTCCAAAGCTACCTGTGAACACTGATAATACGTATTGTTTCTCAACTGTTTGTTGACATGAATATGATGTGAATTTGATTTGATAAATTCAGTGCAATTTTCAGAATGTTGTTGCCGTTGATCGTAAGTTGACATTCCCACACAATCTTGTTGCTAAGGGCGTTGCGATGAGGTTAAATTACTTACGGTGCTTGCGCCACGTCATAATTCATTACGATACACTTCATAATACAATCCTTTATGGACACGGCCCCCAGGACAAGTATTCGGTTCCCATAACACAGGGGTGCCCACGGGGGGGGGGGGTTAAGACGCAGAGTGCGTCATTGAAATTTCTGGGGGGGCAAAATATCATTTATGAATTTTCTGGGGGGGGGGGGGTGAAAATTGTTGCAAAATTAGAGTTTTAAATGTTAAAAATAAAAACAGTCAAGTTCTATAACTTCAAAAGGTCTCTTTTAATTCTTTATAAATATAAAGATGAAGAATTTCGACAGCCATGGGCGCCCATACCCGGGGGGGGGGCGCAAGGAAAAAAATATAATTATTATAGTCAGGTGTTTTTCTTTTGAGACAATTATTTGAATTGCAGAAGTTTTACCAAATCGACAACATGGAAGCAGAATCCACAGTGGATTAGGAAAGGGGGTTCAGAGGGTTTGGACCCCCAAAAGTCAAAACCTAAAATTCTATATTTGTATTAAAAAAATATTTATTTAATTAAACAAGATTTGTTGGTGTGTCAAATATGATATAGCAGTTATTTTCTTTTCATAACATAATGGCCAATTATGTCCACTGTTCCATGTGTTATTCAGCTTTTCTTATAAATAGTAATAAGTATTATAACTTAGGTAACAATTTCTTGTTTAAGTTGCCATGTCTTAGAGTATAGTAAACAAATTTTCTAACTAGTTATTCAGTGCTAAAATAGCGTAAAATGTGATTTTCATTAGTTCAACATTTAAAAATTTCCCGGGGGTGGACACCCAACTTAGGTAACATTTTCTTGTTTACATTGGCAAGTCTTATAGTATGGTAAACAAATTTCCTACCTAGTTTTTCTGTGCTAAAATAGCGTAAAATGTGATTTTCATTAGTTCAATATTTAAAAATTTTCTGGGGATGGACCCCCCGACCCCCTATTTGGGGGTATTCCAAACCCCCCTCGGCACTTCCGACCCTCCCCGCAATTATTTCTGGCTACGTCATTGTTGCACTTATTATAATTATTAATATAATGTTACAAAGTGGCCCAAGAAGTTAAAGTGACAAAAATAAATTTATTAAAAAATTGCCCCCCCCCCTATAAAATATCATATGGGCGCCCTTGTCGACAGCCAATTGGGTTGGGGGTGAGCAATGAAGTTTGGGGGGGTGAGCAATGAAGCTTGGGGGGGGGGAGTCATGACGTTTGGGGGGGTGGGCACCCCTGCATAACAACAAACACATGCGAATCACTTTCTGAAATAAATATCTATCTTCAATAATGTATATACAATACATAATATATTCAGGTAATATCTCAATTAATATAATGAAATTGATATAAATAATCATCGTGCAAAAAATAGCATGCAATACACATGCCGCAAGCGCATTACGGATATCGGATAATTGAAAACACGAGGCGCAGGCGCAAGCGCCTCGTGTTTTCAAACTATTTCCTCAATCCGTAATCATGCCTTACGGCACTTGTATCGCAATATACTATTATTGTATGCGATACTTCCCGGGTTAAACTATATATATATATATATATTAAAGCTGGTGCTTGCAGCTTCACCTGCCATTATTAATTGACTCCAGGATTTTTAAGAAATTTACACTGTCAGTTTATTAAAAATGTTTGTGGTTCAGAGCTATGAAAATTGTAAGTAAAAATAAAATTAGAATATTTGTTCATTTCACTTAGGCCTTATATAATAAAGAAACGGTTTTCCTAATCTTGTACTCTTCGTGAAAGTTTAGACTGCGAGAGACAAACATCACTGAGTATACCCGATTTCTCACGAAGTGAGGGAGCGAGTGAGCACGCTATTGAGGGCCGTTGAATTGTATAAGAGAACATAGCTGAAGGCTCTTTATTAGTTGATAAAAGACTAAATCATTTTTTGGTTCGGAGTGGAAAGTTTAATGTCTGAAATCTTTGCTTAGGTTTCCTGGTGATATATATGTTTGTATAATTTGCTTTCGCAGGAAACGAACCCTGTACCTGAGGATACGAAGGACATTGAGTGTCCAGTATGTCTGATTTTGATGGTGCCTCCAATACGGCAGTGTGAAAACGGCCACGGCACATGCTATACCTGCAGAGAAGAACTCAAAGAGTGTCCTGTATGCAAAGGGAAGCTTACTGACAAGAGACAATACGAAGCAGAGAATTTAAGTCGCAAGTTGAAATATGCTTGCAGATTCCACACCTCTGGCTGCACTGAGAAGTGCTTCCTGGTTTTGAAGGAAAAGCACGAGTCACAGTGTCCCTACAGATATCATAAATGTCCTCTATGCTATGAAAAACTGTCCCCTCCAGATATAAAGGGTCACATTCTGAATGATCATAAGGAGAAGCTAAAACAGGTTCCCCTGAACACCCCACAACTATTTCCTTGCCACTTTTCTCAAAAACCCACTGATTATATATATGACCAGGATCCGATTAGACATAATCTTTTCCAAGAGGCTTGGGTAGCAGAGGATGAAGTTTTTATTGTTTGCTTGGTGAAGACAACTGATGACCACCGTTACAATTGGGCTAAATATGAGCTCAAGTATGTTTATTGTGCTTATGTGGGCTCTGCAGAGGAAGCTAGGAAATACAAGTACAAGATAACATTCTACAGTCCGAACATGTTTAGGTTTATGACTACATCATTCTCCACACAATGCCTTAGTTATCTTGAAACAGTTGATGTAGGAATTAATGATGATATTTGTGTTCAAATCCCGCCTGAAATTGTACGGAAATGTAATGATCTAGGATCGAAAATCACACTTGAGATAGAAATTTCCAAGATGTGAAAGATTCCTTTATTACCATTGTGTCATCAGAAGTAAATTTCTACAGTGTGTTTTGTTTTATTAGCCCTGAGTATGAGGAGTTCATGCAGCTACACGTACTAGAAAGGAATGTGAGATGTTCCACGAACACTTTCTAATTCTAATTCAAATGTGGTTTCTTAACTCAAATATCGTAGTCGTGTAGTGACAAATTTTGAAACCGTTTTCACAAGAATGAATTTAGGTGTCAGTTCACGAGCAGTTGTATTTGTTTCAGTAATTCTAAGTTTGAGGAGGGGAGACAGCTTTTTAATGAAAAACAAATTAAAATGATGTGATGTAAACAGTGGAACATACTGAATATTCAGAAAAGTAAAAAATTAAATCAATTTTAACTCCATTTACATTAATTTATAGAATTGAACTAGTTTCGGGAATGTTTTTCCCATCGTCGACTGGCGTTCATTTCAAAATTCATGACACTGTTTTTGTTCTTTATGATGAAAATTCTCTTCCCATGTGTTTAGTTCTGATGGTTTCTTGACATGTTTAAGTAGCTTTACAGAGATACCAACCTTGAAAGGTGGTTATCAGTAGTGTGAGTCTAATCGGATGGTGAAGGACTCGACGTCTCGGGCAAATTAATACATGCAATTTCAACATCAACATGCACTAAACATAGGCCTATAAAAATCGCCTTGAATAAAGGTCTGGCATGGTCTGCTGCAGATAATGGGAGGTTATGTTCCACCAAAAAACGAGTGAAATAACATTCTGCCCGTATGACATTGTTGTCACTTTGTGTATTTAAAAAAAGACGAGAGCGTCTTCTTGTGATGCCCCTTGAAGCACCCGCACTCTTCATGCTTTTGTTTGAGTTCACATGGCGTCTACAGTCATCGCGTCCTCCATGTTTAACCGAAAAATCACAATTAAGTTACAGGTTTCACAAAATTAGTGATTCGGTGAAATTTTTGAAGGTCCGAGGCAAGGAAACTCTTCCGTATACTCCTTTCGATACTGCTGATTTGCCACAGGTCGTTTTTGTCCATCTGACTTGTCACTGGTTTTACGTTTACATGACATATTATTTCCTCATTATTCTTCTTGCACTACAACACTCAATAAAACTTCTAGCAAGCAACGTTGTCGGCAGTCGTCAGCGGCATTACAGTGATAATAAAAAAGACATATGTTAACACCAAAGATGTTATAACTACAATTATGTTATAACTGTAAGATATAACATATTTGGTTAACACACACTCACGTCGAAGATTCTAGTGTCCAATGTCGCCAACACAACGGGTGTTTTCGTTTACGAACTATTTCTCATGATAACAGTTGGCATCTCTGATGACACATTAACATTTTTTTATGTTTGCGGGAGAAACGAAACATATTAAAAATAGATATTGGGATTCGTAAAATCCGTAATATTCAGTACAATTTCCGTATTGCCGTAGCAAATTTAAAAAAATCGTAGAAACTATGGAAATTCCGTAGCAGTTGGCATCCTGACTTTATATCTTTATTAATGTGGTGATGTGCTACTGCTTATTTTTCTCAGGTGTTATTTTTTTTTTATTTCCAAACTTGACATAGCACGTGGAGTTAAAAGTGTTTTTATTTTCAACTTTTCTCAATAGCTTTTCAATAGATTAGAAATTCTTGGTTTAACTCTGCAAACCACTTGTTCAGACTCTAACTGATTATTTTCCTTTTCAATAAATATGAAAGGGCAGTAAACTCTCCCAAACAAGGTACATATTCAAATAATTTGTTGAAAGATTCATAAATTTTAAACTAATAGTTTATTTCAAAAATGCAATAATTCACAATGTTGAAGTACAGTCTGTTCCACATAAGAGTTGGCCTATCATGCGGGTTTCTGCATCATGGTGGCCTCAGCTCTAACTCCCGAGCAATTGGGTGAAATATCTACACAAATAAAGCCGCGATCGGTGTAATGATTCAGGTTCTCACAATTACAATGAAAATAACCACGTACCTCATCACAAGAGATGTTGGAAATGTCCTCTTTCATCCACACAACACTGGCACCTTTTTAGGGAATTTTCTTTCACATGCGTAGGCTCAGCTTCTGAGCTAGAGTTCATTTCTCTTGTGATATCATCTTTAAGTTCTTGTAATGTGTAGGGAATTGACCTATAGGCCTACACTTTATTTTTCAAGTTCCTCCATAAATAATAGTCACATAGGCTACTGTTAGAAGAACTTAAAGACAATATCACAAGAGAAATTATCTCTATCTCGGAAGCTGAACTTCTGCGCGTGAAAGAAAATTCCCTAAAAAGATGCCAGTGTTGTGTGGATGCAAGAGGAGGACATTTCCAACATCTCTTGTGATGAGGTACATGTTTATTTTCATTGTAATTGTGAGAACCTGAATCATTACACTGACCGCCGGTGTAGTCTTGTGGTTACCGTCGCTGACTACGGACCCATTGGCCCTGGTTCGATCCCCGGTACCTCATCGGATTTTTCTGAGGTAGGGAGGTCTGGTAGGGGTGCACTCAGCCTCGTGATTCAAATTGAGGAGCTACTTGATAGAGAAGTAGCGGCTCCGGTCATGGAAACCACCATTAACTGCCATGGGTGTCGGCATTCTGACCACATGCCCCCCAATCCTTCCATCTGCCTATAGGTAGATGACGCAAGCGGTCAGGTGGTAGGCCTTGTCTCTTCGGGGATGTCGCACCACGGAGTTTAGTTTTAGAATCATTACACTGCTGGCAGCTTTTTTGCATAGATATTTCACCCGATCGCTCGGAAGTTAGAACTGAGTTCGTCGCAAGGCAGAAACCCGCATGATTGGCCAACTCTTATGTGAAACTCACTGTATAAAACTGTGTGTAGTATTTACATACCGGTGCAGAATAAACCCATAAGACACTTCTCAACATTTAAATGTCCAGCTTGAAGGGTTAATTTTGCAAATACCAATAATACCTATGACAATTTTATGCTGTTCTAACTTTGAGGAGAGGTATCCTACAAGAAGTGCTGTCCATTACCACATATTTGTGACACCTACACACATATGTCCTGCTTCCATAATCCTTCCTAAAGCGATTCGTGCGCTGTTGTGAACTCCTATTTCATCAGTAAGCAAGACTTCATGGTATAGACAAATTTTAGGAAAGGTAATTCTGGAAAAAGCACGTAAAAAGCTTATTAAGATAAAGTCCTGGTATTCTGTTCCTGGTCACAAGCACAGTAGACAAACTTGTAAAAACGTTTAAGGAAAAAGGATGTGTGTAGAATAAGGGACTTTTTGTTATATTATTAAATAAACAGATGTGCAGTGTATGATATATTATATTTAAAGAACACATAAAGTAACATTGAGACAGAAGAACACAAAGTCAACTTTCCCATAGGCAGTCAGAAGCGGAACTAACTTAACACACACACGACTACTTCCTCGATACTGCATGCTATAAGTTCGAGTTCAAGTTCAAGTAGTACCAACAAAACAGAGTGTTAAATTGCCAATACCAACACTTTTCACACTGGGTCACTTGTGATGGTCACCACTTGTATTGCCAATAGTTACTACATGATAAAACATTTTGTCATCGCTTTAGCATCCCAAATGGCAGGTCGACATTCCACTTCACTTATAAAATCTTCAGTATTAATCAAATCTAAACTCACGGCTGGATAACTAGTTTCACTGAGCTCGATTATACAACTGAATTATGTATATACAACTTCCATTGTTAGAAATCATAATAAAAGTGACCGTGCAGTGACCGTAACAAGTGATGCAGTGTGAACGCTCCCATTTAAATCAATGTTTCTTCGCCGGTGACCAGTCACAACTAACCGTCACGTGTGTTCCGAGTAGACAATGCGGCATCACTTGTGTTTGGGTGGGTCACCGCGGTGACCCAGTGAGAACACTCCCATTTAAACCAATGCTTCTTTGCCGATGACCGTCACAAGTGACCGAGTGTGAAAAGCCTCTAAATAACAAAGAAAACATTCCCAGGTGCTTTCTGAGAAAAGATTGATGTAAATAGGAGAGGTATCAGAACAGCTTCTTAGTAAAATTAGGCAGGATTCATGGAAGAAGAATGTGAGTGTAGGCCTAAATGCAAGATGATGTCCTGTATGTGTGGCAATGGAGGGACAGACTTCTAGACTACATGGATGCCTACTTCAACCCAGTGTTGCTGCATAATAAAATCCCAAGGCTTGGAGCAAATATAAAACACACTGTATTATTTTACTATTTTCAATCACTACTAGGCCTACCAGATGTCTAATAACGCCAATTTATGTCAATTGTCAGTGTCATTGTTTATCAGATATTGCCCTGGCAACAATACCAATTGTTTTCTGATAGGAAATGCTCTAGCTTTGTTTCCTGTATTGATGATGTCTCTGAGCATTGCTTGTAGTTGTTTTTGTGATTACATTGTATATTATTCTCGCACCCTACATACACTTAACCCTCAAACCCAGCCTCAATATGACCATACAGGCCCTAGTTTCTCACCTGTCTGCAGTCTTCATATAGTGTTAAATATCTGTTATGATTATAGTTTTTTTAAGTTATGGAAAGGAAAAGTATAGGCCTACTTGTCTGTAGATCGTTGCCACTACAATTAAGCCTAAAAAAAGATGCGTTGTGAGCAAGAAACACAAGAAGAAGAATCTGTTAACTGCTTGCCAGGAATGTCGTGTTGGTCTTTGTCTTCATTATGGGTTCGAGCTTGATGACACAAACTAAATTACTGAGGTAATTATGTGATAAATTAAACTATTTATTTTGTTTTGTAATTTTCTTTAAAAATTATATTTATTTTCATGTTGAGAAATTTTTAAATTTTTGAAGAACAAGGTGAAATCCCGACCCTCATAAACCACTAACAGCAGTGTTGTTTGTCAAGTAACAGGACGTGCTAAGTGTAATTTTATTTTCAAATGTTTTGTTAGTGGGGAAATAAATAATTGAATATCTACATTAATAAAAGGAAGTGTCTATATTCCTTCTGTCTGTCCGCGATGCCCAGCAAAATCTATTCAATGCAGAGATCTGAAATTTTAATCATAGGTGGACTGAAGGGTCGGAAAATGCACCTCGAAGCCGGAATTTTAATTTTCGCTTTCGTTCGTGAGTTATGAGTGAAAAACGGGCAAAAAACGTGCATTTTTTGCGTTTTCGAAGCATCAGTTTTCAGTTATACATTTCAATGTCAAATCAATTACAGTTGGCTTTGGCTATTTTTGTCATGCCTTGGAAATAAAACTTTCGCGATCGCTTGAATGTTGTAAGCCCTAAATAAGGTCAAACATTGTTTTAAACTCACAGGGGTTTTCTGGGCCAAAGAACTCGAATCTGAGGTCTCTTTTACCAGGCGACGCTATGTAATCGTGGTATGTAGTCCACGTGATTTAGGTTTTAATAAATATAAATAATTAACTATTATGCTCTTAATTTTTAATGTTTGAAATAATTATCGCGGGCGAAGCCACGGGCAGATGCTAGTGTTAAATAAAATTTAGCTTTAAGACCATCAGAGAATAGGCTATTATTTCAGTCAAAGTTCCACTAAAGTTTTGTAAATACTTATCTAAGGAGTTAAAATACTGGAGGATTGATGTTTAAAGACCCCCCCCCCCCCAATGTTTTAATCCTCAATTCAAAAAATATTAAAAATCATTAAAATTGAAGTTTCAAACTTGGATAAAAGTGGCAATGTTGGACATTCTTTCAATATAGCGGTAAATTCTTTAGCTTCCTCCTTGACTTTGAGCTTCCCCTCCTGGTCCCACCCTAAACAGTTTGCAGCAGCGTGTTTTGTGAGCACGTGGTCCAGTGTTTAATTTTACAGCAGACAGACAAGTAGCGTATGAAAATGACTGGTTGAAAAATTTATTCTCCCTCTTGGAAATTAAGTGTAGTGGCGTTTGCAGAGTAAAATGGTGTGAGAGCTGTGGGTCGAAAGTTTGATGTACAACCGAGAATGGTTTGTTACTGGCGCAGTTAATAGGTGTCAAGAACTAGAATTCTTTTTGAGTAGATGTTGCAACAGTGTAGGCTGCAGTTCATTCAGCATTCGCGTGTGTCATACACATAATGGTGGCCGTTTTGTATCTACCGTAGTTATGATTGTTTATGTTATCAATCGGAATTGAATGTTTTAAAGTATTTTGTTCATTTTAGTTTATAACTTACTGGTACTTTTATTTAATATTAACCACCCCTCAATCCGTTGGCCTACTGAAGACATTCTCACCCCCTCTCATTTTAAAACACCAAATTATGGAAAATGAAGGGGGTCTTATAGCAGAGTAATTTTGGTAAATCGTTTTTTAGTTGAGAAGGGAAAGTTAAACACGCAAAATCTTTGCATGTCTTTACTGCTTAGATACAAGTACCAGGCGCATGATGCGACATATAACTTATTATAAGGTTACAATTTAAATACAACACCTGTAAGGGCATTTCAATTATCATGGTTAAGGCTTTGGACTTGGGGAGGCCCACCCTCCATTGCACCAAATTATTTGTATAATGAATAACTATTACATTGTATGATGATCACTTCGACAAGTAGTGGATTTGCTAGCATGGCTTTAAGTCTAATACATTTTTGTATGATTTACTTTTACAGGAAACCAACCCTGTACCTGAGGATACAAAGGACATCGAGTGTCCTGTATGTCTGAATTTGATGACACCTCCAATACTGCAGTGTGAAAATGGCCATGGCACATGCAGTGCCTGTAGAGAAAAACTCAAAGAGTGTCCTGTATGCAAAGGAAAACTCACCCAAAAGAGAAATTGTGAAGCAGAAAACTTAAGTCGCAACCTTAAGCGTCCATGTAAATTCCAACCATCTGGCTGCACTGAGATGTGCTTCCTGGTTGTGAAGGAAAAGCACGAGTCACAGTGTCCCTACAGATATCATAGATGTCCTCTATGCTCTACAGAACTGGCTCCTCCAGATATAAAGGGTCACATTCTGAATGATCATAAGACGAGGCTAAAACAGGTTACCCTGAACACCCCACAAGTACTCACTATTGGTAAAGATGAATGTAATACCAACAAGGCTTGGGTAGCAGGAGATGATGTGTTCATTGTTTATGTGCACACAAATAAATGTTACTATGTGTGTGTGTACGTGGGCTCTGCAGAGAAAGCTAGGGATTACAAGTACACGATAACATTGAACAGTTTGAACAAGTCTAAGTTTATGATTACATCATTCTCCTCACAATGCCTCAGTTATTTTGAGACAAATTATATAGGACTTAGAAATGATATTAGTGTTGATATCCCATCTGAAATTGTAGAGAAATCTAAGGATCCGAAAGGAGACATTACAGTTGAGATAGAAATTTCCAAGATGTGAGGATTTCAGAAATTTCTTTGTTATCATTATGTCATTTTACTAAAATCACAAATTATTTTCTACAGAGCATTTTTTAAATTTTTTTATTAGTTACAAGACCCGGGACTTCCACTGCACAGCACATAATGCGGCAACACTGGGTACATCGACATCCATGTAGTTGGCAGTGGAAAAAATGGGTCCTACAGCCGGAACATATATGGTACATAAAAAACCTAAAAATCCAGGCCCTAGTCATGATAACAGTAAACATAGCCTACCGGTACGCAATAAAATCTATTTCACATTTCTTAAGGTAATTGTTAAAATTCATATAAAGATGCCAATTACAAGAACAATTTTTTTTTTTAAATGTGACCTGGGGCTTTATTGGCGCTGATTAATAATGGTTTCTGGGGCTATAAGCCAAGCCAAGAGATCTAAAATATCCAAGCTAATTGCCACAGAAATGACAGCTCATGAAACCAATTGTTATAAACATGCTAGCACCTTTTTATTTGCCCTTAATGGAGCAATGATAAACGATAATAATAACAATAAAATAAAAAAATATATATATATATGCTGTGGGGTCCACATCAAAAACATGATTGCAAGAATGATCCTGTCCCTCATTATATATGTTGCAAAGAGTTACTACGGTATGTGTTTATATTGGTCTACATGCACGTACAATGGAATACCACTCTATCTTATTTATTTTCTTATCCTCAATTGAATAGAAGGCCTGACTAATTAGGTATTTTAAAATTTCTTTTATCTAGTTTTGAATTGTAAACATAATTTAACTGAACTGTCCGCCTGTGTAAAGTTCCATTGTATGAGTTGAGCCCATTAAGGGCAAATAAAAAGGTGCTATCGTGTTTATAACAATTGAGGTATCACCAGTTGTCGCTGTCATTCTTTTTACTTTTGTACAAATTACTAATTATCCATTTCCTTCATTTTAACCACTACAAATAATACATTGAGTCCCTCGCAAGAGTTGGTGAATCGTGCTGGTTTCTGCATCCCGGCGGCCCCTGCTCTAATTCCTGAGAGATCGGGTAAAATATCTAAGCAAATAAAGCTGCTAACATTGTAATGGTTCAGGTTCTTATATTTACAGTTGGAATTACAATGAAAATAACCACGTACCTCATCACAAGAGATGTTGGAAATGTCCTCCTCTCGCACCCACACAATACTGGCACCTTTCTGGAAATTTTCTTTCACGTGCAAAAGTTCAGTTTCTGAGATAAAGTTAATTTCTCTTGTGATATTGTCTTTAAGTTCTTGTAATAGTGTATGACTATTATTTATGGGGAAACTTGAAAAATAAAGTGTATAGGTCAATTTCCCATACATTAGAAGAACTTAAAGACAATATCACAAGATAAACTAACTCTATCTCTGAAGCTGAACTAACGCGCCTGAAAGAAAATTTACTAAAAAGGTGCCAGTGTTGTGTGGATGCAAGAGGAGAACATTTCCTACATCTCTTGTGATGAGGTACTACGCCACCAAGTTATCTCTGCATGCAGAAAATATGTGAGGAATGTGCCTTACATCTCAATCTCCCTCCTTTGACGTTGCCACTTCCTTTTCACTGAGTTCAGTCATTTGGCTACAAGAGGGGTGCTGAGAATTCCTGTGTTTTTAAATGACCTCTCAGCTTCGGCAATCGCCGTCGAAATGAATAATCTGGCAACCATGTCCCAACTGGGGAAAATGAGCTGTTCCTTCTTTCACCCCCGCCGCCACGCTGCCACTTCCTGTCCACTGTGTTGGGTTATTTGGCTGGAAGAGGGGCGCTGAGAATTACTGTGTTTTTAAATGACCTGACACCTAAGACAGTCATTGTCCAAATGAATAATCTGGCAATCATGTTATGATCTTTCATCACCTGCTTCCCCTACATCCCTTCCGTATAGTGGTAGCTGGACGACACTAGCGCTAAAACACTTCCCCTATCGCCGTGCAGATTTAACTTGGTGGCATAGTACATGGTTATTTCCATTTTAATTTTAACTGTAAATGTGAGAACCTGAATCATTACACCGTTAGTAGCTTTATATTGCATAGATATTTCACCCAACCACTCGGGAGTTAGAGCTGTGGCCGACACAATGCAAAAACCTGCATGATTGGCCAACTCTTGCGTGGGACTCACTGTATTATTCCTACTACTGCTATTATCGTGTACCTATTAATCATTTACAATTCAAAATAACTATTTCTGCATTAAAAACTTAGTTCACAAACGGCATTTTAAAGTTTTTGGCAAAACAAATGTAAGCCAACACAATATTTCAATTCTCTCAAGTATTAGGCCTACTTATGACCTTCATTTCTCCCGATTCATTTAAAGTCTGCAATTCCTTATTATATTAAAGGATTTTTTAATTTTTAGTTTGTCATTTGCCTTTCATATAACTTGAAGTGATATAATACACTGTACATTTCTTTAGAAATAGATAATTTTATGCAATGTTTCTGCAGTGTTCAACTGTTTAAAAACAGAGATTTGTTTCAAACAAATTGTTGCCAATAAAAAGAGCCTGAGTTCTGCTACATACAAAATTACCTAAACGTTTTTTGATAACTAATCTAAGTCTATCACTGAATGACATTTTCTTATGGTGAGGAATGTGATATAATATAAATAGATTATTGGACAGCACTCACCAATACATATTAATCCTTTTGTGAAGCCATTGTCAATGGTCATGCGTAAAGCCGTCTTCTTCTTCATAAAATAATAAAACACACGCATAATATATACACAAACACTTAAAATGTCAACTTCACAACAAAAACCACAATGTTTCGTGAGACAACATGAACGTCTCGTGTTTTCTTGAAACATGTTGTCTTGCAAAACATTGTGGTTTTTGTTGTGAAGTTGACACTTTTAGTGTTTGTGTATATATTATGCATGTGTTTTATTATTATTTTATGACGAAAACGATGGCTTTACGCAAGACTAATTAGTAACCTTCGACAACGACTTCACAAATGGATCTATAAACATTGGTGATTGCTATCCAATAATCTATTTATATTATATTAAACTATTCTAAGCACAAGCAAAATGAAATTATTTTCCTTTTAAAATTTAAGATTCAAAATAAAACGTCATACGATGTTCAACCATTGTAAGAACTTAATAGTCCCATACGAATAACAAAACCAGGTTAAGTTCTATATAACAATCTTATTGGTTATGCTAGTTTGGTAGGTAGGTAGCCTTCTATTCTTGACGAGTGTTTCCTAATAATTGAATTTTGGCGCCTACTTACGAAGTCTCTCTCGCCTGATCATAGCAGTCAAAGATTGTAAAAGGCAAAGAATCGCATTTTCCTATCCGTTTTGTAATCTTTGGTTCTGTGTCTTCCAGTTATTTATATTTGCCAGGAGGCCATGTTGACGTCATCTCCCATGAGTAATTTGTCTTGTCTTGGCAGCTTTGACTTTCCGACCATTTTGCCAATCTCATTCTTCTACCAATCTATGGAGACCATTTCCATTTTTCTGTTAATCATTATGATCTATGCTAATAGTAATACCATTACTTAATACCAATAAGTAAATATAGCATTTCATCGCGTCACGTTGCTAATGTCAAAAGTTAAACGCAAATAAGGATAGCATGCGATTTTTTATCTCCAGACTGCATAGCATTTATTACAAGGCACATCCATAAAGTAAGTTTCCCTGAGGCTGTTCACAGAAACAAAACACAATTTCATGGACATATATTCCAACAGATACAGCAAGTGTTCAGCTATTTTTCAACATATTCGCCACAGGAATTGAGACACTTGTCATACTGTGGAACCAACTTTCAAACATCTGTCTCGTAGAAGTCTTGCCAGGGACTTGAACCACTAAGTGACAAACATCTCCTCCTCTCTGTCATTCTCTGTTATTCCCTGTCATTTCTTGAGGTATAGGAAAAGAAGGACATCACTTGGAGCTAAGTCTGGGTTGTAGGGTGGATGTTTAAAGACCGCCTAGAAAGTCTCCTGCAGAAGTTCGGCTGGGAAGTGTTTCAACACCCACCCTAAAACCCAGACCACTCTCCCAGTGATTTCCATCTTTTCCTACACCTCAAAGAATGACAGAGGCACGAAGGTGGTTGTCACACAGTGGTTCAAATACCTGCCAGCAGACTTCTACGACACAGGCAGAGGCGCTGACTTGAAAATATTTCTGGGGGGCAAGAACTGGATTTTCAGTAGCTGTACATAGGCCTTACATAATAAAATCTTAAGACTTGGGGGGGGGCAGAAAGTACCTTGCCCCCCCTAAGTCGGCGCCTATGGACACAGGTATTCAAAAGTTGATGCCACGGTAAGACAAATATTTCAATTCCAGTGGTGAATATGTTGAAAAATAGCTGAAAACTTGCTGTGTCTGTTGCAATAAATATTTCCTTGAAATTGTGTTTTGTTTCTGCAAATGGCCCCAGGGATACTTATTTTATGGCAGCACCTCGTACATTACATGTATTGTAACTGTGTTCTTATTAATCTGCTTTTCAATAATTATACCATTTGCAATATTCGCCATTATGTTGCCAGATTTTGATATATGTACTATTGCTTACAGTTTTCATCTTGTTTAAGATTTTGTTTATAGTAATACAATTTTTTAATTTTATATCCATGCATTGAACAAATATTTTCAACTTTTTGCACAAGACTGCATTTATTAATTTCATTAAAATTATAGTTTTAATATGTAATCCATGTAATGTTAATTAATTGTTTAAATAATAAGTTGAAGTTTAAATGAACTGTTCTTTCATTTTGGTGTGCATATGGGAACTGTGTCGTACCCTTCCATTATCGGATTATCCTTCTCTTGTCAATCGCATCCTGAGGATTGATCATTTATTGTGAAAAAGACTTTTCTGTCCTTTTCACTGGAGGTCCCGACCATTTAAATTTGTCTCTTGTCAGCGTCTACTCTCTGAATAGGTTCCTGTCTTGGCACTCCCATTTCCTGGTTAGTGTCCATTTCATTACAAAAAGGTCCTATCTTTTTCCACTTCAATCCTAACGATTAATGTTTTTCTTCCCTGATTTGTTTATGTTATGGAATATTGCTCCGTTGTTTTTACGACGACCCTCTGGAAATAATTCTCTTTATTTCTGGTATTAATTTGTGTGTAGTTTGAATTTGTCTGAATATGCTTTGGTGCTAGAAAGTATTATTAAATATAGTCATATAATACTTACAAGGTGTTTAGTTCTTTAAAGCTATTTTTACATGAAACAGTTTGTTTATTTTTGCAGTTTTATAAATGAGTTTTTGGTACATGCTCTCTAAAGTGGTTGCTTCTTGGCCTGTATCATGCCATAAAGGAGCACTTTATCGTCCTAGGCCACTAAAGTAGTTATATTGGCCTAGGCCTAGCTTTTATAGTTCCAAATAAGACACCTAGATGTGTGTAATGGAGTCTTCCAGTAAAGATTATTAAGTGCTAGTATGGTGCTTTATAAGATTGTATGGGGGACGGGAAAATGCCTTGTCCATCCATCCGTCCATTTATCTGTATGCGTGATACATATGCTAGTGAAACGCATTTGTTTGTAACCAATTAAAAAATTTGATTGTTCTTAAACTTTTCTTCTAATGTATGGGAAATTGAACTATACACTTTATTTTTCAAGTCTCCCCATAAATAATATTCACATACTCTTAGAAGAACTTAAAGACAATATCACAAGAGAAATTAACTCTATCTTGGAAGCTGAATTTATGAGCATGAAAGAAAATTTCCTAACAAGGTGCCAGTGTTGTGTGGATGCAAGAGGAGAACATTTCCAACATCTCTTGTGATGAGGTACGTGTTTATTTTCATTGTAATTTTTACTGTAATCATAAGGACATAATTCATTACACCGTTAGCGGCTTTATTTGCGTAGATATTTCACCCGATCTTTCGGGGTCAGAGCAGGGTCTGCCACGACGCAGAAACCCGCATCATTGGCCAACTCTTGCATTGGACTCGCAATAGTTTTCCTTGGAAATAAGTTTCACAGTATACCTGTGTCATTCCACTATTTCTTAGGATGCAGTGCCATATTTCAGACTAGGCAGCTGCCCTAGGGTGGCAGATTTTAAGGGGCTTTTAAGCTGTTGTTGTTTTTTTTTTAAATATATTAAACATTTTATTCAGAACTTTTCAAAATAGTAAACTAATGTAACGCACAATGAAATAGACATGAATAACATTAACAATACGCTCAAATTTAATCAACGATCTAGTTCCATTGTTGTCAATGAAATTTGAACTCTCTCCATTTAATTGCCTTTGATTAAACTCTGACATTCTGATATTATTATTATTATTACTATTATTAGCCTACTATTTCAGTTAGTATAATGCTTATTGTAGGTTACTTTGTGGTACAATCATGTGGAAATATGGGGCAAAAATATTTTTCTCTGGCTTGGGGCGTTTAAGTAGCTAAATATGCCCCTGTTAGGATGGGGTTACTTGGGGGGGGGGGGAGGGCGTCATGAAGCTACCCAAAGACGTTCTATAAGCTACCGGAGGGGTGGCACCCTGTAGGCTAATACGATTAGAATTTTTAAAAATGCAGCATAGGAAACAATGGTTGAAAAACTAATGGAAATATAACCAAATGAAAAGAAAGAAACGGTTGGTGCTGTAGCGATGCATGCTGTTTCACTCATTTCTGAAATCTGTTGCTGCGTATGTGGGGGAACCAACTCCACAAATCTGGCAACGCCGGTTCTCGAGAGCTCGGGACTTCCCCTTTTCAAACTGCTTACAACGCAATATTAATGAAGTCAGGCGGGTGAATGGTGATTCTGCGCATTTCTGTAGCAACTGCGAAGGGAAGAGATCTCTATTCTACCTCGTTGGAAGAGATTGTTTGTGGCTTGTGTATTGTCTGAGCCCTTTCTTCTGTTGCATCATGGCTGCAAAGGTATGTAGTACCAATGTATAAATGCGCAGAGGCGCTGACTTGGTAATATTTCTGGGGGGGCAAGAACTGAATTTTCAGTAGCTATTCATAGGCCTTACATGATAAAATCTTAAGTCTTTGGGGGGGGGGCAGAAAGTACCTTGCCCCCCCCCCCTAAGTCGGCGCCTATGTAAATGCGTCAGCTCAGAATAGGATCTCATCACTTATCAATAAATAGGTTACGTAATTAAATTCTGCAATGACTTCGTTTCATGCAGATATTGATGGCGCCAGACAATGGGGGCGGGGGGGTATCTGGTATCTGGGTGGTATGTAAAACCCCCTAGGATAACGGGAATAAAGCTGAAACTACAACAATAATTATTTTTAAAATTAAACATAGTATCCAAAGTGTATTTCACCCCCTTAGCTTCATGACTCATGGCCCTCTGTGGGCCCCCCTGAATTACAGTTGGGTCGAATCCTCAATTCTAAGTCTTCAAATATCTAGTTCTAAATTTAGAAAAAGGGTATTTTATGCTGCGCACGAGTTTTCCACTCCCACTCCTATAATTGTGAAATATGATTTTTGGTGCAAGGGTCTTTCTTATTATGAAATATTATTTTGTCGTTTATAGTTATATTATGTTTGGTGCAAGGGACTTTCATTACTCAGTGGAAGGAAAACCTGTGTGCGATATAAATTATCGTTCCACCCTAATTTTTTAAAAGACTTAAAACTCCTAATACCTTGAGACTGAAATTTTATGTAGGCTTATGTACAACACAGTGCTGAGAAGATGGAGAGCAGAGCCTGAAGGAGGGGGAATAGGATGATCAACCGTTGAAGGAAGGACTAGACAGTGAAAAAAGGGGGCATTCCACAATTTTGGGGACAGCTACTTTTTAAAAATGTTTTATTTATTTTTAAACCATGAGTGCTCCTACTGAAGTAAAAACATAGAAAAAAGAAACTTGTTTTAATTTTTTATTTTTTCAATTGGGATTATTGGATGTTGGACTTTTTAATATTGGGTTTTT
Source organism: Ectobius pallidus (assembly GCA_964059195.1). NCBI lineage: Eukaryota > Metazoa > Arthropoda > Insecta > Blattodea > Ectobiidae > Ectobius > Ectobius pallidus. The sequence goes on along the minus strand of CAXKWD010000008.1, from coordinate 167,925,608 downwards.
GGATTTTTAAAATTTTTTATATCATTTAATGTTTTTAATTTTGGATTTTTTAATTTTCGAAATTTTTGAAATTTCAGATCTTTGAATTCTTTATTTTTTTAACTTTAAATTTTTTAAATTTGGATTTTTTTATTTTTAAATTTTGGATTTTATATATTTTAATTTTGGATTCTTATTTTTTAAATTTTGGATTTTTCAATTTTTATTATTTAAATTTTGGATATTTAGATTTTTTAACTATGGATTTTTTATATTTTAAATTTTTGATTTTTGGACTCTTTAATTTTGGATTTTTTAATTTTTGGATTTTTTAAATTTAGGATAAGCCTAATCATTGAGTTGATTGTTTTCTGTGCAGTCCATTCCGTCACACCTCACTAATTTCGTGACGATTTTGAGAGTTACACAACTCTCAATTCACCCCTACCGCGGCTAAAGAAGTTTCACTTCAAAAATACATTTTGCTTTATATCCACATACAGTAAGTGTTTATTTTTTCCTTTTGCCTTCTCCGGTTCAAATAATGGCTTTCCTTTTGTAACAGAGTAATAGGCCCTACTTAAAGAAAAACACATGTTAACGGAGGCGCCAACTTGAAAAAAAAAATTACGGGGCCAAGAATTGGATTTTTAATAGTTACACATAGGCCTTATATTATTATAAAATCTCACAGATTTTCTACTAAAGGGGCAGAAAGCACTTTTCCCCCAAAGTCGGCACCTATGACAGTTAATACAACACGTCTATGTTGAGGCACTTCGTATTACAGAATGGTCACACACATCACGCCATGGAAGTTCCATCCGGAACAGGACAGATGCATATTGTGATAATTCGTACTGATGACAATAACACAAAAATTCGTTCAGATAGAAAACAAAACAACTGCAGAACAAATGACATCCCGCACGGGACATTTACAAAATACATTAAAATTTGGAACGTCCCACAAAATGCAGGATGATTGGTCACCTAAAGGGAAACAATGCTATGCTTCTAGCATTGAGACATGCAATCCTAGACTACTTATATTATTTTATACTAGTAGACAGTTTTTTACATATATGTCAACAAATACTACAGTATCGTAGCCTACATAGAAACCGTATTTAATTCTGAGCAAGAATATATATATATATATATATATAATTATACATACAGTAGTATTAATCAGACGTGGCAGTCCAAGGATGGATGCTCAGTAGATGCAGACGAGTCCAATAAACATTCGTACTGCATGGAGGGGTGTATGGGTTAGTTATGTCGTTGCTTTCAGAGCGGTAAGATCGTATAATGCAGTGAAGAAACAAGAGACCTTGTTACAATCGCTTCTCCTCTCCCGCTAGATTCTTACCCCTCTCCATGATTCCTCCTACATGCGTCACCTCTCTCACGCGCATCTGACTGCCACCTCTCATTAATACCACTGTACACTCACTTGTATAAAATACAGTAACATAAATCATTTAATCTATGCGCTGTAGCACCCAATAGGCCTATTGCGACACCAACAGCAATGTGGTGCAATTTTGCTAACAGTTCTCATTTTTGTAGTCAACTGAAATGGACAAAATATTAAGCCAATTTTTCTTAAGAAGTAAAAACTACAGTGTTTTGCAGATGACAAACCATTTGTCCTTCTCCTGCTTACATACGCAGTCCAATCAGAAACAGCAAATCGGAGAAGAGACTATTATTGCTAGCGACACTTTGTTAGCTCTTACACGTGATTGGCGGTGAAGGAAATCACTTCTCATTAGAAAAATACTGTAGGTATTAGAGTTAGTAGTAACTGAATACTTTTTAATAACACATCAGACAACAAGGGATAATGTCGATGGTACTACTGCTATGTGCATTATTGTAAGAGCAAAGAGCCAAAGATGACATTATGAATGTTATGTATTTATTCACGAAAAACATTAGAATGTCATATCAAAGAACAGACAGAAATACGCACAAATACGAAACATGTCATGGAACATAGGCGCCGACTTAGGGGGGGCAAGGTACTTTCTGCCCCCCCCAAGATTTAAGATTTTATCATGTAAGGCCTATGTATAGCTACTGAAAATCCAGTTCTTGCCCCCCCAGAAATATTTCAAAGTCAGCGCCTCTGTCATAGAACAAAATTTGACATACCATATCATCGACTCCACATAACCTCAAAATCTTATAAAATTGAGGGACTCAGATTATACAATCTGTTACCAATGGCCTTGACTAGTCTTCCCTTAAGGATTTTAAAAACTAGATTTCATAAATGGTTATTGTTGAATCCTTTTTATTCAATTCAAGAATTTGTAGAAGCTCAATGAGAAGATATTTAAATTAATCCTCAATGAATCATGTTCATATTTTTTTATAATGACGAGTTCTATTACATAATATGTATTATGTTTAGGGAACAATGTTTTTATTATTATTATCATCATCATCATCATCCTGTTGCACAGACTTAATTTTGAAATCTGACTGCTCGTTTAACAGTGTTTTAATATTAGAATGGTAAATAATTAAGTATGAAAAATTACAGTGTGTACAGTTCAACAGAACATATTCCAGAACAATGTTTCATACTAGCAGGTGTCCGTGACTTCGCCCACTATAATTAATTGAAAAATTAAAAATTAAGAGAATAATAATTATTAAAGCATTACGGTATATTTATTAACACTTACACGCAAATCATTCATAAACTAAACCATTATAATAATTAATGAAACAGCTAAAATTCCACGATTAGAAAGCGCCGCCTGGGAAAACGATCTCAGATTCGATTATGCAGTTCCAAAGATAACTGTGAACACTGATAATACCACTGCCTTCTAGACTGTATTACTCGTGTGTAATTCTCGAGACGGCAGTGGATAATATGTATCGTTTCTCATCTGTTTGTTGACAGATGAATATGATGTGAATTTTATTTAATAAATTCAGTGTAATTTTCAGAAATTAAATGACTTTTCAAGGGAAGGAGTGGATTTTTGTTGTCCGAGATACTTCTAGGGTTAAACTATCAATATATTTATAGCTGGTGCCTGCGGCTTCGCCCGCCATTATTAATTGACTCCTCGATTTTTAAGAAATTCACACTGGCAGTTTATTAAAAATGTTTGTGGTTCAGAGCTATGAAAATTGTAAGTAAAAATAAAATTAGAATATTTGTTCATTGTGTTCATTTCACTAAGGCCTTATGTAATCAAGAAATAGTTTTCCTAATTTTGTACTCTTCGTGAAAGTTTAGACTGAGACCAACATCGCCGAGTACACCCGATGTCTCACGAAGTGAGGGAGCGAGTGAGCACGCTATTTAGGGCCGATGAATTGTATAAGAGTAGATGTCTAAAATGATAGATTTACACTTCATTTTATCCATGATAATTTCCACAAAATCAATATTTCTGAGCGATTTTTTTTTCTATTTGTTTATATCCTGTAACTATGCTATCTACAATCACTGATGTAACATCAACATTCAATTTTTTTAAATTTTGAATATGAAAGAAATGTTTAAAAAAATACTCTGGCTGGATTTTTAAAAAAATACTTATACTGCAGATATTCCAAAGATTGTAGATGATGATGTTCCAACGATGGTTTACAAATAGATAGAAAAAAAAGATCACTAAAAAAATAGACTTTTGTGGAAATTATCACAGAAATGGCATTTCATTGCATGAAACGTGGCTGCCATTCTTTAACGATAATCAGCCTTAACTGTAATAGTTTAATTAATTGTGAATATATTATTCAATTGTGGAAGTAGTTTATCAAGAGCATATCAGATTGCAAGGTTACAGAACAATTCATTGCTGAGAACAAAAATAATTAATTTTACGTATATTTCAATAGCCAAACCTGTATATCCCTGTTAATCGCCATATTTATTCTGAGTTTGAAAGGTATGTGTTATATTAATAATTTCTGGTCACTGTAAAAGAGTAAGGATAAACGTAGAGGTGTTTGTTTTTGTTGAATAGTGATAAAATGAAATTATGTATTCTGATGTCAAGATTATATTATCTCGATATATTAAGATGTTAGGTATCATTTGTGGGCAAATTTAAGCCGCAAAATAACAGGGATTTCATAAATAAAACCACGAACGCCATAATCCGCGAAATAAAACCAATTTTTTTATTTATTTTTTCATTTTTTCCTATAAATCTGTATAGGTATCAAGCACAATGCGAGGAAAAAAATAACAGAATAGTAATTTTAAAACTGTTGCAAAATAACTGCTTCACGCTATCCAACTTCAGGAAGTAGTCACTGCTTCTGCCCCTGGAACTGTTATTTTGTAAATGCTTCATGCAGCAATCATTTTTGTTTGTTTTTTTGTTTGTTTGAGACGGCTTCTTCTGGCCTCGTCTTAGCACACAACAGAATAGAATAGCAGGTAGCAGGTTATTTTGAAACTGTTTCCTTTGAGAAGCATTAACAGTTGAAACAGTTTCATAAAAAGAACAGTTTTTTTCACCACTATATGTGTGTATCATTTTGTTCCATTGTGGTAGCCAACAGTCTTTTTAACTAACTGTAGTTATTTTGCCATAACTTCTACTAAATAACTTAAATTATAATAGTGCAATGGTTGGCAACATTTTTGCGATCAACCAGAAAACTGAAACAAAAACTATTTTAAAAAAAATTCTTTTGTTAACCCTTTTGAATATGTAGCAGGCATTTTCTTTGTTCTGTTAAACACATGCCATCTTATTCTCATAATAATAATAATAATGATAATAATAATAACAGTAATAATAATAATAATAACAATAATCATATATGCATGTTGGCCTACGTATGTAGTGTCTTTAAAAAATAAAAGCACAAAACACCACCTTTTGAACTTTAAAAAACATTTTCAAACACCTCTAAGTATAAGCAAATGACGACTGTATGTGCATTGAATTGAATTTGGTCTAAATCTGATCTGTGCAATAGTTACACCATTATCTACTAAATGTGAATTATCATTATTTTCATGCATTCACATAAACATATACAGTGCCTTATTTTTGACTCGTGGACAGCCGACGGGAGGTAGCTGCTGGTGCACGCAAGCTTGCAGGAGCACTTGTATTGTTCGATAGCATGAAAGTTGTAATAAGGAATTTTATTTTGCAGGAAATGAACCCTTCACCTCAGGATAAAAAGGACATCGAGTGTCCAGTATGCCTGGAAGTGATGGTGCCTCCGATTTGGCAATGCGAAAACGGACACGGCATATGCAATGTATGTAGAAGAAAACTTCAAGCGTGTCCTTTATGTAAAGGAAAATTCTCACACATAAGGAAATTCGAAGCTGAGGCTTTAAGCCAAACCTTTCAGCATCCTTGTAAATTCCATGCGTCAGGTTGCAGTGAGAAGTTCTTCCCAACTGAGAAGGCAGCTCATGAGTACTACTGTTTCTATCGACACCGTACTTGTCCGCTTGGAAATGATCTGTGCAAGGCAGTAGTGGATCCTAAAGACGCTAAGAATCACATTTTGATGAATCATAAAGGGAAGGTAAAACAGGTTTCACTGAACAGCATAGAGCTGTTTACTCAAAGTCATAATAACAAAACTGAACCTTGGCTAGTAGGTGACCATATGTTCATTATTCACGATAATAACGATGAGTATTCCTCAATTTATGTTACTTATGTTGGTTCTGTAATGGAAGCCAGACAATTTAAGTATGAGACAACACTGAGGAGTCTGAAATGGCATCGCATGTCATCGTACACATCACAGTGTCGTAGTTACCTGGAGGCACTGAGAGAAGGTAACATTTCTTTGCATAATGTGTTATTTTCATATGACCTTATGAATGAATGTAAAGGTCTAGATGGTCACATCACATATGAGATTAAAATATCCAGGATGCAAGATTGATTTATAAATTACAAACAGTTCATTGTTACATGAAAACTAACCTAACCTAACATTCCAAGTGTAACAAAATAGCCACCTTCTAATGGTTTTCAAATGACAAGCATTTCAATTACCAGTTTTGATTTTAGACTTAGCAAGAACTCTACAAAACTCATCATTCATTCTCAAAAACCCTGCATATTGTTAAATATTTTTAAAAAGTATCGATGGTAATAAAAACCATTATGTAGTGGCAAACAAAGGAAAATGCATGGGGGGCCTGAGATGCCCCACAATCACTGAAGGGTTTAGTTTCTTTATTATCATGCTATAATATAATTTAACTTGATAATTATTGTAAGTTTTTCAGTGGTGATATTCAGCCGGTTCGCTCCGGTTCGCAAGAACCGGTTGTTAAATATCTTGTAGGTTCTCCGAACCGGTAGCTTCACAATGAGTGATTGCCTTTTTCCAAGATCAGATTCACGCCAATCCACAACAGTGATAATACATATATGAATTTGCTAGAACCAAAACACGCCATTTATGTTCGCTAGTGGTGGACTACCACCATAGGTAGCGGGCGTGCGGTTAAGTTGGAAATTTTTAACCACTGGCCGACAAGGTGGAAGGCAACCGTGCTACCAACACCTCCCGGGTGGGACTCTAATTTAATTCTTCAAAGTTTATAATTATGGGAACCTTTGGAGGAAAGATATTAGGTAACAACTAAAATAAAATAAAATAAATTAAAATAAAGTAAAAAATGCAATAACTATTGAGTAGCACTGCGTTTTGTAGGCCTACATGTACAGTACTTCTCCCTCTAAATTCTTCAAGAAGCAAAATCGAAAACCAACTTTTCCCCGTTATCCGTATGTAGGGTTACACTTAGAACAGCTATATGTGAAATTAACTCTTCTCTATAATATTGTCGAACGTAATAATGTCTTCAGTCTTTTCAAAGCGGAAAAAAATTATTTGGGAAAATGTTGGGAAAACTGGCATTAGCAGAGTAAATTTGTCGTAGGCTATACATTTGAAAGATTCAGAAACAATTGCAAACGATCGCGATCGTACCGTAGGCTAAGCTAATTGAAACAAGGGAGATCATGTTACTTGTGTCAACGCTTGTATAAACCTATAGGCTAGCCTGTTTTTGGTTTTGCACCGACTACACATGATTTTTTTAGTAATAATAGGCCTAATAATTATTATAATAAATATTTAAGATAATTCACAGCAAATTATTGGGTGCGCTTGAGGCCCATGGGCCCATATAAGTTGGCGCCACTGGACAAAATAGCAGATTGGGCTATTTTGAATCAACATCAAATACCCTGATGAGAACCGGTTGTTAAACTGTTTGAATATATCCACTGACAAATCCACATATTTATTTTGGACTAATTGGACAATCTATTTAAAAATTTAAGAACTAAGACGGAACATCCATGAACTATCCCACAAGAGCAAGGAAGCAGGACTGGAACTGAACCCTCACAAAACAAAACTAATGACAAACAGTACCGAAAAAATTATCAAGGTTAACAACGAAGAACTACAATATGTCAATGAATACATTTACCTTGGCCAAATTATGTCATTCGGAAACGCCACCCGCAAAGAAGTTCAGAGACGCATCTCTACAGCATGGTCCAAATTCTGGAGTTTGAAATTTATTCTCACAAGTAAGGCCTATAACATCAGATTAAAGAAAGACATATTGGACACTTGCATCTTACCCATCCTTCTGTACGGAGCCCAAACCTGGGCCCTGACAGTTAAAGAAAGGAAAATGTTAGAAACATGCCAGAGGAAAATGGAGAGAAAAATCCTAGATGTTAAACTCCAAGACAGAATCCGCAATGAAGACTTAAGGGCAATGACAAACATCAAAGACATAACAACATCGGCCATATCTCTGAAAAGAAAGTGGGCAGGTCACGTCATGAGGATGGATCACAACAGATGGACGCATATAACAACAGCTTGGGACCCACGAATCGGCCACAGAACAGTAGGACGACAGAAGAGAAGATGGGCAGAAGACCTAAAGCTTCACCTTGGGACAAACTGGACTACGAAGGCCAAAGATCGAAGGGAATGGAGGCGACTGACAGAAGCAACATAAGAGGAATGAGGACCTTTCCCGCAGTGGCTAAGCGGGACTGCCGAAGCAGCCACCTTGCCAGTCAAGAGGCCCTTGCCCTTTAGGGATGAAACGGGCTAATTCTAATTCTAATTCTAATTTAAAAATAGCGTTTTTCTGCAAAAGTCCTCTTTCACCCTAGTTTTACAGCAAAACTCCTCCTTAGAGCCCCTTTTAGGCTCTTCAGTCCGATTTAGCCCTTTTTAGGTTCTGTAAGATTCATATTTCGGAAACGGGGCATGAAACGGAAAAATATGTTTAATAGGGGAAAAAATAAGTTTAAATGTTCAAATCCTGGCCCTAGTAATAAGTGTTGTATTGAATATATGCTATTTTGTCAGTTAGAATTACATGTATGAAAACAGGAGTTACGGGTAAAACCATTAGTATTAATAAAAAGTACCTAACATTGTACCTATAATGCACATTGTGCGCAATACTACTTATTATTATTAAAGGAAAGATATTAGGTAACAACTAAAATAAAATAAAATAAAGTAAAACATGCAATAACTATTGAGTAGCACTGCATGTTGTAGACCTACATGTACAGTATTTCTCCGTATAAATTCTTCAACAAGCAAAATCGTAAGCCAACTTTTCCCCGTTATCCGTATGTAGGGTTACACTTAGAACAGCAATGTGTGAAATTAACTCTTCTCTATAATATTGTCGAACGTAATAATGTCTTCAGTCTTTTCAAAGCGGAAAAAAAGTATTTCGGAAAATGCTGGGAAAACTGGCATCAAAAGAGTAAATTTGTCATAGGCTATACATTTGAATGGCTCAGAAACAATTGCAAACGATCGCGATCGTACCGTAGGCTAAGTTAATTGAAACAAGGTAGATCATGTTACTTGTGTCAACGCTTGTACAAACCTATACGCTAGCCTGATTTTGGTTTTGCACCGACTACACATGATTTTTTTAGTAATAATAGGCCTAATAATTATTATAATAAATATTTAAGATAATTCACAGCAAATTATTGGGTGCGCTTGAGGCCCACGGGCCCATATAAGTTGGCGCCACTGGACAAAATAGCACATTGGGCTGTTTTGAATAAACATCAAATACCCCGATGAGAACCGGTTGTTAAACTGTTTGAATATTACCACTGAAGTTTTTGGAAAAAATAATCTTAAGCCAGTTCTAGCAGAGTCAAGTATTAATGTTTTGTATGCTTTGTGTAAATTGTGATTTGTTCATCAATTTTTATAATGTATTCCATTTTTATGTTTAGCAAAAATTGTATTAATTTTGTTCTTAAATATAATGAATGCCTTGTTATACAGCAGGTATTTAAAATTTGGTGACACGGTATGACAAATGTTTCAATTCCAGTGGCAAATTATGTTAAAAAATAGGTGAACACTGGTTGTGTCAGTTGCAATAAACATTTCCTTGAAATTATGTTTTGTTTCAGTAAATGGCCAAAGGGAAACTTACTTTATGGCCGTGCCTCGTACATTACTGTACTGCGTATTGTATCTGTAACTGCATTCTTATTAATCTGCTTTTCAATAATTATACCATTTGCAATATTTGCCATTATGTTGCCAGATTTTGATATAATTATGTACTACTGCTTACAGTTTTCATCTTGTTTAAGGCCTATAATATAGTGATACAATTTTTGAATCTTTTAATACATGCATTGAACAAATATTTGCTAAAAAGATAATACTATGTTTAAACATTTTGCACAACACTGCATTTATTAATTTCATTAAAATTATTATTTTTAATATGTAATCCATGTAACGTTACTTAATTTTTTAAATAATAAGTTGAAGTTTAAATGAACTGTTCTTTCATTTCGATGTTCTGCATATGGGAATTGTGTCGTACCCTTTCTTTATCGCATTATCCTTTTCTTGTCAATCGCATGATGAGGATTGATCATTTATTGTGAAAAAGACTTTTCCATCCTTTTCACTGGAGGTCCCGACCATTTAAATTTGTCTCTTGTCAGCGTCTACTCTCTGAATAGGTTCCTGTCTTGGCACTCCCATTTCCTGGTTAGTGTCCATTTCATTACAAAAGGTCCCATCTTAAACCCTAACTATTAATTAATGTTTTTCTTCCCTGATTTGTTTTAGGTTATGGAATATTGCTCCGTTGTTTTTACGACGACCCTCTGGAAATAATTATCTTTATTTCTGGTATTATTTTTTTGTGTGTGGTTCGAATTTGTCTGAATATTCTTTGGTGCTAGAAGGTACTTAATGGTCATATAATATTTACAGCAAGGAAAAAGCTAAGGTATTTAGTTCTTTAAAGCTATTTTTACATGAAACTGGTTTGTTTATTTTTGCAGTTATATAAATAACTTTTTAGTACACGCTCTCTAAAACAGCTGCTTATCGGACTGGTAACACACCGAAAAGCTGCACTTTAAAGGACAAGTCTGCTAAAATTGCATAAAAGTGCATTCAAAATGCACTTTTAGCGGCCTTGTCCTTTAAAGTCGTCATGGCAATCTATAAACAAAACCCAGACGGCATTGACCAGTCACACCAACTTTAACTTGGATTTACTCATATAATTGGCCATAAAACAACAAATTTAAGCCAACACGTTTCTTTATGATAATCAGAAACTTTACCAGGATTTTTCGCAAAACACGGTAGCCCACTTCTTCACATGACAACAAATATAAGCCAACAACTTTTCACATTTTGGTTCACTTGAATAACATTCCTTACCATGGACGAAAAGCATTTAAATGCCGTAATATATCCCTTCTCATAGCCTATTTCTGCCGTGAAGTTGCTGGTAGCAGCTCCAATTCAATGTTTCTGGCTTGGATTGAAATTTCCTCGGTATTATCATTTATATTTTCACAAGCTTTTCATACTAGTTGGTATGCAATATTGTTTACAAACAAGGGACTCATATATTATGCATCTTTACTACCACATTTGTTATTGGTACGTACAGTCATTGTTGTTTTATGATCTAGATGGCCATGACAATATAACTTAAAGAAATGACTGACTGCCTTTCATTATAATTAAATATACGGTATTTTTTGTTTTATTTCATATAATTTATAGAACTTTTACTAAAAAATATTGTATGCACCATGTAGGCAAAAACTTTAGCGGACTCATCCAGTATTTCAGCCTCGGCTTTCGCCTCGGTCGCTGTACTAGATTCGTCCGCTAAAGCGTCATTTTGCGTACTTGATACATAAATAGCTATTTTAGTACATGCTCTCTGAAGCGGTTGCTTCTCAGACTTAAAATGTCATAAAGTAGCACTTTATCTTCCTAGGCCACTAAAGTAGTTTTATTGGCCTAGGCTGCTCAAGTTGAAATGGTAACCTTTAGCTTTCATAGTTCCAAATATGACCCCTAGATTTGTGTACGGTGTCTTCCAGTGAAGATTATTAAGTGCCAGTATCGTACTTTATAAGATTGTGTGGGGGATAAGAAAATGTCTGTCCTTGTGTCTATATGCATGATAAATACGCTTTATTGGATTTTTATTAAACTTGCTATACACATTATAATGCTCATGAGAAGAAGCCTATTGATATTGGACCAAGTCGGTTGACCGGTATCACAGTAATGCCCACTTTAGTGCCAATTTTAATGGTAATATATCACAAAGAATTTATCAAATGCAAATTATTTATCACGACAACTAATTGTTTTACAGTGTTCAGATACGGCTTTCTTCATATACAGTTAGCTATGACAAATAATAATTTCATATATGCTTATCAAACTCGATCGTTAAACTGAGCGAAGTAGCAGAGATGGTAACATTTTGGTCTCGCATTCTGTGCGTCCCTGGGTCAAATCCCGTAGCTGACATATTTGACTTTTTATTTTATTTTATGTGAGTGTGCGATTGTCAAGATATCACAAATCTGCATCGTTCTACTGATGCTGGACGATGCTAATTTTTTTTTTTTTTTTAACTAGACCTTTGTTCTGTAAGCCCTGCTTAATGAATCAATCTAGAGCGTAACTTGGAAATCGATTATAAAAAAGACTTAATTTTCTGCATACCATAATTGCAATAATAACTGATTAAACAAAAAAGTACTTTTTTACATCAGTTTACCTGATTTTATTTTTGTATGCATTTTATGTGAATAGTTTAAAGTTATTAAGAAGGATTGTAAATCTTGTCATTCAGAAATGAAGAAAAAATTAGATAAAAACCTGCCTAGGCTAGGGCCACTTGGGCTTGTTTCCACGCTGCAGTTCTGCATGAAAACAAGCAAAATGTGTAGATCACAAGAGCGTGATTCATCCCAGAGGAGGCTGGGGTTCATTTGTTTGCTGGTTTTCACACTGATGACAGTGGCCACACATGCGTCGTTTCAAGCAGCTGTTGTTGAGTTCTTACCTACCATTTTTAATATCAATCTCAATAAGAATGGAAAATTTAGATAGTGAATTAATTATATTGTAAGTAAGAAACGTTTTTGTTTGTACTATATCCAGGATTGTGATTTCAAAAACCGTGACAGGGATTCCTGGATAATAGTAACTGCAGCTGTTGTCTGAGAAAACTGGGAAAAGATGGACAATGTAAACAATATCAATATTATTTTAGGTATAATGTTTGGGTTATTATTAATAATTTATTCTACCAATTTTAAGGGTGACGTAGGTCACAATCAGGGCCGTAGCTACGCGGTGGCGAGATGTGCCCCGCCAAGGGCGCAGGTACAAAGAGGGTGCAAAATTAACTATGAAAAATCCCGCCTTTTTTAGACTGGTGCAATTTATAAATAAATACTTATCACTTTTTCATTTTCTCATTGCTGTTTTAAAAAGTTTCTATTCTAAAAAAATACTTTACCTATATTACTGTGTTAAACATTTTAGTAGGCCTCAAGCCTTTTATGTAGGCTACTTTACTTTTGATACTAGATTTTATGATTTAATTATTTTTTAAGTAGTTCAATCATCTGAAAATAAGGTTGTAGTACCTTGAAAATCGAACATTTATTTCAATTTCAAAATGAGGTTTAGGTTTTCTTTGATAATAACAGTGTTTTTATATTAAAACAATAAACAATTTTACAGAAATTAAAAAAAAAAAAAAAATTGTTCAGACCCCAGTATTGAAGCGCAGATTTGTCAAACTCGCCAAGGGCGCAGAAGGACCTTGCTACGGCCCTGGTCACAATATGAGTTTTAGAAAATAGTTCATAACTCCTAAAGTATTGCAGCCACACTAATGGAATTTTTACTTACATTTGGTATGCTATGGTAATAGTATACCATTTTTAATAAATTTTTGTGCCATTAGTATTTCAATTTTTTTTAAATTTTAAATTTAATCGTCACACTTATGTACCTTTTTTATGGAAACTACTTAATGGATAACTATGAAACTTGACCTGCTTTTGATTTCTATTATTTGTCATGTAACAGGTTTTTGGGTATCCTGCCATTCTCCATTCTCTCCACATGTCCCAACCATCACAGCCATATTGACTTCACATATCTCACAATGTCTTCGCCTCAGGGCACAGAAGAGTACATGCATTGGGTATTAAGTTTTTAAAAGGGGTTCACAGACTGAATTCGTCCCAAACATTTTGAGAGAATATTCTTGAAACATAATAGAATCAAATTATGCAATTTTTGTAAAAATGTTATTTTTGACCATCCTTGACCTACAATCCAGCATTTTCACGTCTAAGGCGCTGATTAACAACCAATGCAACTACTGCACAACTAGTTAATGAGTTCTTGTCCATAATTGCGCACGCACACAAAATGACACGAATGAACAGACCACGTTTGTTTTCACTGACATTAAGGCAGAAATCCAGTGTCGGCTAAAATCAGGAAAAGCTTGTTTTTATGCAGTTCAGAAACTTATCTTCTCGTCTTCTGTCCAGAAATCTAAAACTAAAGATTTATAAGACTATTATCCTGCCGGTTGTATTATATAATATGGATGTGAGATATGGTCGTTTACTCTTCGGGAAGAACATAATCTGAGAGTGTTCGAAAACAGGGTGCTAGGAAAAATATTTTGGCCTAAGAGAGATGAAAACTGCATATAATGACGAGCTTCATGACCTCTACTCTTCACCGGATGTATAAAGGGTTATTAAATCACGGAGGTTGACATGGGGAGGAAAGATATATCTAAAAAATACTGACTGGGAGACCCGAAGGGAAAAGACCAGGTGGAAGACATAGGCGTAGGTGGCAGGACAATATTAGGATATATTTAAGGGATGGTTGGATAGAGTTAGTCCAGAATAGGGTTGAATGGCGGGCTCAGGTAAGCACGGCAATCAACCTCCGGGTTCCACAAAATAGATAATATTCCTTTAGCTTGCTTACGATTTGTCTAATGTCATTGGGTAAGTGAGTAAGTAGTTTTCCTTGGGAAGAAGTTTTAATGTAAGCCAGCTGTTATTCCACTATTTGTAAAGGGGGGGGGGTACTTTCCATGAAAATGGGTTGGGGCGAGTCATGAAGCTACGGGGAGCACCCGTGTTATACGATTGGAATTTTTTAAAATGCAACATAGGAAATAATGGTTGAAAAACTGGAGGAGAAAGAGAAACAGTTCACTCTGCTTCACTCGTTGCAACACGCACTTGTGCAGGAATTTTCCATTTGGCTCCAACTCTGGCAACGCTGCTTCTGAGAGCTCGGGACTTCCCCTTTTCAAACTGCTTACAACGAAATATTGGTGAAGTCAGGCGGGTGACTGGCAGTGTTGCTAACTTAGCGCAATCTCCGCTAAATTTGGTGGGTTTTTAACTTTGTCAACGGGTGAAAATATGAAAACGGATAGCGGATTTTTCAGTGAATTTTGTTAGTACTTTGACGGAAAATTCAACAAAATCAATGTAATTTTTTAAATATGCTATATTGAATTGTCTAGACCAGGTATGGGCAACCTTTGGAAAGATGCGGGCTAAACTTTATAATATCTATGAAGTCGCGGGCCGTAGATAATAGGTAGTTGTGAAAAAATAATCATGATACGGTTTCTTATACTTATAAAGTATAATGCTAAAGTTACATGAATGAGAACAATATCGAACTGATTAGGCATTTACTTACAATCAGCATAATTTAATGAGAAGCTTGAGCTTGAATTTGAGAAACAAGATAATCAATCCCACTAATACACAAGCGCAGAGTGTTTTCAAAATTTTCATCTGTACGTCTGGTTCGATACTTTGATTTAGGCCTATTTCAGCATTTTTCTAGCGCTGATCGGAAGGAACACCCTCGTAGTTCAGGTTTTTGTTTCCCCCCTCTCACTCTCTTGTTGGCGAGAACTGAAAATATTTACTTTTTCGAGCGCGATTTTAAAATGTTCCGCGGGCCGGATCAAAAGTCGGGGCGGGCCACATCCGGCCCGCGGGCCGGGCGTTGCCCATATATGGTCTAGACTAGCTTATGTGCGCTGAAAGAATGACATCATTGTCACATGACCAGGGTTGCCATACGTACGACTATTTCATAGATTTGTACGACGCAACTATGAGTCGTACGCCTATTTTTAACATAGCGTTAAATTTTTTTTAATCAATCTACTTTTGAATTTTAAATTTTGAATATAATCCAGCTTTTTCTTTCCTCGAGGTTTTTGTTGTAAGCATGTTGCTAAAATCAGTGTGATTGGAAAGTGGTCCTGTTACTTTTGCAATAATTACAACACTGTGGTAACTACTGTTTATTTAATTTGATTGTATTTTTATCAAATTTAGCACATAGGAAGGATCATGAAACACGCCTAATCGTTTACAAATAAGATGATTTATTAAGAATTGCATGACATATTATGTAAGGTGTATAATGCCGAATTTTCAAAAATTAGTACGACTGTTCAACGTTTCTGATCTGGCAACCCTGTACATGACCAAGAGAGGGGAGACTGACTGAAGACGCTGTGCATTTCTGCAGATTGTGTTTGCGACTTAGAGTCCTTTGTTCTGTTGCATCGTGGGGGCAAAGGTATGTACTAATGTATAAATGCGTCAGCTCAGAATACCATGTTAGAATCTGTGTATTATCTCTATATATACTTATTATATATATATATATATATATGGGTGATTCTTCAAATACGGGAAAATTTGCGTTCCGGAGTGATATTTCACTTCAAATTCAACTTAAAAAAAAAAATTAAAATAAAAGTTTGTTTCTACTACTTCCATACTCCAACTATCAGTTTGAAATGTCACTAACTTTAAATTCTGATATTCCAAAATCGAATTTAATTCAATGAAATGTCATCCACATGCCCTGTCCCAAACCTCGGTTTTGTATATTCTAATGCATTTCTCCACAAAACAAAATGTTATTTCCTTTTCAACTTTTTTCCTGCCAATGAGTATGAATGTGTGA
This sequence comes from Ectobius pallidus, assembly GCA_964059195.1. Lineage (NCBI taxonomy): Eukaryota > Metazoa > Arthropoda > Insecta > Blattodea > Ectobiidae > Ectobius > Ectobius pallidus. Next base: position 167,909,237 of record CAXKWD010000008.1, on the reverse strand, counting down.
AGAATATTAACCCCTAAAAAATAAAATAAAATTGTTACCCCACCTAATGAACATAAAGAATGTCCCAAGGGTTTTTGGTCATCCACATGGCTGAAAAGAATGGAATTTTTTCTGCAGAAATGAGAAATTTGTAAAACTGGCAACAGTGTTAGAAAGCCAACAGGGCAGCTTGTGGTTGAATTGTAAGGTTGAATTTTGCTTGCTTACAAACAGTTTGGGATTAACAAAGGACTTTGTATCATTTTCAAGGAAAACGTTTTTATTCCCCGTCATTAACATGGCTTCTAGAAAGTAGGCAGAAAGTGAATATTAATTAATTTTGATTATGCACTATGATAAACCTTCCAATTCAAAGTACCTGACTGAAGTTTAGCCTACAGAGGTTTAGAAATGGCTTGCTGAGACCACTTAAACTCCTTTATTGTCATCCACATGCCTGATTTTTGTGTCATCCACATGTCTCATGAAGTGGTATGTGGATGACTCTCAAGTCATGTAGATGATAAATGTAGGATACTATTGTGTTTGCGGTGTCTGTGACCTGTACTTAAGATCTTAAAACTGATTAAATGAATTTCTGCTTGATTCCCCCCTCCCCCAAAACCATAAAAACACAATCTCGTTAAAATTACATTAATTCCGGAGTATGCACACAAATTTGCAAATTTGATGCAAAATCAACTGAAGTATGCTGAGAAAAATATGAAAATCACATAAAGAAAAGCAGATTGTTGCCAAAGTTAGTCATTAATGTGGCCTTCTGTCATCCACATGTACACGGATGTCATTCACATGGCTTTAAAAAAATAAATTAACTAAAATAAATAAAAATATAAACATTTAAGCTCTGCTGGTGTCATATTATAATCAAAGTAACCCCTGAAGTATTTTTGTGATTTTTTTTTTAGATTTTTTAAACAAAGTAAAAAATTTGGATTTTACACACTCCAAATTTTCCCGTATTTGAAGAATCACCCATATATATATATATATATAAGACTTTGTCCTGACTGACTGACAGAGAATCAACGTAGAGCCTAAACTATAACTTGGAATTTTGACAGTACCTTCGTTTCATAATGTAGGTGCTCACTAAGGAAGGATTTTGAAAAAAAAAAAAAGATTTTAAATGCCAAAAATCAAATGTTTTTGAGAATACTTAATCCCTTTTTACACAGAATTATCCAATCCAAATCACATTTGACATTAAAACATATTGTTGCCAGTGAGTATGAGATGGGTTTGGAAAAATATGAAAGTAGAATAAATTTAACAAATGAGAGAACTATCAATATCCACAAAAATAATGCTGGACCTAGAGAAAACAATACGAGGTAAGGTGTTTTGGGAAGAGAAGTATGAAAGTGATATTGCATTCGGTTTAATTTCATCCCCAAAACGGTTTTATGGTAACATGAGAGTAAGAAATAAAAATTCTCTGCCACGATAATACAATTCTGCGTTACAGGAATTTCTGTTTCTTCTTATTTGAACCCCTAGCAGGCTTGCTGTGTACTGTACAAGCGATGGGATGCAAAATTCTACATCCTCTATGAGCTATAAAAACCTATATCAAGCGTTTTCTGAGGGAATAGACACCTATATAAGGACCTAGAATTTAAAAAACTTAAGTCCTTCATAAGTTAATTTCCAATTACAAAAACAAAACCCGGGTGACGCATGGCTTTTTAAGCTAGTCACTTATAAATAAATAGGCCCAGTAATTAATTTCTGCAATGACTTCGTTTTAGGTAGATCCTGAGGGGCCACACGGGGGGGGGGGGGGGCTCTGGTATCTGGGTGGTATGTAAAACCCCCTAGGATAACGGGAATAAAGCTGAAACTATTACATACTCGTGGCTCCACTGTATTTCAATTTAGTGTACCATGTTTGAGAAGTTTGTTGATATTTCAGAAAATGATTCATCTGTTCCCATATTGGTTTCGCTGTCGTGCATTCCACATGCCTTAGGGTAGAGACAAAGTTACATGAGTATTACTTTTATATATATATATATATATATATATATATATATTTTTTCCATGGCTATTTCTAGAGCAGGACAATTTGTGCAGGATTTTGAGGGAAAATCCAAAAACAGGGCGCACCTTGGGATAGTGGTACCCCTCCCAACCCACCCAAAATGGTGCACTTTCTTTTATACCACGATCTAGCGAATTCTTCTGTCCTCGTATTACGTAGAAACTCATGATTGGACGTTGGAGGTGTGACGTCATATTGCTAGACGACTGCTGACAGGCTGACAAACCTCGCAAGAAATATAATGAGGTGGGTACAAAAGGCACTTGCGACAATATACAAGGACAGTTGGTCATCCTTTTTCGCTAAGAAACAAAATACATCACACAGTCCGTGCAAATGTGAATATCGAGTGGGTGGAGCTTAAGGGGCCACCTGTTTTTGGATTTTGCCGATTTTGTACTAATAGATCATACTGTTGTATTGCAGGTTGCAAAGTGTTGAGACATAGAATCATGGATGCAATATCCCTGGATCTCCTCCTGGACCTGGAATGTCCAGTATGTTTGGACTACATGTTTCCTCCCATCACCATGTGTGAAAATGGACACAACATTTGCAGCAGCTGCAAATCAAAGCTGAACAAGTGTCCAATCTGCAATGGGACCATTACGAGTATCCGCAACAGGACTCTCGAGAACCTGGCCAAGAAAGTTCGGTACCCTTGCAAGTACCAAAGGCTCGGTTGTCAAAAGACCTTTCTCCTGGGCGGCCTCAAGAATCACCAGTCTGAGTGCGTGCACAAACCGCTAAAGTGCCCTTTCAATTTCACCTCGGAAAAATGTCCATGGTCAGGTGCTGTAGAGGGCATTGAGCAGCATATCAAGTGCACACACACTCAGCCAACTGATACCTTCAGCACGAAGAAGGACTATTGCATGAGTTTGACGGATATCAAGCACAATTATGTCCTCTGCCAGGCTATCTTCACACTGGACCAGGTATGTATCTCTATATATATATAAAAGGCTTTGTCCTGACTGACAGGAATCAACGTAGAGCCTAAACTATAACAGGTAGAGACTTGGAATTTTGACAGTACCTTCGTTTTATAATGTAGGTGCTCACTAAGAAAGGATTTTGAAAAATTCTGATTTTAAATGCCAAAAATCAAATGTTTTTGAGAATACTTAATCCCTTCTTACACAGAATTATCGAATCCGAATCACATTTGACATTAAAACATATTGTTGCCAGTGGGTTTCAGATGGGTTTGGAATTAAATTAAATGGAAGTTTGACAATTACAGTTGGCTTTGTCTATTTTTGTCATACCTTGGAAATTAAACTTTCGCGATCGCTTGAATGTTGTAAGCCCTGATATGGTCAACATTGTTTTATTTGGACGAAACTCACTATACAGGGGTTTTCTGGACCAAGGACCTCGAATCTGAGGTCGCTTTTACTAGGCGATGCTATCTAATCGTGGTATGTAGTCCACGTGATTTAGGTGTTAATAAATATAATGATTTAACTATTATGCTCTTAATTTTTAATTTTCTCTATATACCTAGGTATATAAAAGGCTTTGTCCTGACTGACAAGAATCAACGTAGAGCCTAAACTATAACAGGTAGAGACTTGGAATTTTGACAGTACCTTCGTTTTATAATGTAGGTGCTCACTAAGAAAGGATTTTGAAAAATTCTGATTTTAAATGCCAAAAAACAAATGTTTTTGAGAATACTTAATCCCTTCTTACACAGAATTATCGAATCCGAATCACATTTGACATTAAAACATATTGTTGCCAATGGGTTTCAGATGGGTTTGGAATTAAATTAAATGGAAGTTTGACAATTACAGTTGGCTTTGTCTATTTTTGTCATACCTTGGAAATTGAACTTTCGCGATCGCTTGAATGTTGTAAGCCCTGATATGGTCAACATTGTTTTATTTGGAAAAAACTCACTATACAGGGGTTTTCTGGACCAAGGACCTCGAATCTGAGGTCGCTTTTACCAGGCGATGCTATCTAATCGTGGTATGTAGTCCACGTGATTTAGGTGTTAATAAATATAATGATTTAACTATTATGCTCTTAATTTTTAATTTTTGAAATAATTATCGCGGGCGAAGCCGCGGGCACATGCTAGTATTTTAATATAGTAAGTTGTTACCATAAAGATTATACAGATTATGGATTAGCTGTTTGTATGGAATGTGAGGTATGTTTTTTCATTTGAAAATTGGCAATTTTGTATTTCCTTATTTTTCTCATTTGAATTTTTTCTATTATTAATAAACATAAAATTCCATAATAGCCTATTCTTGTTTTGTATAAAAAAAAGTCTTGAAAGTTTAAAATTAATCTCCGGAACAATTTTTGTTTTGGCGTTTGTCAATTTTACCACCTAAACCTTTTACTTGTAAACAGTTTGAAATTAATACAGGGTCTTTATTATAAGTTGAGACTGGTGTTTTCACTCTCCACTACGGAGTCCGCATTAGCCGTGGGTGCGGCTTCCCTGCTTAAAGTGTAGGCTATATAAAGTATTACATATCTTACCTTATAACATATGTTGGAAGTGTCGTCCTTCCTGTGTTATACAGGCATTGTATCTGGAAACCACATTCTTAAAGATAAGGTTTATCGAACAAATCCTCACACATTGGAGGAGCTGAAAGAAAACATTACGAATGAAATTAGGGGCATTACAGTGGAAGAACTCACTCGCGTCAGCCAGAATGTGGTTTCCAGATACAATGCCTGTATAACACAGGAAGGACGACACTTCCAACATATGTTATAAGGTAAGATATGTAATGCTTTATATAGCCTACACTTTAAGCAGGGAAGCCGCGCATGCGCCACCCGCGGCTAATGCGGACTCCGTAGTGGAGAGTGAAAACACCGGTCGCCCCGTCTCAACTTATAATAAAGACCCTGTAGAAGTCAAATTTATAAAATAATTAATAATTATATTAATGATAATGAATATATTAAAACTAAGAATGAAAACAGGATATTTCATAGGCAGCCGCAAATATGCTGTATTTCACTTAGAATTGTGATTTTACTATGCTCTTTCCCAGTATTTTCAGAACAAAAATAAGTTAATTTGAAACATTGCAAAATTATGTACCATTCATCACTGTAAAATGAATCTATTTGCACCCAAAAATGTTGTGTTTTCAGGTATTCTTCCACATCAACAAGACCACAGAGGACATGTTCTTCACATGTGTTCAACACGTGGGGCAGAAAAACGACGCTTCCAAGTTCAAGTACAAGTTCACGTTCAAGACACCAGATGGCAGCGAGGTCTACACTGCTTGTCACGAGACACCCAGCTACCTGGAGGAAACATTTGAGAATGACAAGTGCTTGGCGCTGCCCTACAACTTCATCAAGCGGTTCATGACTGACGAGAAAACTCTCAACTTCGATGCGGACATTTTCCGGGCCCACATGCAAAAGTAAACATGTGATTATATTAAGTTAAGCCACTTATGACATCATTAAATTGATGGTGATGATCAATTGTTAATTTTTTGAGTTTTAAAATTACTTATGCTGAAATCTTCTGGTGAATCAATAACGGATTTAAGGAGTAGATGGGTGAATTTTCCATTTTCTACTGGAGAAGTTTTAATTTTAACAAATTTGGGCAAATTAATCTATTTGTACAAATTTTTGAGAAGTGCATTCATAACAATTGCATTTCTGATTCATATTCTTAATTTTAAATTTAAACAGAAGATATTTACTTAAATAAAAATTTCAGTTTTGAGAATGCTCATAAAATTATAAATAAAATCTAAAAATACTCACTTCATACAAAAGTGATATTTAGTTTTTCTAAATCATTTTATAAAACTTTCAATAAAATATTCGTAAAAAAACATCGAAACTGCAAAAGATACAAAAGGTTTGCTTGCAGGAAAATTTAAACCTTTCACGCATGTAAGAATTTAGCTAGGAGAGATAAAGAACATAAAAAAATTAAAGTTTAATATCATAACGATCATTATTGACAACATGGGTAGTAAAATTCAACATTCAACATTATAAAATAATTATAAATATATTTTTTAGGTTACCCTGGTTGAAATATTCAAATCAACTTTGGGGGCAAATATGTCCCTAACCGCTGATCCATTTCAATATAACATCATTATTGCAACTTTCAGCCGTCGTAAAAGTTAAAAAATGATTGTCTTCAGTGATTATCACTGATTCATTCACCATAAATATTTGAAGTTTTGATGCAAAACTAACAGTATTTCACCCATTACTCACTTAAGTCCAGTTCATTGGAAGGGATATAAAGGTTTAAAAGTCACCTATATTTTTCAGAAGGTTCTAAAGAATGCTTATAGAAATTTAACACTTTCCACACCGTGCCATTTTTCAGCGTTATCACCCTGTGAACCAGGCGTTTTCTTCCATTTTTGTGATTTTTTAACAAATGTACAATATGTATTACAAAATAATTTTTTAGTTAGGCATGAAGATTGAAACTTTCTCTTTCTAGAAATTATATTCTTTTTTGTATTTGCTCTCATATAAATATATCACAGGAATATAAATGTTTTGAGGATTTATTTTTTTCCTAAATAATTCTTTCAAGGTTTGGAGGGTTAAAAACCTATTTATTGAAAGAATACTAACTAAAATTACTGAAACAATACATGACATAGAATGCTGACAACATTTTGGTTGCATATTGTCTAGTAGTCCGCCGCCGTAGGTGAATTGGTAGCGTGACTACCTTTTAACCTGGTGGCCCGGGTTCGATTCCCGTCCAGGTCAGGGATTTTTCAGTGGTGGAAAATTTTTTTCCTGGGTTCAGGACTGGATGTTGTGTTGTGTCCTTTCATTCCCATCCCGCGAGAGGCAATGGCAAATCTCTGCGGTATCATCCTTGCCTGAATCACCTCGGACGAGTCGTGGTCATCACCCCATGGCTTCGTCCCGGGTCTGGACCTGCCTTCGAGCAGAACACTCATCATCATCATTGTCTAGTAAGTAACAAGTGTGTGATATTCTTTGAAGCACTCTGGCGTATACAGTCCAATGTTACGCACTTTGCACCATCTTGACTCCCTTCTCACTTTCTTTCCAGTTTCTTTCCTTTGTCTCCGCACATATCGTCTTCATCAATAGATACATCCTGATATGAACCAGAACAAACATTTTGATCAACAGGAGAAAAGCATAAAAAACAAACTTCATCCAATTTGGACATCTTCACAAACACTAACGTAGCTTGTTGTTGATGTTGTTGGTAATCGCAGTAGGCTGATACAAATTTGATAGAAAAGTCAATATAAATCAACAAAAGTGTATGAAGCACATTCTGTTGGGAAGTACATAAACTAAGCTTCATATTTATCTGTTCAAAACCTGTATTACACCACGTATTCTCCCATTGCTGAGCATGGGACCGCACGCAACGTAAGGGATACGGTCATAATAATTAAAACGAAGTACTATACACAGTGGAGCACATGAATAACTGAACTAGTTAAATATTATATTAACACTTAATGCTTCACTTACGTCGCTGTTTATGAGCAGGACATGTTTCGGGATTCTTATCCCATCTTCGGCTGCTGGTCAACTGGCAATTGGCGATCATAAAGACCACTAACCATGATCGCCAATTGCCAGTTGACCAGCAGTTGAAGATGGGATAAGAATCCCGAAACATGTCCTGCTCATAAACAGCGACGTAAGTGAAGCATTAAGTGTTAATATAATATTTAACTAGTTCAGATACGGTCATGCTTCACACGGGAACAAAATGCTCACGTACGAGCATCGGGTGGAAAGTATTAACCATCTCCGTCGAAGCTGTAGTTCACGTTGATTTTATAGATGTGTTGCCTCTTAAACTGACAACGTCCAAGATTCCTGGAGACAGTTGTACATCCACACGCAATGGGACTTTGAAAACTTTATCAATTTAAAAAAAAAATATGCTTAACTGGGCCTGGGCTTATCCCTTTACTTCAAGGAGGCGAGCTAATACCAAGCCTATTCAAAGTGTAAGGGAAACGTTGCAAGTTCTTAAAAATCTCTTACTGTCGCAAATGGCACGTCACGGAAAAATGTGTTTGCTGAAAACTCTGCATGGAATTTCAGAATAGAACTCTAGTTTCCTAAAGTACAGTGAAGAAAAGTAACTATAAAGATCTTCAAATACCTGAAGGAATTTTCGTAGGTAATCCCAAGAGAGTTTAAGAGTTTATCGATAACTCATCAACTCGAGTTGGATTTATTAAGACTATTCCATGAATAAAAGTGTAATGAATTATACAAATAATAAATACTTTCGTAAGATCACAGCCTACTATGAATCAAACATCCATGAATCTATTCTAGTTACCATGTTGTGACCAGTACTACCCAGTGAAAGACAACATTGGCTAACTCTTTCAAGCAAGTAAGAATCAGCTTGAAAATTTTTTTTTATGTCATAACCGGGATTTGAACACGGATCTTCGGCTTAACGTGCCAGACATGGATTTAATGTCTATTTCTTTTCCCTCCACTTAACTCTTTCAAGACTGCAATGAAGAGCAGATCTCAGATTTTTTGATGCAATGCCTACTGTTTACAGAACCACTAGAATGGTATTTTATGAGACTGTATGGTGGACGGGGAAATGTCTATTTGTCCATTTGTGTCTCTGTACGCATGATAATTCCAATATGCTTTATCAGATTTTCATGAAACTTCATATGACCATTTATAACGTCCATGGGAAAAAGCCAATTGATATTGGACCAAATCTGTTGACCAGTACCGGAGTAATGCCCAATTTAGTGCCTATTTTATGGTAATATATATTAGAAAGCATTTATCAAATGCAAATCAGTTCTCTTGACAACATATTGTTTTACAGTGTCCATATACAGCTTTGGAAGGTGCAATACAGTTAGCTTTGACAAATAACACAACCCACATAGCCCTTCACATATGCTTAGCGAACTAGGCCTTTGTTCTTCCGTAAGCGATGCTTAATGAATCGATCTGGAGCTTAACTTTGAAATCGATTACAAAAAAAAACTTATTTTCTGCATATCATAATTGCAATTATCACTGATTAAACAAAAGCATTCTGGCACTTGGTTACATCAGTTTACCTTTTGAAGTTATAAAACTCAGACCATTTTTATTTTTAACATATGAAATGCTAATGAAACATCCATATCGGTCCCAAATTTCCACTGATACAAATCCAATAAAAAGAAGTGTTTAAAAAATATATTACAAGTCAGTGGATAAAAGTTAAAATCACCACACAACGTTTCAACTCTCCCCTGGAGTCTTCCTCAGGTGACTTCTTACACAGAACTGATCATGGTGATTTTAACTTTTATCCACTGACTTGCAATATACTAGGAGGTGCATAATTCTTTTAAAAATTAAAAATTAAGGATATAATAATTATTAAAGCATTATATTTAATAACACTTGCACGCGAATCATTCATAAACTAAGCCATTAATAATTAATGAAACAGCTAAAATTCCGGCTTCAAAGCGCCCCCTGGGAAAACTATATCAGAATCGATTATGCAGTTCCAAAGAACCTGTGAACACATAATACGTATTGTTCCTCAACTGTTTATTGACATGAATATGATGTGAATTTTATTTTATCAATTCAGTGTAATTTTCAGAAATTATATAATGTTTCAAGGGAAGGAATATTTGTTTGGATTATTATTATCAGCGATATTTCAAGAGATAAAACCATCAATATTTTACAGCTGTTGCCTCCGGCTTCACCCGCCATTATTCATTGACTCCAGGATTTTTAAGAAAATTCCACTGGTAGATTATTAAAAATGTTTGTGGTTCAGAGCTATGAAAATTGTAAGTAAAAATAAAATTAGAATATTTGTTCATTGTGTTCATTTCACTTAGGCCTTATATAATAAAAAAACGGTTTTCCTTCCTAATTTTGTAGTCGTCATGAAAGTTTAGACTGCGAGAGACGAACATCGCCGAGTATACACGATGTCTCACGAAGCGGGCTAGAGCAAGCATGCTATTTAGGGCCGTTGAATTGTATAAGAGTAGATGTTTTAAACACTTCTTTTTATTGGATATCTGAAGGGGCGAAAACACTTTTCCCCCTAAACCCAGTTAATACAATACGTCTATGTTGATGCTCTTGGTATTACAGAATAACCACACACACCACGCCACGAACTAACGGTATCTTGGAAGGTAGGCCTACATCCAGAACACTAATCCAAAGATATTATAATCTGTTTCTTTTCACTTTCAAAGATAATACTGTTGGCAACAGTTACGCTATGTTTAGTTATGGTATATGTATACCCAAGAAACAAAACAAAAACAAAAAATTCTGAAAAATTTCATTTTTTAAAAATGGCGTACTTAGTTATTTTCTCTTTCATTTCATATATTGATTTTTAAATTCTGGCTGCAGGTTCCTTAGATAGAGCCCTTTTTCTAAAAAGCTTCATTTGACCATGCCCCTTGCTCAGCAATCAAATTTCAGTATTTTACATTTTCCCTTTGAACTTCTTGTTTTCTCATTTATCTCTACATTTTCCATGCATTTCGATACAACGTTTGCTTTCCTCTAATTTCCCGTAAGTAGTAAATCGCTCGGTATTAAGTTATTTCGAACATCAAAATTCTTCTATAAATTAACATATTTTGAAGCTTAAAATGTAGAGCTTGTAGAGCTTGACGTGGATAAATTTCTGATATATTAATATTCTACTGTGTTCTAGATTTTTGTTTATAATGATGTGAACAAAAAAAGTTTATATAAATCCATGTAACAATTTAAAAACCTTAAGTATAAAAAAACTAAATGTCAGGCACTAGAGAATTATTCTGGGTACAAAATAGTGAAAAAATTTGTGATTTTATGTCATAGTTTTGAAGTATTCATGTTTCAAGTTTGTAGCCAAAATTTTCAAGAAAACAATTTTTATAAACAATTAGAAAATATATTTCTTGTGAAATGACTTAATATACAGCTGTATAATAATCAGGCTTTAAAACTTAGTGCCCAATCGAATATGTTAACAGCAACCGTACTGTACAGACTTTGCTCGGCGAATGCCCTAGCTACCATATGCTAGTTCACGTGATAGTAAACAACCCAGAATACAGATATAGGAAGACCACAAAATAACTTCTCATTATCTAAACTCACATTACAAGCATGCAAAACAATACTTTCTCCTGTTTGTGTATAATAGTCCCTCCCAAACGTTTCAATATATGTTTGCGTTTTAGAACACTTTACTTTCGGCATGCCAAACACGTATTATAAATTTAAACACGCACAATGACAAGGTACACTGTTGACCAATTTGAGAGGCACCTTACTATGAGGGCATTCATTTCTCGGTACTACTATCAATGACTGTCTTATCAGCCTATGCAATCACCCTCCACCCCCTATATTCAGGTTGTTGGTAACCAGAATCAACTCCCTCTGTGGGTTCGGGCACTAAGTTTTAAAGCCTGATAATAATATATCAAAAAAACTGAGAGTCCTAATGCTTAAAAATAAAATTTTCATACCTAAAGGTACTTAAAGCTAGATGGCAGGACAGATGCATATTCGTACTGATGGCAATAACACAAAAATTCGTTCAGATAGAAAACGAAACAACTGCGGGACATTTACAAAATACCTTAAAATGTGGGATGGTTGGTCACCTAAATGGGGAACAATGCTATCCTTCTAGCATTCCTACGCTACTAATACTACGTGTTGACGAATAAAATATTTTAGGGTGAATTTGAGCATTTTTTAACTGCCGTAACCACAATATAAAGGAAGGCGTTTAATTTTCTAAAGTACAAGCACTTCAAGTTAATCAGGTAAGCTGTTTCATTTTTATTTATGTTACATATTTCATTAATAGTTCTTATTACGTATGAATTCAAGACATTGTCATAACACTCCTGCATGTTGCTTGATATATTATCAGTGTACGGAAAAAATGCAGGTAGATTTAAAAGCTGATTTTCATGGTTTTTTTTACAATCTTTATTAATGTATCTAATGTATGGTAATTTGACCTATCACTTTATTTTTCAAGTTTCCCCATAAATAATAGTCACATACTATTACAAGAACTTAAAAGACAATATCACAAGAGAAACGAACTCTATCTCGGAATCTGAACTAATGTACGTGAAACAAAATTTCCTAAAAAGATGCCAGTGTTGTGTGGATGCAAGAGGAGAACATTTCCGACATCTGTTGTGATGAGGTACGTGGTTATTTTCATTGTAATTACAACTGTAAATGCGAGAACCTGAACCATTACACCGTTATATCTTTGTATTTAAGCTGTATGTTGTGTATTTACATCATGATATAAGTGGAGAAATATCACACAACCATTAAAGTTGAATTTATTAAAAATCTGATCACGGTGCAAGCATAGTACATGTAATGAAAAATACATTGTAGTCCAGGCAACGAAGGAAAAATAGAAAAAAATAATTTAGGTTTTAAATTTGGCAGGAATGTGGAGGAAAGTGTCCTACACAACATAGTAAAAGTCCCCATGGATAGGGGGTGAGCTGGGGTGGGGGGCACTTTTAAATGTCGTTTCTCTCAGTTTTCCCTAAATCCAAAAAAAAAAAAAAAAAAAAACTATGGGTTCTAGCCAAAAAAATTATATACAAAATTAAGCTACATAAAAGATCTTATAAAATTGATCTGGATGATATTTCTGTGTAATTAATAGTTCAGGAAATACAAGGATAAATTAAGTATGACATAGTTCTGGAAATTCTGTTTTACGTACACCTATATATTATATTTTTTAACAAAGAAGAGAGCAGATGATAATTTATTAAATTAGCATGATGCCAAGCAAACCAGTTCATAGAATAATATTTGTACTAAAGATTAAAACTCATTATTAAGTGCCAGTATGGTACTTTATGAGATTGTGTGGTGGATGAAAAAATGTCTGTCCGTGTGTCTGTACGCACCATAACTCAAATACGCTTTTTCGGATTTTCATGAAACTTGGAAAACACATTTATAATGTCCATGGGAAGAACCCTATTGATATTGAACCAAATCGGTTCACCGGTACCGGAGTAATGCCCAATTTAATGCCTATTTTAATAGATTATGGCGCCTTTCTAATAAAAAGGCGCCATCACTCAAATACGCTGTAGCGGATTTCCATGAAACTTGGTATACCCGTTTATGACGTCCATGAGAAGTGCCCTATTGAATTTGAACCTAATCTGTTGACCGGTACCGGAGTAAAACCCAATTTAGTGTCTACTTTAAAGGCGCAATAACTCAAATACGCTTTATCGGATATTTATGAAACTTCGTATACGCATTTATAATGTCCATGGGAAGACGTTTATTGATATTGGACCAAATCGGTTGGCCAGTACCGGAATAATGCCCAATTTAGTGTTTTTATGTTAATATATAAGAAGGCGCGATAACTCAAATATGCTTTATTGGATTTTCCTGAAATTTTGTATACCCATTTATAATGTACGTGGAAAGACGTCTATTCATAATGGATAAAATCGGTTGACCTGTTTCGGAGTAATGCTCAATTTAGTGCCTATTTTATGGTAATATACGTATTCGAAAGAATTTATAAAAAAATGAAAATCAGTTATCTTGACAACATAGCCTATTGTTTTACTGTGATCTTGTAAGGCCTTGGAAATTAAAATACAGGTAGCTATGACAAAAAACATATTGATTTACATGCGCTTATCCAACTAGACCGTTAAAATGACCCAGGTGGCCGAGATGGTAGACCTTTCTTCTTCCGTAAGCCCTGCTTAATGAATAAATCTGGAGCTTAACTTGGAAATCAATTAAAAAAAAAAAACATATCATATCATAATTGCAGTCATAACTGATTAAACCAAAACATACTGGCACTTTGTTACATCAGTTTACCTGATTTTATTATTATTATTATTATTAGGCCTATTGTTATTGTAAAGCTTAGCCATTTTATGTTTCGTTAAAAAAATTACCGGTTTTTTTTTTAAATGGTAAGGAATTAGATATATTTTTAGATATTGTAAGGATAATAGGCCTACTTATTACTTAAAATAAATGTTTACTTGTCTATGAGCCTTCTGAGAATATTTGCACATCATATTTTGTCACTGTGCAACTCGGTGTGGTGAAACATTTGGATGCCGAAAAACTGGTATTAAATGCTCATCCGTTTGTGGAATCTGTCATGGTACATGCACTAACAGTATACCATTAGAAGAAGAAGAAGAAGATGAGTTTAAAATTGATTATAATAGCTATTTATGTATCAAGTACGCAAAATAACGCTTTAGCGGACGAATCTAGTATAGCGGCCGAGGCGTAAGCCGAGGCTGAAATACTGGATGAGTCCGCTAAAGTTTTTGCGTACGTGGTGCATACAATATTTTTTAGTAAAAGTTCTATAAATTATATGAAATAAAACAAAAATACCGTATAATTAATTATAATGAAAAGCAGTCAGTCATTTCTTTAAGTTATCTGGTCATGGCCATCTAGATCATAAAACAACAATGACCGTACGTGTATAGATGCATAATATATGAGTTCCTTGTTTGTAAACAATATTGCATACCAACTAGTATTTATGAAAAGCTTGTGAAAATATAATGATAATACCGAGGAATTTCAATCCAAGCCAGAAACATTGAATTGGAGCTGCTACCAGCAACTTCACGGCAGAAATAGGCTATGAGAAGGGATATATTACACCATTTAAATGCTGTTCGTCCATGGTAAGGAATGTTTTTCAAGTGAACCAAAATGTGAAAAGTCGTTGGCTTACATTTGTTGTCATGTGATGAAGTGGGCTACCGTGTTTTGCGAAAAATCCTGGTAAAGTTTCTGATTATCATAAGAAACGTGTTGGCTTAAATTTGTTGTTTTATGACCAATTATATGCGTAAATCCATGTTAAAGTTGGTGTGACTGGTCAATGCCGTCTGGGTTTTGTTTACAGATTGCCATGACGATTTTAAAGGACAAGGCCACTAAAATTGCATTTTGAATGCAGTTTGAATGCACTTTTATGCAATTTTAGCGGACTTGTCCTTTAAAGTGCAGCTTTTCGGCGTGTTACCAGTCCGATAAGCAGCTGTTTTAGAGAGCGTGTACTAAAAAAGTTATTTAAGGAACTCTTTAATCAATGTTCCATATGTGTATAACTACAGAGTGTTCAGTAGATAGAAAAATATAACCCTAACTTATCATACGGTGTACTAGGATTCCAATTTGGAGACTGAAAAAATAGACAACTAAACATTTATTTAAAGTAATAGGTAGGCCTACTCGGTCATATAATTACTAATTATATCTAACTCTTTACAACTTTTCCAAATAATATTTTAAGGGAAAAATATAATGGCTAATAGGGCTGGTTTATATTTTTTATAATGTGCACTCACACCATCTGCTCTCTTTTAGTAAAAAATATAATATGTTAAGTGTATGCAAAACAGAATTTCCAGAACTATGTCATACTTCATTTATCCTTCTATTTCCTGAACTATTAATTCTACAGAAATATCATCCAGATCAATTTTATAAGAACCTTTATGTAGCCTAATCTTGTGCATAAATTGTTTTTTGCTAGAACCCATAGTTATTTGTATTTAGGGAAAACTGAGAGAAATGACATTTAAAAGTGCCCCCGCCCCCGCCCCCGCTCATCCCCTATCCATGGGAACTTTTACTATGTTGTTTAGGACACCTTCCCCCACATCTCTGCCAAATTTCAAAACTACATGATTTTTTTTGTCCCTATTTTTCCTTTCTTGCCTGGAATAATCAATTCAACTTTATTGGTTGTGTCATATTTCTCCACTTGTTTCATGACGTAAATACACAATATACAGCTTATATACAAAGATATAACCCTTCAATATAGAGAAGGTGCGATGTAGGTTTTCTTTAGAAATCTCGTAATTTGCCCGAAAATTAAAATTGTTGAAATAACGTTTGAACATTTGAAGACAAAGTAACAAATGACTTACTCATTTTAAAGTGAATATATTTCCCTACAACTTCTTTCATGAGAGCACTGCTGTATACCTAAGGGCTGAAGCGCTAGAAGGTAAAGTGTGTCAAAAAGTGCGATGCGAAAGAGCTTTTTTAGAAAATTTGCTATTTTCGTTGGCGGATATCTCGAAAACTATTGGGAATAGAAAAAAATGTGTAGAATCAAACTTGTAGGAAATTTTATCAGCTTGAATTTTGTGTATAGCAACTTTCCCTCTACGACGCACCATTGTTTAGATATAAGCGAAAAATTAAAAAAAAAAGGGACCTTTTGCGGGCCCCCCTCGGGAACTTTTAGTATGTTGTTCAGGACAGTCCCTCCGACAACTCTGCCAAATTTCAAAACTACATGATTTCTATTTTTCGTTTGTTGCCTGAATCTGTTCCAGCGTGTATGGGGAACGAACTCTACATGGCTCAAATCTGGCAACGCCGCTTCTCGAGAGCTCGGGACTTCCCCTTCTTCAAACTGCTTAGAACGCAGGCGGCTGACTGGGTGACGAAGCGCCGCATTTCTGTAGCAACTGCGAAGGGAAGAGATTGTGTTTGTGATTTGTGCTTTGTCTGAGTCCTTTGTTCTTCTGCATCATGGCTGCAAAGGTATGTACCAATGTATTAATGCGTCAGCTCAGAATCGAAATTTGAAAAAAAGGCTATATGTGCAATGTAAGTGGCCAGTTTTATAAACTAAATATATATGTAAGTTTTTTTTTGGTTTCCCTACCTATTCAACCCCCCCCCCGAAAAAAATCTGCGTCCGCCACTGGTATTATCAATTATCAGGAAATAACTTGCTTTGGAGTTCTGCAGTGACTTCGTTTTAGGTAGGTACTGAAGGCGCCACACTGGGGGGGGGGGGGGGTGTCTGGTATCTGAGTGATATGTAAATCCCCCTAGGATGACGGGAATAAAGCTGGAACTATTACAATAATTAATTTTAAAATTAAACTTTTCGTGTCCAAGATGTATTTGAAATTAGACAGGGGTGCCCACCCCCTTAAATTCACAATTTCGTATCACCATGAAAAGTAGTCCCCCCCTAACAGTCGACCTGTATAAAAATCCCTTTAGGCAGGCCTACAGGCTGAGGTAGATTTCGAAGTGTTTTTGGTTTAATTTATTGTCACTGTGCAGCACTCTTCTTCTTTAGCCTTGGGATGACAAACCTGCAATAATAACTGCAAAAAAGAGGAAAGAGCACTTTTTCAAACGTTCAAATCTCGCCTTATATATGAGAGCTATCGAGAAATTAGTTATTGATTTGTAGAGTACTGAAGAGCTTTTCAACGATACCCCACAAGACGTGGTTTCAAACATTTCGAATATCCATCCCCCAACCCCACTCTTACCCCCAAAACCCCCGAATCGTTGGTGTCACTGTGAACTCCATAGGGAGTACTCTAATTTATTCATACAAAGTTTCCCTCTATACTTCATAAGGGCCGAGATATAAAGTTTTCAAAATTTCAACCCCTCCCCCAATTTTGCTAATTAACGAACTTGTCCGAACTACTGGGCCTAGAAATAACATAATAAAATTTGGTTCAAATATCTTCAAAATTACGGCCGCTAGCATGTAAAGATATATATATAATTTTTTTGAACCAGCAGTGGTTTCGTACTTAGGGAAATGTGAAACGTTAAGATATGAAAGAATTTTTCGAAAATCATGACATGGTATTGATTGCATTAGGTAGATTTTTCTTCGAAATCTACCTAAAAACATCAATTGAAAAGTATATTTAATGAGGCTGCTTTTATGTGATATATACATAATTGATACTAGTTATACAGGATAAAGTGCACTTATACCTATTTTATATACTTCTCAAGAATTAGAAGATGATTTATTACCTTTTGAATTTATAAAACTTGACTGGTTGTATTTTTAACAATTAACATTATAATATGCAATTTTTCCAAAAATTTTCAATCCTCCCCCAGAAATTTTACACTGAGGCTTTACCCTCTTCTGTGGGCCCCCCTGAATTCTATGTCTTTAAATCTCAAGTTCGGAATTTTTAAATTTTCAAAAGACTTGAAATTTCCTGAAATCTTACGACTGAAATTTTATATATATATACAGCACAGGGCTCAGAAGATGGAGAGCGGAACCTGAAGGGGGAATAGGGTGATCAAGTGTTGAAGAAAGGAATAGTGGACAAGACAGTCAAAAAAGGGGGCATTCAACAATATTGGGGGACAGCTACTTTTTTGTTATTTACCAAGAGTACTCCTACTGAAGTAATAATGTATTGAAAAATACATTTTACTTGATATGCACATACACATTTATTTTTCCCTTTTGCTTTCTCGGGTTTAAATGTTGAATTTCTTTTTTGCAATGGAGTAGTACAGTCATTACTATCCAACGCTAAATAGTATAAATTGTAGAAGTAGTCTATAAAGAGCATATGGTATCAAATTACAAGATTAGGGAACAATTTATTGCTGAGAGCAAAAATAATTAATTTTACGTATATCTCAGTCGCCATATTTGAGTGTCGGTTCAAAATGCGTTAAGTCCACCTCCAATCGTAATGTAGTCTTTTGCGGATTCGCATTCTCTGAGGTGTTCTGCATGATACTACATGACATTTTTGTTTCAAGTCGCAACCTTTCCCCGTTAAAATTGAGTCTGAAATATGGGGTTCGATGCAAAACGCTTTCAGTCCAGAACTTGGTTCGGTGCAAATTACGTTGAGTCCACATTTTAGACGCGATCACGTGCGAAACAGGTGGTGCGTTGAAAATTACGACATCTACTTTTTGTAGCGGTATTCACCAGACGCCGAAAAAGATTTCATTAGCGGTCAATAATAATAGAAGAGAAGCATGGATTTTCCATGATTTAACATGCTTAAAAAACAGAAATTGTTTAAATTTTGACAATTTGGTACTTCGGCAATAGTTCACTTTGTATTAGTGCAATCAGATGTGATTGTAATTCTTAAATAAAATACTAACTTTCATCTTTTTAAATGATTATTATTATAGTGTTGGGTCAAAACACGTTCAAGTCTATTACTTTTGAAACTTTAACTATCAATAAAAGATGTAAATGAAAAGAATGATTTGACACACCCAATACATTTAACTAAATAATAATTACTGATTCTGATCAGAATAAAATATTGCAAATTCATTTGATAGTTTGGCCACAAACACTTTTTTGTAATTCCTGAAAAATCATTATTTGTGGACTAAACGCGTTTTGAATCGACGATCCTCATTTTTTCCATGATTGAAAAGTATGTGTTATATTAATAATTTCCGGTCACTGTTAAAGAGAGAATACAAGCAAATGACAACTGTGGCTATTAGATGTAAATTATCAATAGTTGCATGCATTCCCATAAACATATATTTTATTTTATATCAGAATAAGTGTATAATTCAATCTGCTTGTATTGCAGGAGCACTTTTATTGTTCGATAGCGTGATAGTTGTAATAAGGAATTTTATTTTGCAGGAAATGAACCCTTCATCTGAGAATAAAAAGGACATCGAGTGTCCAGTGTGTCTGGAAGTGATGGTGCCTCCGATTTGGCAATGTGAAAACGGCCACGGCGTATGCAATGTATGTACAAGAAAACTTCAAGCGTGTCCTTTATGCAAAGGAAAACTCTCATACATAAGGAAAGTTGAAGCTGAGGCTTTAAGCCAAACCTTTCAGCATCCTTGTAAATTCCATGCGTCAGGCTGCAGTGAGAAGTTCTTCCCAGCTGAGAAGGGAGCTCATGAGTCAAAGTGTGTGTATCGACACCGTACTTGCCCTCTTGGATATGATCTGTGCACGGCAGTAGTGGATCCCAAAGATGCAAAGAATCACATTTTGATGAATCATAAAGGGAAGGTAAAACAGGTTTCACTGAACAGCATAGGGCTGTTTACTCACAATTTTAATAACAATACTGAACCTTGGCTAGTAGGTGACCATATGTTCATTATTCACAGCAAGTATATATCAGGTTATTCAAATATTTTCATTACGTATGTAGGTTCTGTAATGGAAGCCAGACAATTTAAGTACAACATAAAATTGAACAGTGTGAAATGGCATCACATGTCATCATACACATCCCAGTGTCGCAGTTATCTGGAGGCACTGACAAATGGCACGTTTTCCTGGCATGAGGTTTTACTTTCATATGAGCTTAGGAGAGAATGTCAAGGTCCAGATAATAACATCACATACGAGATTAAAATATCCAGAATGTAAGGTTGATTTATAAATTACAAACTGTTCACTGTTACATGAAAACTAACTGAACCTAACATTCCAAGCGTAACAAATTTTGCCACCTTCTAATGCTTTTCAAATGACAAGCGTTTTGATTACCAGCTAGCGTCTCACCCATGTCGCCTACACACTGTTCTGTCTTGCTCAGTTATGAACAGGGCCCAGATTCTACTGACATGTCATCTTTTTATTGATGCTGCATAGACATTGGCAACTTCCAGATAAATCTTAATCATGGCCTCTAGATTATAGAAATGCATTTTTATTAGGTCATTTTTTGTCATTTTATTCAATTTCATATTTTTAGGGCATTTATTTCAATTTTAGGTCATTATTTTGTCATTTTCGTGTCATTTTCTTCCTTATTTAATCATTTTCATGTATTTACATTGAGTGTATTAACTTTTTTCGTTGCTAGCGGTGCTGTCTTTGAAGTGTTGTTTGTTGAATGCAAGAAGGAAAAATTCGGCGTTAAAGTGTTGTCATGTCTTAGTCGGAAATGAGAATCAAAGAAAGGCAAAAATTTTGTATTATATTTCTATTGTTATTAGATTGACTTGGCACCAGAGTCTGCCATTTGCTTGGATTTGAGAGTGCAAACTACTGTTTACCCTCAATAAGAATCACCCTCAAAAAAGGAAATGCCGAAGTTTGACTCGCCAGTGCCTCAGTGTCAGTATAAATTTCCATGAGAAAAGAATGTTCACACCATTACAGTTATTTACAGTTTTTACAGTTATGTAGTCTATAATGTTGTGTGTGTACAATAATATTTTTTATAAATATCAGTTTTTAGGTCATTTTTTATAATTATAAGTCTTTTTCAAACAATTTTAGGTCATCAGAATCCGGGCCCTGGTTATGAATATATGCAGTGTTAATTTTTTCCACGAAAGAGGGCATATAACCCGTCTCTACTGTGGAGCCATTTTGTAAAATACAGCTACAACTAATCACCAAAATTCGCCTAACTTTTCCTAAAATTAAAATTTTTAAATGAAACTTTCACTGACCTATTCGCAATAAAAGGAGAAAAATTTGCACATAATATTATTATTATTAATAATAATAATAATAATAATACAATAACAACTATCATTATTATTACTGACGTACCAGAATTAATACCATTACTGTTATCACTAGTATTACTGTCCCTTCAGGGATTTAGCAGTACAGATTTTAGTTTTTACTTTTACTATTATCATCATCATTAGCGCAAGGCATTTAATCACCAAAAATACTGAAAAATTGCAAAATAAAAATGCATTTATGACCAAAAAATTAACACAAAATGTTTTAAAAATGACCGACAAATTTATCATTATAAATTTTTTTTTTTAAAGAGTCAAATTAGTTTATATAGCAAAATGAATAATATACAATAAAGCATGTTACATACATGTAATTATGGGACAGTCAGCCTGTATAATAGGAATAGGAAACTTTAATAATAAGAACAAGAATTGTGAATAATTAATCAATTATTTCATGATACACATTTGTATATATTCGAGCTATCATATGATCCTTCATATAAAAAAGATGCAAAATCAACAAATGCCTTGCCCTGATCATGATTAGTAATTATTATTAGGCCTATTATTTATTTATTTATTTACATGAAGAATCAAATAATTAAGAATTCGGATTTGCAACTGAAACTGTTTCCTCCGCATCTTCTATCTCTTGAGTAACATCAATGCCCTCATCATAAATTTCATTTTCACGCTGAAATAGCAAATCACACCCTCCCTCTACTCGTGGAGGTCACGATCACACTACAGAAGGAAGTGTATTGCACCAGTATCGGCTGTGGAATTGTTAATGATTAACCTTATTAATTAATAAATATGGCTTGTGGGTCTTGTACACACAGGAAACATGGTAGTGAGTCTATGTTAAGGTATGCACGCATTCACAATTTACTGCTTGCCTGATGTTAATACATAATACAAAAGGGTCTGTGTACTAAAATGACAGAAATTAAGCTTAAGTTGTATTTCGAAGCTTGAATTTTCCCTGCACAACTGGTACAGCCTGTAGGAATATGGTCCAGCAGCTTTTTACAACTTGGATTTGTATCCGTATCGAAGTAAGCAAAAGCCAAAACGCTTGTCATTTGAAAAGTGATACAGCAAACTCACAATTATCCGTGTTAATTGGGACTGTGACATGCACAAATCATTGAAAAACACAGATAATCCAAATGTTACAAATAATCAGGTGAAAGATTCTCAATTTCCGACGTTTTGTTGCCATATTGCCCATATGTTGAAATAAAGTGCAGGAAATTCAAAATCAAGGGCAGGAAATCCAAATTTTCGCACACAGATAATTGGAAGTTTGCGGTATATACAACTACTTTACAGACAAGTGGCTTTAGTTAATATTACAACTTTGTCACATCTGTTAGAGTAAGTTTTCAAGTCAGAATATGTGTTTCCTGCTGACGAATATTTGTCTTTCACTTGATTGCTAAATTCCTTCAATAATTTAAGCGAGAAATTTGAAGGGATTGTAGAAAGGAATGTTTTGAGATAAAGGACTTCTGTTCCACAAGTTCAGAATATGCAATAGTGGAAAAGAAAAACCAGCTAAAATACTTCTGCATTTGACTTGAAAAGCAAAACTATTGCAAATTCCAAATCAGTGAAGTAGTAAATAAGCTTTTAATTTTATTTGTTCTTGAGTAGTGGCAACATTGTTACCGAAATTATCTAATCTTAGTTAGGTTCAAATAGATTCAACTAGTTCTCCTACAAAGCAAAACTAATTAAAAGTTGCCAGTTTTTGTAAGAAGGATTTATGCAAGTAAATAGAATTTACTATTATGTCCTTAAATAATATAATGTAACTTTGTCTTCAGATATCAGCCTTGGATAGTAAAATGCTATATAATTATTTAGTTTTAAGTATTAAGTTTGTGGCATTTTGAAAAAAAGTAGTAATAGATAGACCTGGGGTTTTTGTTCCTTATGAAATAACATGAATATTTTTAAATATGTGGACGTTTCATCAGAAATCACATTCATAGAGATTTATAGTGCCTTAAAATGCCCATTTGAATCTTTAGGGCCTATTTTACTATTTTAGTGCCTAAAATGCCTATTTTGTACATTTAAAATAAAATTGAACTTCCGTAATTTTTACAATCTTTCAATGGACATCCCTGAATGAAAAGCAGAACAGCAGAAACTTGATTATTCCAAACAATTGTCGCTAAAGGAATGCTGACTGACGGGGGAGGGGGATGATTAAGGGGGAAGGACTACTGTGTCAAGTCACCACTGAAAGAACATCTGTTTAAGTGAATATATTTCGAGATGCCTAATTTTGCAGTTAATTCTGTTAAGAATAGGTATACCACGTTTCTTGCATTAAAAAAAGACCATGTTACAGTTAAGTGTATATTGTAATATTTTAAACACTCTTTTCTATCTATTTACATATTTTTAAAGCATATTTTAAGTGCCTATTTTCTCTTTTAAAGGCCTATTTACTTGTTTTAAAAGCCTATTTTAGGTGCTTAAAACTAATTTTTTTAGAGCCTAAAATCCCAGGTCTAGTAATAGAGTTACCTCCAATGTTAGTCTACTATTAAGTCTAATTTGATAATTATTTATATTTTTCTATTAGCAAATAGTATATTATTTAAATATCTCCAAGAGTGACATGTTTGTTAACTCCTCTGTGCCTGAATGGGGTTTGGATTAATGACTAACTTCTGTCATTTTTCATTTTGTTTATTGGAGTCATATAATCTTCCTCCAGATATTCAAGAATTTATCTATAAAATGTAAACGCCCAAATGTATTTCTTTAAAAGTTACGATGAAGAGTATATTGCAAATCTTCATAACATTTTCATTTCAGCTGATTGTTTTATATTGTTGCTTGGGTGTAGTACCATGTATTTTTGTTAAGGTTCATATCTAAGTAGCTTTTTATTTGATAATACTGTATAATGCATTCAGGTAAATTCTGTATTAATATTTTGTAAGTTTGTGTTATTTAGACAAAATTATTTGAAAAAAAATCTGTACTAGTAACCCCAAGAATGAATGGTGGAATTTCTTAGGGTTCCTGTGAAGTATGTATTATGTGTAATGAACTGAAAAGTGTATTTTAATTAATTCAGTAACTCAAAAAGTTCCCGAATAATGTTAGTAAATTTCAATACGACGACCACTAACAACCACCACAGATGTCAAAGTGAAATTCAGCTCACACCCTGCCAAAAACATCTGACAGTAATGCTTGCAATTGGTTGTCTCATTGTTCGTTCTTAGTTTCAGTCTCTTCCGCATAATGTCGTACTTTGTGAACTAACTGTATACTACAGCAACAAATACATTTCTGAGGACTCTGAAGAAAAGACTCTTGGATTCTTTCAAATTATCTGCCATCTCACTGCCAGACTTCTTAAATTACTTGTGCTATCGCCTGATGTTGTACTCGTGTGAATTGCCATTGTACCGTAACCATAGTTCTTTGTTCCACTGATCAGAAGACATGTGCAGCTTTTTCGTGTACCGGTAAGGTAAAAACTTCAATGGAGACAACATAAAGAAAACAAAAGGCACTTCTGTGCCAAACTCATTTCTCAATAAGACAAGACGACGCAAAACGATAAATCTAGTAACAGCGACTGTTGTGATAACTACATTGCTGGCAGAAAGAAAAAAGTTATGAGCGGAATCTACTTGAGTTAATTAATTAAAAGTACTTTTCAATTCACTATACACAATACATACTTCACAAGAATTTTATGAAACACTATCATTCATTCTCAAAGACCCTGTATATTATTTTAAAAAGTATTCTTGGTAATAAGTGGCAAACAAAATAAATGCATGGCAGCCAGAGGTACCCCACAATCACAGAAGGGTTTCATTATTTTTATTTTTATCATCAATGCTATAGTATAATATAACTTGATATACTGTAGATAAATGACAGTTTATTGCTATTCCTTCACTGTTATTCATAGATTTCAAGTAACATCTCAGCTAAAGCTAAATTATTTACAGTAGAGTCCTGCTATTCCGAACTAATTGGGACCGAACACTGTTCAGTTTAGTGGGAATTTGGAATAGGCGGATTTCAACTTGGAGGAAAGCAAGGAGGAGGTGAACGTTCAAACTGAACTTATATCACATACAGACGCGGCAAATGCTCTTGACCTCACCTTAACTTACACTACGTCGAAAACATTGCATCCTAAAGTCGATTCAGTGCTCTTCATCAGAAAAAATCACTGACCTTACTTTGTGTAAATTAGTTATTTTTTGTGTTTAGCAGTGATTAAAAATGGTTCGTAATAGGCGGATTTTCGGAATAGTGTGGTTTGGAATATCGGGACTCTTCTGTATAAATGGCAACTGGTTACAAGTTGCAGATTAGTCCACTTCCCCCTCTTGTGATGCACGCTGCATTTCTCGTAAAGCACTGTTAGTGGGAAGTGATTTTTGCAAACAAAGTTCTTGTTAATATATATTTTGATGATTGACCTAGTGTTTTTATGCACATCAGTTTTACTTTACTTACACGACCGGGCACATGGCATACAAAATACACTGCTGCTGCAGTTGTTAAAAACGTAACACTTGACCTCGTACACAACTAAACTGAAGCTAAACGTGAAAGATGTAGACAGTAGGCTATAAGGTTTGGCATTTATCCAGTAGAGGGCAAACTGTAAATGTTGTGTATTTTAGTGCACTTGCTGTAGGGTTAACCCAAAGTGAACTGAACAAATGTAATGTTTGATAGCTATAACAAATGTAATTGATTATATTTTTCTTGTTTGTCACAATATTGTATTAAATTTTTCATAAGAAAATAATTATTCTTCTTATTCTTATTAGACTCCGGATTTTAGGTAAAAACCTATTTTAATCCTTAAGTGATATATGGTCATGGACAAAAACTTGTATATGCATGTTTCATAAGTGACTATGCCTAAAACTGATATGTTTATAGGACCTAAAACAGCCTATTTTTACGTTATAGCCTAATATTGTCATTTTACTTGTTTTTCCTCTAAAGTTCAAAATAAGTTATTTTTTGTTATAAATTCTAGCATTTATTTTATTTTATTTTAGCTTCTGGGTGCATGGATTAGGTTTTCACTGTTATGGTAGTAATACAGGCCCTAGTAATAGGTCTATATAATTCTGTGTATCATAGGCCTAAATGTGTGTTTTATCATGATTATTGAATAATGATGGCTTCAATAAATACAGAGTGTTAATGAATAACACCGAAATATTTTACCTGTGTATAGAGGGGACATAGACAAGCAAATTTTATTAGGAGAGTTTTGCTCTATGGATTCAATTCTTCCTGTTATAACATAAAATCTCCCAAGGATGTGCACGCCACTGTCTTCTAATACTTGAAATGATGGAAAACAAAGGAACAGTGAATATTGTGTAGTGGTCGGGAAAATTGTAAAAAATGACGATGGATATCTCACAACTCTGAGGGGAAAAAAGACAAACGAAACATTTTTGTTAGGTTTGGAATTAGGAATAAAAACATAATGCAGTGGCGGGCAATCATGTGATTAGTCAGTAAATTTTGCAGATTATGAAAATTCTAAATTATGGTATAAATGTTGATGAATGATTAAGAATAAGGTTTTTATCGATCGCTAAGAAGGCATGAAGTCAGTTTAATGAAAATTTTAACCCTATTTCGCTCAATTATTGACTTATGAGCATCAAATTTTAATGACTTTAATGCCTTATAGCATACACATTTTACGTCATAGAGCAAAGATCTCCTAATAAAAGTTGCTTGTCTATGTCCCCTCTATACACAGGTAAAATAATTCGGTGTTATTCATTAACACCCTGTATAATATTCTGCATTGCAATTGAGATATTTCAGAAAATTGGCAACTTAACGATTTTATAAGAGACTATTTTACAATTTTTAGAGGCTATTCTAGGTACCTAAAACAGCATTTTTAGCAACCTAAGAGTCCGAAGTCTAGCCATTATACTAAATCAACTCTATTGGATGTCCTGTATTCAGAAGAAGATCCATTCTGATAGTCAAGAAGGCACATGAGTATAAAGGGGCTGTCACACTGGATCGATCGAGCGACCGACCGACTGATATAACGAACCTACCAGTCACATAGCATCGATCGCCATCAATCAGCAACGAGGGTGAGAGATCAACTGGTCTGTAAAATCAAACCTGTCCGTTTTTCAATCGCCAGTCGATGGCAAACTTCGTACCCACCTGAATTTCAGAATTCATGCTGGAAGATTTAACTTACACAATAATGTCGTTTTAAACTCATATTTGAATGAAATAGAATTGCACGAATCATTTAAGGCACTTAAAACGATATCTTCTTATGTAATTTAATTTTACAAATACAAACATTTATCGAGTTGTAGCACCTAGCGGTGGGCGATCGAACTACAACAAACAACAAACCTCTTCGCTCGGCCGACTGATGGAAGCTTGAAGTAAACAGATGTAGCCTGATATAGTAGGCATAATATTAAACCTTACATCCCAACACATGTAGTATGATAATGTGCAGGAAATAGGCATTCGTATTCCTAATAAGGTAATATACTTTACCTCTAATATACAGTGATGAGTAGACCTAGTAAAATCATATAGGTACATAAACTATAATATTTTCGTTGATCGATGACGCTCGATGCAGTGTGACAAGGAACAGAAATTCAGCTGAGAGCGCTTGATGGCAGTCGGTTGGTCTTGATCGATCGAAGCTCAATGCGACAGGCCGCTAAGTCGTTTGACAGAATATAGTGCACAGGAAGATAGGTGGGATTTACAGAGTTGCCACATTGACCACTTGCTCCTTGGCTGCTTTCGATAAATCTGTATGTACAAATAGATCGTTCCTCAGATAAAATAATATCAAAATTGTTTGTGTTGATAGCACAGTTTGATCAAAATTTTAACTTTTAATTTTGTTGTGCTTTTGTTATTGATAGTGTTTTGTTGTTATTTATATGATAATTTGTTTTCTGTAGCCTTGACACAACCTCCTGTCACCTGCTAGCAGTGGCGGACGCAGAAATTTTTTTCGGGGGGGGATTTGACTTTCGGTAAACTTCTACTTCAGCGTAACTAATATCACTGCCTCCCTAATAATACGGCACTAGGAGATCGTGTTAGGTTACCAACAATTATGTTAGTTTAGGAGGCCGTGAAATTGGTTACGCTCAACTAGAAGATAACCTGACTTTCAACTTACATATAAAATTAGTTTATAAAACTGGTCACTTAGAGTACATATATAGCCTTTTTTCAAATTTCGGGGGGGGGGGGGATGTAACCCCCCTATCCCCCCCTCTGCGTCCGCCACTGCCTGCTAGGTCATGCAGGCCATGTTTGACAGAGCTCACCTCACAGTCTGACAAGCAGAGTTTGTTGAAGTTTTTAACATTTAATATGCTAATTTTGCAAAAATTTCACTCTGCATATGATCCCCCCTTTATGGCCACCCCTGAATTAGAGTTGGGTGGTAAACTGAATTCTAAGTCTTCAAATCTCAAGTTAAATTTAGAAAAGACTTGAAACTCTGAACTCCTGAAACCTCATGACTGAAATTTTATGTATGTACAGAACAGAGGGGAGGCTGAAGAAGGAGGAATAGGTTGACCAGCTGTTGAAGGAAGGAATGAGGGGTAAGTCAGTGAAAAAAGGGGGACATTTCACAATTTTGGGGGGCAGAAACTTTTTTTTTTTAAAAACCAAAAGTACTCTTACTGAAGTAATAACAGAGACAAATATATTTATCATCACATGCCTTCTCGGGCTTAAATGATGGCTTTCTTTTTTGCAACAGAGTAGTACAGTCAAGACTATCCAACGCTGAATTCATTTTAAAAAATCAAAACTTAAAGAAAAACACCAGTTAACAGACTTAAAAAAAAAAAAATATATATATATATATTTACTTTGGGGGGCAAGAATTGGATTTTTAGTAGTTATATATAGGCCTTATATTATGATAAAGTCTTAGAGATTTTCTTTGAAATCTTTAAAAATCTACTGAAGGGGCGAAAACACTTTTCCCCCCAAAGTCGGTTAATACAATACGTCTATGTTGATGCTCTTCGTATTACAGAATGGCCACACACACCACGCCACGAACTAACGGTATCTTGGAAGGTGGGCCTACTTCCAGAACACTAATCCAAAGATATTATAATCTGTTTCTTTTCACTTTCAAAGATAATACTGTTGGCAACGGTTACGCTATGTTTAGTTAAGGTATATTCGTACACCCAAGAAACAAAACAAAAAATTCTGAAAAATTTCATTCTTTAAAAATGGCGTACTTAGTTATTTTCTCTTTCATTTCATATATTAATTTTTAAATTCTGGCTGCTAGTTCCTTAGATAGGAGCCTTTTTTTTTCTAAAAAGTTTTATTTTGCAATGTCCCTTGCTCAGCTATCAAATTTCACTATTTTTAATTTTTCCTCTCTACTAGAAGTTCTCATATTGACTATTAGTTGTCACTAATACACTAGTAAGTAAGTGGAGTCATATGCTAATTATAACCTGTTTGAACTTCCTGTTTTTTCATTTATCTCTACATGTGTTCGGAATCAGAATCAAATTGAGAATATCTGCACCGTACTTTTGATACGTGGCTCCTTCCTCTTTTAAGCCCACTACTATGTAGTAGGCAGTGGGTACCTAGGCAAAGCCCATTTGCCCCATTCTACATGTATTATCCATGCATTTTGATACAAGGTCTGCTTTCCTCTCAATTTCTTGTAAGTAGTAAATCGCTTGGTGTTCAATTATTTCAAACATCATAATTCTTCTATAAATTAACATATCAAAGTGATTTTGATGTCATTTTGAAGTTTGAAATATTCTCTAGTGCTAGAGAAATTTCTGATGTATGAATTTTCTACTGTGTTGTAGATTTTTGTTTATAATGATGTGAACAAAACAAAATATTTTCAGTTTATATAAAAATTTGTAACAATTTAAGATCTTAAGTATATTAAAAAAAACTAAATGTCAGGTACTAGAGAATTTATTCTGTGTACAAAATAGTGAAAAATTTGTGATTTTATCCGTCATAGTTTTGAAGTAGCCATGTTTCAAGTTTACAACCAAAATTTTCAAGAAAACAATTTTTGTAAACAAATTATAAACAATTAGAAAACATTTTTCATGTGAAATGACTTAACATACAGCTGTGTAATAATGTATTAAAAAAAACTGAGAGTCCTAATGCTTAAAAATAAAATGTTCATACCTTAAACCTAGATGGCAGGACAGATGCGTATTCGTACTGATGGCAATAACACAAAAATTCGTTCAGACAGAAAACGACACAACTGCGGGACATTTACAAAATACCTTAAAATGTGGGATGAAAATGCGGGATAGTTGGTCACCCAAGGGGGGACAATGCTATGCTTCTGCATACCTACACTACTAATACCATGTGTTGACGAATAACATATTTTAGGGTGAATTTGAGCATTTTTAACTGTTGTAACCACAATGTAAAGGAAGGCGTTTATTTTGATTTTAAACTAAAATACAAGCACCTCAAGTTAATCAGGTAAGCTGTTTCATTTTTATTTGTTACAGTATTTCATTAATAGTTTTTATTAAGTGCCAGTATGGTACTTCATGAAATTGTGTGGGGGACGGGAAAATGTCTGTCCGTCCGTGTGTCTGTATGCGCGATAACTCAAATACGTTTTGTCGGATTTTATAATGAAACTTGGTAACGCGTTTATAATTGCCATGGGAAGAACCCTATTGAAATTGGACCAAATCTGTTAACCAGTACCAGAGCAAAACCCAATTTAGTGTCTATTTTAAAGGTGCCATAACTCAAGTACGCTTTATCTGATTTTTATAAAACTTGGTATACGCATCTATGACGTCCATGGCAAGAAGTCTATTTATGTTGGACCAAATCGGTTGACCAGTACCAGAGTAACAACTAATTAAAGGTCACATGTTTCTTTTTTTAAATAATGTCTATACTACAATGCTGCATTTCAAATAATTGAGGGCTTTGTCTGCAATACAGTCAGAAGTTTGTTTATTTTGTTGGTCAAGTTTAAATTGAGTACTACATGAATACTGTTATGTGCAGAAGGTATATTACTGTGAAATAATTACCGGAGTTATTTGCCACTGAATTCTGTGAAATGTTGACATACTTTAAGAATTTCAAGTTGCAATACATTTAGATTTGACAAATAACACTATTCCTTCACATACGCTTATCAAACTACACCGTCAAACTAACTGATTTGGCCGAATGGTAACGTCTTGGATTCGTATTCTGGAGGTTCCTGGATCAAATCGCAGAGCCGGCCGATTTTACATGGATTTTGTTTTTTTCTAATGTGAGTTCGCGATTGTCAAGATATCACAAATCTGTAGTTCTGCTGACGCTGGTCGATTTTAATCTGATTAAAAAAAAAAAAAAAAACTTATCTCCTGCGTATCATAATTGCAATTATAATTGATTCAACAAAAGCGTTCTGGCACTTTGTTACATCAGTTTACCTGATTTTTATTATGTATGACATTCTCATCGTGTAAATTGGTTGTAAAAATGAAAAAAAGTGGTTACCACATCACATCGCATCCCCGAAGGATACATAACCCGAATAAAATCTCATTAATGTACTTTCGAAACTTTCTTTACTTTAAGCATGGCCATTTTCTCACTTCACACTCTGATATAGAACAAGAGGCAATGTTGCAAAGAGCAGGTATTCAGAGTGGGTAGCTTAACTTATAACTATTCTTCAGAGAATTTTTTCGAAAAAATGTTTCAAATAAAAGTTTTAGCTCTTTATTATAAGCAACCCGTGTGCAAAATTTAAAGAAAATCTTTAAAGCCGTTTTCGAGAAAAACGCGAAAACGAAAATCCGTTTTGTGAAAAAAAAATAGACATAAATGTGTTTTCCAAGTTTCATGAAAATCCGAAAAAGCGTATTTGAGTTATGGTGCGTACAGACACACGGACAGGCATATTTTCGTCCACCACACAATCACATAAAGTACCGTACTGGCACTTAATAACGAAACATACATCAAAATAAATGTATCGCACGTCCGCCATATTGAATGTTATCTGGAGCTTCGTGAGATCAGTGGCGTACCAAGGGGGGTGCGAACGGGGCGGCCGCACCGGGCGCCGTAAGGAAGGGGGCGCCAAAATTGAAAAAATATTTTTTTTTAGTTTAAGAAAAAACAATTTTTTCAGGCAAAATATAAGGTTTTATTGGTCAAATTTTCTTTATTACTTTGTTAAATACTACAGTAATATTATTTAGAAATGAAATAAAAGTTTCGTTTTAAACTATTTATAGACAATACGAAATAGGTCGTGGGCGTCGAGCACACAGGAAAAGTTTACAGTGTAATTTAGCAATTGTATCAATTGAACGTGATGTGGCTACTACTATAGGCTTCAACTGTATTATAAATAAGTTTGCATCCATCAAGGCTAGGAAGGCACATTTTAAAATTTTTGTTATGACTCTGAATCTTCTTTTCTCTTTATTTTTTTTTCAAACAAACTAACCTTATAATACTTACAGTTTTATTTCATTTATATTTTTCTCTTTAAAGTAACATACTACTGATTAAAAGTAAATAAAAATCAGTTAAACAGATGTAACAAAGTGCCAGTATGTTTTTGTTTAATCAGTTATGACTGCAATTATGATATGCAGAATATGTTTTTTTTTTTTTAATTGATTTCCAAGTTAAGGTCCAGATTTATTCACTAAGCAGGGCTTACGGAAGAACAAAGGTCTAGTTTTCTTAATGAGATTAAAATCTTCCAGCATCGCCTGAACTGTACAGATTTGTGATATCATGACAATCGCACACTCACATAAAAATACCCCCCCAAAAAATTCAAATTGGCCGGTTTCGGGTTTTGAACCATGGACTCCAGAATGTGAGGCCAAAGCGTTACCATCGCGGCCACCGGGGTCATTTTAACGGTCTAGTTGGATAAGCGCATGTAAATCAATAGTGTTTTTTGTCATAGCTACCTGTATTTTAATTTCCAAGGCCTTATAAGATCACAGTAATGGCAGTGTTGTCAAGATAACTGATTTTCATTTTTTTAAATATAAATTCTTTCGAATACGTATATTACCAAAAAAAAGGCACTAAATTGAGCATTACTCCGAAACAGGTCAACCGATTTTATCCATTATAAATAGACGTCTTCCCATGGACATTATAAATGCGTATACGAAGTTTCATAAATATACGATAAAGCGTATTTGAGTTATTGCGCCTTTAAAGTAGACACTAAATTGGGGTATACTCCGGTACCGGTGAACCGATTTGGTTCAATATCAATAGGGTTCTTCCCATGGACATTACAAATGTGTTTTCCAAGTTTCATGAAAATTCGAAAAAGCGTATTTGAGTTATGGCGCGTACAGACAGACGGACAGACATTTTTCGTCCCCACACACAATCTCATAAAGTACCACACTGGCATTAAACTCATTAAACCTTGAACCTTTTAGTGTTAGGGGGCGACTACCATTTAATTAGCCTTGGTACGCCACTGCGTGAGATATCTAGTGATCTATCTACCGATAATTTATCGAGTGATTTATTGAATGAATAACCGTCATCTGATGATTCAGAAATACTTATCGATGGATTAATGCAATCGGATCTTATCTATGCTGCTTTAATATATATAATCTGCAATTTTTATCTCACAGAATGACATCGATAGTTTATCCATGAACTTCAGATACCTCACGTACTTACAGCAGCCGAGTTTTAATTTTTTGTTAGCGATTGAACATATTTTTGGATATTTATAACATTTGCGGCAAAACTACCACCAGTAAGTATGAACGTCTTTCTTTCTCTCTTAAAAGGCCCGGCGTCGCCCGGGTTTTGTATTTTGTAATTGGAAATTAACTTATGAAGGACTTTCGTTTTTTAAATTCTAGGTCCTTATATAGGTATTTAGAATTTGAAATTGGAAGAACAACTTATCACACTCAAACTATTCGCTCAGAAAACGCTTGGTATAGCTTTTTACGGCTAATACAAGATGTAGAACTTAGGATCCCATCGTTTGTGCACAGCAAGCGTGGTAGGGGTTCAAATAAAAAGAAACAGAAATTTCAGTAACATTAAATTGTATTGTCTTTGCGGAATATTTTATTTCTCACTTTCATGTTACCATACAACCGTTTCGGGGATGAAATTAAAAAGTAAATCAATTTCACTTTTATGCTTCCCTCCCCAAAAACCTGCGATATAATAATATAGATTTCATTTTCAATATTTAATTACAGCAATGCATTATATCAATAGTTTCGTCAAAGTCCCATTCCAATTATTTCCAAACATACCTGATACTTATGCCAACAATACACTGTTGTCACGTGAACTGTGATTTGAGTTTCACAATTCTGTGTAAAAAGGGATTAAGTATTTTCAAAAACATTTGATTTTTGGCATTTAGAATCAGAATTTTTCAAAATCCTTTCTTAGTGAGCACCTACGTTATGAAGCGAAGGTACTGTCAAAATTCCAAGTCTCTACCTGTTATAGTTTAGGCTCTACGTTGATTTCTGTCAGTCAGGACAAAGCCTTTTATAGTATAGAGATGAATTCAAGACATTGTCATATCACTCCTGCATGTTGCTTGATTTTATTATCAGTGTACGGAAAAAAGGCTTTTAGATTTAAAAGCTGATTTTCAAGTTTTTTTTTTCTTTAAATTTTTATGACATACAATTTTTATATAGCAAAATATATGTCGAAATTTTGCTTTTTATTTGACGAAATCAGTAATAATATAATAATAATAATAATAATATAGGAATGAAATAAAAAATAACTTATGAAGTGAGATACTCTTAGTTAGGCTACTTCTGCGCTCCCTTCACTACAGTGTTTTGCAGATGACAAGCCGTTTGTCTTTCTCCTGCTTAGATACGCGGTCCAATCAGAGACCCCACATTCTACCTATCTATAAGGATTCAAGGATTTAAGGACCACAGTAAAGTTCATTATTAGGCTATTATTATTAACAGTATACAAGTAAATCCAGCTGCTCAATTTTGAGCAAATATTTATTTTGGGATAACTTAGCAAATATAAAGTTACTAGCATGTGTCCGCGGCTTCGCCCGCGATAATTATTTCAAGAATTAAAAATTAAGAGCATAATAGTTAAATCATTATATTAACACCAAAATCATGTGGACTACATACCACGATCAGATAGCATCGACTGGTAAAAGCGACCTCAGATTCGAGTTTCTTGGCCAAGAAAACCTCTGTATAGTGAGATTCGTCCAAATAAAACAACGTTTGACCATATTTAGGGCTTAAAACATTCAAGCGATCGCGAAAGTTTTGTTTTCAAGGTTTGACAAAAATAGCCAAAGCCAACTGTAATTGATTTGACATTGAAATGTATAACTGAAAACTTATGTTTTGAAAACGCAAAAAATGCACGTTTTTTGCTAGTTTTAAACTCATAACTCACGAACGAAAACTAAAATTAAAATTCCGGCTTCGAGGTGCATTTTCCGACCCTTCAGCACACCTATGTTTAAAATTTCAGATCTCTGCGTTCAGTAGATTTCGCTGGACATCGAGGAGAATTCCTTTTATTAATATAGATAATATGAATTATAATGATACCTTCTCTAATTTGTCAAACATCCATTTAATTTAATCCAAGCCCACCTGATACCATTTGGCAACAATATATTCTGTGATTTGGAATGGATAATTCTATGTAAAAAGGGATTAAGTATTTTCAAAAACATTTAATTTTTGGCATTTAGAATCAGAATTTTTCAAAATCCTTTCTTAGTGAGCACCTACATTATGAAGCGAAGGTACTGTCAAAATTCCAAGTCTCTACCTGTTATAGTTTAGGCTGTACGTTGATTCCTGTCATTCAGTCAGTCATTCAGTCAGGACAAAGCCTTTTATATATATAGAGATTGGTGTCAAATATTTATTTGTTCAATAAATACATACGTACATACATACAAATACATAAGTACAACGTAATATTTAAAATTCAGTTATACCTAACTTGATAAAATAAGTTATGTACATCTAACTTGTTTTTTCAAATTTTGTTGTTCTATTTTTGCTGTTGCCACGGCGCCCCCTTGGTCGCGGCGCCCGGGGCGATCGCCCCGGCCGGCCCGCCCACGCGACGGCCCTGGGTACTCAGGGCTCTGGCCCGCACCTTTGGGCAAATAAAGAGGTCCACAGACAACCAAGGAATGCGGGATTGTGCGATCATTTTGACCGTGTGTGGCGGTGAATGAACGATTGTGAAATCTGTTGAGTAAAATAAAAACAAGAAGTTTCACTAGCCTGTTTGAACGTGCCTGTTAGCCTAGTGTTTGCGCAACATCTTCAATTCGTCCGAGAGGTATGAAAATGTCAACATTTTCGACTAAAGAATTTCTGCTGGAGTTGGGGTTTTAAAAAATTTATAGTCCAGTTATTCATTGGATGGCCAGGCGGCTTCAAAGAGATAAACCATTAAGTCGGTGTTTCTTTATGTTAATTGATCTCACCAATTCGGTCTTGGTTTCCGCTTTCCAAAACAAAAGCAACGTTGCAATATTCTCTCATTGTTATCACTGACCTCAGTTCTTCCCTCGCACGTGTTATTGTTTACTCTAACTAGATCTTGCAACCTCGCGTTCCACTCCACGTGGAGTTGACGAGTAGCTGTCATATCTGTCGCAGGACATTCTTAGAATTTGATTGGCTGGGATAACTATCTGATTGGTGCGGTAAAATTAAAGAACATGGGTTGAGCTGTCGGCAAACCTTTCCTCCTAACGAAAGGAAGCCGCCTGGCCATGCAATGAATAACCAGACTATACCAGCCCTTCAAGGCCCATTTTTCTAATGACCATTTTTCTAAATTTTTGTAATTTCTAATGACCCATAACTGCTTTTGATAAATGTCTTTTTAATTCTGTCTTAATTTTGCAGTTATTTCTGTTAAGAATATATATACCACGTTTCTAACAGTAAAAAAAGATCACGTTACAGTTTAAGTGTAGGCTTATGTTGTAATATTGTAAAGTCTGATATATAAGCTTTCATGAACCACAGATTATTGTCTCTGTTAGACATTGTCTCATTG
Organism: Ectobius pallidus; assembly: GCA_964059195.1. Lineage (NCBI taxonomy): Eukaryota > Metazoa > Arthropoda > Insecta > Blattodea > Ectobiidae > Ectobius > Ectobius pallidus. The sequence continues at coordinate 167,871,742 of CAXKWD010000008.1, read as the reverse complement.
TAAAGACTATTTTCTGTCTGTTTACACATTTTTGAAGTATATTTTAAGTGCCTATTTTCTAGTTTAAAAGCCTATTTTAGGAACCTAAAACCAAGTTTTTTAGAGCCTAAAATCCCAGGTCTACTAACAACATAGAAAAAATACATTTTGCTTCATGTGCAAATACAGTACGTGTTAATTTTTCCCTTTTGCCTTCTCGGGCTTAAATGATGGCTTTCTTTTTTTTCTTGCAACGAAGTAATACAATCATCACTATCCAATCCTGAATCCATTAAAAAAATCACAAAACTTAAGAAAAACACATGTTAACAGAGGCGCTGACTTGGAAAAAAAAATGGGGGGGGGGGCAATAATTGGATTTTTAATAGTTATACATAGGGCTTGTATTATGATAAAATCTTACAGATTTTCTTAAAAATCTTAAAAAAAAAAGGGAGCTTGGAACACCACGCAACAGAAGTGAAACTTGTGTTAATTTTTGGATTTTTGAATTTTGGATTGTTGGATTTTATAATATTGGGTTTTTGGACTTTTTAAATTTTTTAATTTTTAATTTTGGATAGGCTATTTGGATTTTTCAATTTTTGATTTTTTAAATTTTAGATCTTTGAATTTATTTATTTTTTGATATTTTTAATTTTGGCTGTTCGGCTTTTTTATTTTGTTTATTTTTTTAACTTTGGATGTTCGATTTTTAATTTTGGAAGTTCATATTTATAATTTTGGATTTTTTTATTTTTAAATTTAGGATTTTTTGATTTTTAAATTTTGGATGTTTGGATTTTGAATTTTGAATATTAAGATTTTTAAATTTTGGATTTTTTATTTTTTAAATTTGGTAGTTTTAGATTTTTAAATTTTGGATCTTTGAATCTTTTAATTTTGGATTTTTTATTTAACTTATTAATTTTGGATATTTTAAATTTTGGATCTTATAATTTTTTTATTTTTTGAATTTTTTAATTTTGGATTTTCGATTTGTAAATATTGGAGTTTTAGGATTTTTTAAATTTTAGATAAGCCTAATCATTGAGTTGATTGTTTTCTGTGCAGTCTGTTTCGTCACACCACACTAATTTCATGACGATTTTGAGTATCACACTAATTTCGTGGCAATTTTAGAGCATTATACAAGCTCTTTACCCTTACCGCGGCTAAAGAAGTTTCACTTCAATAATCTTCTACAGGGGCAGAAAGTACCTTCCCCCCTAAAGCTGGTGCCTATGCCAGTTAATACAACATGTCTATGTTGATTCACTTCATATCACTTCACTGTCAGGCCACGGACTAACGGTAACTCGGAAGGTACATCCGGAACGCTAATCCAAAGATACTATAATTTGTTTCTTTGCACTTTCAAAGATCATATGTTGGCAATGGTTACGCTATGTTTAGTTAAAGCCCATGTCAGCCCACATAAAGAAATCAAAAGGCGTCATATCAGGGGAGCGAGGTGAGGGCATATCAAAAGTATTCAGTGTGTTTCTTTTTAAAGCAAAACCGTAAAGTGCTTTGCGAGTGATGCATGATCACTTTACGATCGCTGCAGACAAAAAAGAACGGCAATGTTTACAGCCCTTTAACATGGTTTTTGCACTCCTTAGCTAGTAAGTGTTACTTACGAAAGTTGTTTACATGGGTCGTAAGTTGACATTCCCACACAGTCTTGTTGCTAAGGGCGGTTGCGATGAGGTTAAATTACTTACGGTCCTTGCGCTACGTCATAATTCATTACGATACACTTCATAATACATGCCTTTATGGGCACGGCCCCCAGGACAAATATTCGGTTCCCATAACAACAAACACATGCGAATCACTTTCTGAAATAAACATCTATTTTCAAGAATGTATTTACATAATATTTTCAGGTAATATCACAATTAATATAATTAAATTGATATAAATAATCATCGTGCAAAAAAATAGCATTCAACACACGGGCCGTAAAGGCATTTACGGGTCTCGAAAACTTAAAAACCTGCCTTACGGCACTTGTATCGCAACAATCTCTATATATATAAAAGGCTTTGTCCTGACTGACTGAATGAATGACTGACTGAATGACAGGAATCAACGTACAGCCTAAACTATAACAGGTAGAGACTTGGAATTTTGACAGTGCCTTCGTTTCCTAATGTAGATGCTCACTAAGTGTTCACAATTCTTGTGAATAATTCAAGAATACGTAATTTAGACTTTTAAGTAACAGTTCTATTTGCTTTTCTGTACTAATTGCATTTCTATTTTTTATTCTCTACATTCATCTGACGTCAGCCAAATAGACAGTTTGTATTGGGTATCTTGGTTTTTGTAAAGACTTGATGGTACCCCTCACCCTTCTCAACCATTCCTTGGTGACGTGGTACGTAGTCGCGGATGGATATTTTGCAAGCGGGACTACTTCAAGTCTGTAGCTGCCCTTCACTTCTACTGCATCGCCCAGCTGAGCCAGTCAAATCATGTGATGGCTATTCGTTACCAAGTTTTTGTAAGGCTGCGTGCTTTAACTTTCATCGAAGCTCATGTGTCTTCAGGCCTACAAGTTTCTTAAAACTAATTAAGAAGCAATTGCTACAAGTATTCTTATTGTGACAAAATACACCGCCGTGTAAGAATGAAGCCATCGCCATTTCTTCACTAAGAGCCAAATTCAGGTTTTCTTAGCACTTCTGTACTCTTTATACACTAAGCTCCACTGCAAGATTGTTTCTGCTATAAAGTGAGTACGTATTAGTGTGAAATTCCCAAAACTGTGATACACGTAACAAGATTGAACTTTAAATATCAAGTCAGAAAAGTGCAATTTCAACTGCCACGTTGTAAATTTTATTACGTGGTAATATTTGTCTATGACAATTTCTGCCCAGATTATCATCACGAACAGTAATTCAACTCGATAATAAGTTAGTGTCTGGGTATCTCAATAAAAGAGAAAGTGAATTCTTATATCCTTTCTTCTGCTATTTGATGAACTTTATTCGAGAATGACGTCATCTATCTCTTCTAGAAAGTTCGGCCATCTTTCTATACAAGGTGTTCGAATCAATCGTGAAGTTACATTGTGATTTACCTAGAATATCATCCTGAACTGAATCCTGCAAGTATAGTGCTTCGCAGAGAAATCAATCTTATACTTCTTTCATGACAATTCTTAAGTGCAGTTTATGTTTATCATTTGGAAGAAGTAGAACTTATTTCATGTGGTCTGCGAAAAAGAAGAGATTTACACTTGTATCTTCTGTTCAACTGCTCGTTGGAATATTCTGAAAGACAATATTCACGCATTGCAAGGCCTGCTAGTCAAGATAGGTGATGTGAGCATGATATGTGGATCCTCATTCAACCGGGTACATCCAAGGCCTTTGTAGGAATAAGGGCCAGTCTACTACTGGACACCATATGGATGTCGCCAAGGCAGGAACTCCATGAAATCCAGACAAAAAAGATAAGTTGCCAAGTCACCTTCCTTGTATTAACTTGATACCCTTTTGCATGAATATTGTAATATCTTAAATGCTATTGTCATATAAATTTGTAAAAACTCAAGAAATTTTCATTTACTATTACATTGTGATTAATTTTATTAAGCAAAACTAATGTTATATAAACATTAATTGAGAAGATAAATAATTACCTACATTGCTTTGCAATTGGATAATGGCTAAATCGCCAAGAAATGACCAAATTTGTTTAAGTTTAAAACCAAGAAAAGGATTTTTTATTGTAGTAATATATATTATTATCCAGCAAAGGGCCTTTCTTTTTGTTTGTATGTAAATATGAAAATCCAATAAAAAATTGGTAATACACTGACTGACTCTTACATAATACATTCTATTTTCTAGCCTATGGTTTCCAGTAATAAGTTTCATTCCTGTATACCATAAGGCTGGATGGTGACCCCAATTCATAAAAGGTCAGCGAACTTCATAGAGCTAAGTAGGCCTTTCCTGAGCCAGTGAGGATTTCACAATCTACATGGCATTTTTAACTCATTGTAGGTTTGTGTACGTCTCCTTGGTTGAGGTTAGGTTAGTGCTGGCTGACTTCGCTGATCACACTTGCATATTTAAATATTATGGTTAATCAAATTTCATCCATAAAAAGTTTGGTGACCCCGACGTGATGTGTACCTGCAGGTTAAACTCCTGGTCAGGTCTTCACACTCCACTTTCTGATTTTTAACCTCAAATTTGCCTATCATGTATAAATATTCTTATTTCAATAGGCCCTCTCCTAAAAAGAATGAGACTGACTGACTATTGACTAAGAAACCTGCCTGACGGTTAGACTTAGTTGTTTTGCTTTTCTAATTCAGTGTCAATGTTTTCAGATTATGAGCTGTATGTCGGTGTGAAAAACATTGTAAAGAATGAAAGAACTCGCCCGCTCGGAGAGAATACGAAGCAAGTTAAGTACCACATGAGGAGAAAGACTTTTTACACACACTTCATGAGAATTGGTAAGGCAAGGCCGATTCTACTACTCATTTCAACGACTCAACTGTAAGTGTTTCTGTGCTTATTAGTCTGTATAAAGAGAGTAACCATGTCCCAAACATTTGAACAATTAGTAGCAGCACGAGCTAATTACAAAGGTCGTGTGAGACAATTTTCAAATTATCTGTCTCGCTATGATCCTAGTGTTTCCAGCCCTAGTGAATTGAAAGTTAGGTTACAACGGTTTGAACAACTTTTTGATAAATATGATGAAGTTCAGGTGGAATTGGAAACACTTCAAGAGGAACAGTCTAAAGACAGGGAACAATTTGAAGATCTCTATTTCCCAATTCTTGCAAATGCTAGAGATTTTATTTATCAAAGTGAACAATCTCAAGAAGTGCAACCCCCCCAGACAGAACATAACCAAACTCAAAGTGAAATATCGAAGCCTATATTGCCTAAAATTGAATTACCAAGGTTTAGTGGAAGGATAGAAGATTGGAATACCTTCATTGAACTCTTTAATTCATTAGTAGATAGTAATAGTACTATTCCGTTAATTCAAAAGCATCATTACTTAAGATTATCATTGTCTGGCACTGCAGCTAAGATCTTAGACTCAATACCCATAACAAGTGATAATTATAAGGTTGCTTGTGACTTGTTGAAACAGCGTTATGACAATCCTCGTCTCGCTGTTCATCGCCACATAAGAAATCTTTTTAACCTGGATCCTATAAGGACCGAAAGTGTTATTGCTCTTCGAAACCTCTTAGATGAAGTTCAAAGACAAGTGCGATCCTTAGAAGTTCTGAAAGAACCAGTAGAACAATGGGATACCATCTTAATATATCTTATAACCTCTAAACTTGATGCTTCCACTTTACGGTCATGGGAAATTGAGATAGCCTCCACTGCTAAGCCTACTTTCAGAAATTTGTGTGACTTTCTACACACAAGATGTCAAGTATTGGTCTCCTTATCTCAAGGCCCTGAACTTAGAAGGTCTAAGCCTATTCAAGCTCAATTTAGAAGTTCAAGAGTTCACAATGTAACTGAAACTTTCAAATGTGTACTTTGTGACTCCAGCCATCCCTTATATCAATGTTCTTCTTTCAAAACCAAAACCATTGATGAACGAAGGAAGTTTCTTCAATTAAATAAACGATGCTTTAATTGTTTGTCTCCAAGCCATCTGATAAATAATTGTAAATCAACCCGCAATTGTTTCTATTGTAATCAGAGGCATCATACCTTGTTGCATAGACCCTCTTCAAACCCATTACCAGAGCAATCTGCCCATGTCACTAAAGGCAGAAAGTCCTCTTCTAAGAGCAAAATTTCTTCAAACAAGATATATGCTCCTGTTGAAAAGTCAGATCCTCAGCCAGGACCTTCATCTAGTAGAAATTCTGAAGAAGTTCAAAGCATGAATCAAAATGCCAGAACTATTAAAGGATCTCACGTTCTTCTTTCAACCGCTATAGTCCATGTTCAAAACTCAAAAGGGCAGTGGATTCAAGCAAGATGTTTATTAGATAATGCTGCTACGCACGATTTCATATGTTATAAACTCGTGAAGCAGTTGAATATCCCCATGACTGAAACAAATGTGAATGTTATTGGCATAAACAGGGGAACCTCTAACGCCCTTAGTTATGCAAAAATAAAACTAAGGAATTCTCAAGGTGGTAATTTCCAGTTCAATCTAAATTGCCTCGTCATTGAACATATAGGGTCAAACATACCATCGGCTTCCTTTTCCATAGATAAGTGGAAAATTCCTCAATATCTAAAACTGGCAGATCCTAAGTTCAATCGTCAAGCCCCTGTAGAATTACTACTAGGCGCAGAGATGTTTTGGAAGGTACTCCAAAGCCAAGCCCTCTACATACAACCTGGCGTTATAGCCAGAAGTACCAAGCTCGGCTGGATTTTGACTGGCAAATGTCAACCATCAAAATTCAATCACAGTAATTCTCAATGCCATTTCACTGATGTCTCGCTTCAAGGGAAGTTAGAAAGCTTTTGGGAAATAGAAGAAGTGCCTAATACCAAGGAAGTTCTAGAAGAAGAAGAAATTTGTGAAAATTTGTACCAACAAACAACCTACCGGAATGAAGAGGGTAGATTTGTGGTTACAATGCCCCGTAAGCAGGACTTCTCTCCAGTAGAGAACACAAGGTCAACAGCTCTTAGATGTTTTTACTCTATAGAAAACAAACTAAAAGGAGATCCTGTTGCCCAACAACAATATGTCAACTTTCTAGACCAGTACGAGGCCTTGAATCATATGGAAGTGGTAAAAACTTATACTCCTAGTGAAAATCAAGTAGGCCATGAAATAGTTTATTTATCTCACCACCCTGTCTGGAAGGATGAAGTTAAAAAAGACCAAATAAGAGTGGTTTTTAATGGATCCCGTACTGATACTCATGGAAATTCTCTAAACAACACTTTGCTGACTGGGCCCACTACTCAAGCTGACTTATTTTCTTCACTTGCCAAATTTCGAGTTAATAAAATAGCAGTTACTGCTGACATTGAAAAAATGTACAGGCAAGTATTGATAAACCCAGAACAGCACAATCTTCAGAGAATATTATGGCGTGCTAGTGCAGATCAACCTATCAAGATTTTTTCATTGAAGACTGTGACTTATGGTTTAAAACCTTCCAGTTTCCTGGCTACAAGAACACTCAAAAAATTGGCCTTGCAAGATGGACATTTGTTTTGTAAAGAAGCCAAGGAAGCTTTGCTCCATTATTTTTATGTGGACGACTATCTTCAGTCCTTTACTTCTGTCGAGGAAGCTAAAAAGGTTACGTCAGACTTAACCTTACTTCTTAATGGAGGTGGTTTTTCCCTTAAGAAATGGCACTCTAACTCCAAGCAGTTCTTGCAATCTGTACCTAAGCAAGATCAGGCTTTGGAGCCCTATGAAATGTACCAAGACAATATAATGGTTAAAACGCTTGGATTATTTTGGACTCCTTCAAATGATGTTCTTAGCTATAAGGTTAAATTGAAGTCTCAACCTTCGACCACGAAAAGAAGCATTTTATCAGAGATAGCCAGTATCTTTGATCCATTACACCTTCTAGCTCCTGTGATTGTAACCGCCAAGATTATTATGCAGAACTTGTGGGCTCTCAAATTAAGTTGGGATGAAGATGTTCCTCCACCAGTGCTGTCAAAATGGTTGAAATACAGAGAAGAATTGCCTCTATTAACTAAAATAAATATTGGTAGACTTGTTTACGACAACACAGGTGTTCAGAAACCCAACTTGCACTTGTTTTGTGACAGTTCGGAAAAAGCCTATGGATGTTGTGCCTATGTAGTGAGTGAGAAAGATCACTTCGTCACAGCAACCCTTCTCTGTGCTAAATCTAAAGTTGCACCGTTAAAGAAGGTCACTTTACCAAGATTAGAATTATGTGGAGCCTTAATGGCAGCCGAGTTAAAATCAAAACTTGTTAACTGTTTAAGAATGAAGTTCAACAATATTTTCCTGTGGACTGACTCTATGATTGTGTTATCTTGGCTGGCAAAGCCATCCTCCAACTGGAATACTTTTGTAGCAAACAGAATTGAAAAAATTCACAGTAATACTTCAGCTCAACAGTGGCGTTATGTACCATCATCAGAAAACCCTGCTGACGTCATATCTAGAGGCTGCTCTCCTTCTAATCTACAATCACAGAATCTCTACTGGAATGGTCCTCACTGGTTAACTTCACCTGAAGAATACTGGCCTATATCTTCTAATTCAACATGGGAGACTACTTCAGAAACTCAAACCCATGCTGATATTCATCTCTCTGTCGTTAAAGACGAACATTTCATGAATAAGTTTTCATCTTGGCTTCGACTTATTCGTGTTACAGCTTATATTCTGAGGTGGAAAAGAAAAGTCTTAGATAAAACACAACCAATTGAAACGTATTTGTCTAGTGAAGAACTTCACCAAGCTACTAATATAATACTTAAGGTCACTCAGAAGCAAAGGTTTGCAGAAGAATATTATGCTCTTTCTCATGGCTCATCTGTTCCCAGGAAAAGCCATATACTATCTCTTAATCCACTCTTAGGAGAAGATACATTGCTAAGGGTTGGAGGTAGATTAAGCCATTCTTCTCTACTGCAAGATCAGAAGCATCCTATAATCTTGCCATCAAACCATCACGTAACCACACTCATCATTAGATACCTGCACTATAAAAATCTTCATGCAGGACCTAGATCTCTGTTGTACTTTGTTAGAGAACAGTATTGGCCAGTTAACGGTCTTCATGCTGTGAATTCAGTTACAAGAAAATGCATGGTTTGTTTCAAAACTAAGCCAAAGCCATTGCATCAACTCATGGGAGACCTCCCTGCAATTCGTGTTACTCCTCAGAGGCCATTTTCCATAACTGGCATTGATTATGCTGGCCCATTTTTTCTAAATGTGAGTTCTCTAAAGAGTAGAAAGCCTATTCCTGAAAAGGCATATATTGTATTGTTTGTCTGCATGGTGACAGGTGCAGTACACTTAGAATTAGTGACAAACTATTCTACTGCTATGTTCCTCGCTGCTCTGAACAGATTTGTATCTCGAAGAGGTAAACCGTCACACATATATAGTGACAATGCAAGAAATTTCACTGGTGCTGCAGACGAACTCAGAAAATCGATAGTTTCCAGTGAAAGACAAGCGGATGTACAAGACTTTACTTATCAAAATGGTATTCACTGGCACTTTATTCCACCGTATCATCCCTCGATGGGTGGTCGTTGGGAATCCTTAGTGAAAATTGTAAAACAGCACATCAAGAAAACTGTCACAAAGCTATATCTTCGGTATGAAGAATTTAACTCTCTTCTAATTTCCATTGAAGGCATTGTCAACTCCAGACCTATTTCGCCCTTGTCCATGGACCCTTCCGATTTCATGCCTTTGACACCTGCACATTTCCTTATAGGTGATTCCTTCACCTCACTTCCAGATTCTGGTCTTAAAGGCAATGACAAGACATTTCATGTTCATTGGAGACAAGTGCAAGAGCTTCGCTCTCAATTTTGGAGTCGTTGGAAACAAGAATATTTGAACTTGTTACAACGCAGAAGTAAATGGCAAACTTCAACCCCTAATCTAAAAATAGGGGATTTGGTGATGTTAAAGGACAGTACGAAGCCATTAGTTTGGAACTTGGCTCGTGTGGTGAAATTACATTCTGGAAGTGATGGGCTTTGTCGTATTGTTGAACTTCGCACACCATCTGGAGTGATAACTCGCTCTATAAACTTAGTAAGCCCTGTTCCATATCAACGTGATTCATCGCAGTGATTCAAAGTTTTAACTCAAAGGTGACATAGGGACATGCGGTTACTTTAATCATGTTGTTACTCTCTTTTATCAGATAACTTGACTTGTTATTCATGTGAGTTTAGTATTCTCTCCCCGAAGTATAAACTGTTTCCCTGTATGCTGTATGAAGTATGCTGTATGAAGTATGATTTGTTTTTAACTGACTTTTGGCTGATGTCCTTCTGCCGGCCCGGCAGTATGTTCACAATTCTTGTGAATAATTCAAGAATACGTAATTTAGACTTTTAAGTAACAGTTCTATTTGCTTTTCTGTACTAATTGCATTTCTATTTTTTATTCTCTACATTCATCTGACGTCAGCCAAATAGACAGTTTGTATTGGGTATCTTGGTTTTTGTAAAGACTTGATGGTACCCCTCACCCTTCTCAACCATTCCTTGGTGACGTGGTACGTAGTCGCGGATGGATATTTTGCAAGCGGGACTACTTCAAGTCTGTAGCTGCCCTTCACTTCTACTGCATCGCCCAGCTGAGCCAGTCAAATCATGTGATGGCTATTCGTTACCAAGTTTTTGTAAGGCTGCGTGCTTTAACTTTCATCGAAGCTCATGTGTCTTCAGGCCTACAAGTTTCTTAAAACTAATTAAGAAGCAATTGCTACAAGTATTCTTATTGTGACAAAATACACCGCCGTGTAAGAATGAAGCCATCGCCATTTCTTCACTAAGAGCCAAATTCAGGTTTTCTTAGCACTTCTGTACTCTTTATACACTAAGCTCCACTGCAAGATTGTTTCTGCTATAAAGTGAGTACGTATTAGTGTGAAATTCCCAAAACTGTGATACACGTAACAAGATTGAACTTTAAATATCAAGTCAGAAAAGTGCAATTTCAACTGCCACGTTGTAAATTTTATTACGTGGTAATATTTGTCTATGACAATTTCTGCCCAGATTATCATCACGAACAGTAATTCAACTCGATAATAAGTTAGTGTCTGGGTATCTCAATAAAAGAGAAAGTGAATTCTTATATCCTTTCTTCTGCTATTTGATGAACTTTATTCGAGAATGACGTCATCTATCTCTTCTAGAAAGTTCGGCCATCTTTCTATACAAGGTGTTCGAATCAATCGTGAAGTTACATTGTGATTTACCTAGAATATCATCCTGAACTGAATCCTGCAAGTATAGTGCTTCGCAGAGAAATCAATCTTATACTTCTTTCATGACAATTCTTAAGTGCAGTTTATGTTTATCATTTGGAAGAAGTAGAACTTATTTCATGTGGTCTGCGAAAAAGAAGAGATTTACACTTGTATCTTCTGTTCAACTGCTCGTTGGAATATTCTGAAAGACAATATTCACGCATTGCAAGGCCTGCTAGTCAAGATAGGTGATGTGAGCATGATATGTGGATCCTCATTCAACCGGGTACATCCAAGGCCTTTGTAGGAATAAGGGCCAGTCTACTACTGGACACCATATGGATGTCGCCAAGGCAGGAACTCCATGAAATCCAGACAAAAAAGATAAGTTGCCAAGTCACCTTCCTTGTATTAACTTGATACCCTTTTGCATGAATATTGTAATATCTTAAATGCTATTGTCATATAAATTTGTAAAAACTCAAGAAATTTTCATTTACTATTACATTGTGATTAATTTTATTAAGCAAAACTAATGTTATATAAACATTAATTGAGAAGATAAATAATTACCTACATTGCTTTGCAATTGGATAATGGCTAAATCGCCAAGAAATGACCAAATTTGTTTAAGTTTAAAACCAAGAAAAGGATTTTTTATTGTAGTAATATATATTATTATCCAGCAAAGGGCCTTTCTTTTTGTTTGTATGTAAATATGAAAATCCAATAAAAAATTGGTAATACACTGACTGACTCTTACATAATACATTCTATTTTCTAGCCTATGGTTTCCAGTAATAAGTTTCATTCCTGTATACCATAAGGCTGGATGGTGACCCCAATTCATAAAAGGTCAGCGAACTTCATAGAGCTAAGTAGGCCTTTCCTGAGCCAGTGAGGATTTCACAATCTACATGGCATTTTTAACTCATTGTAGGTTTGTGTACGTCTCCTTGGTTGAGGTTAGGTTAGTGCTGGCTGACTTCGCTGATCACACTTGCATATTTAAATATTATGGTTAATCAAATTTCATCCACTAAGAAAGGATTTTGAAAAATTCTGATTCTAAATGCCAAAAATGAGTGAAAAACGGGCAGAAAACGTGCATTTTCTGCGTTTCCGAAGCGTAATATATTTCAATGTCAAATCAATTACAGCTGGCTTTGGCTATTTTTGTCAAACCTTGGAAATGAAACTTTCGCGATCGCTTGAATGTTGTAGCTCACGCTGGTCGATTCATTTGTTTTTAATGTCAAGGCACGCATACATATGAAATTTTCAACCTAATCCCGAACAGGATTATTATTATTATTATTATTATTATTATTATTATTATTATTATAAGTGGGATAATCAACATAGGCCTAAATATGGTCAAACGTTGTTCGATTTGGACGAAACTCACTGTACAGGGGTTTTCTGGGCCAAGGACCTCGAATCTGAGGACGCTTTTACCAGACGATACTATCTAATCGTGGTATGTAGTCCACGTGATTTAGGAGTTAATAAATATAATGATATAACTATTATGCTCTTGATTTTTAATTTTTGAAATAATTATCGCGGGCGAAGCCGCGGGCACATGCTAGTATACTATAAGACACGTGCAAATAATTATACGGGGATGGGAATAATAACTATTGTACAATATCATGTACAGGTAAAATCACATGATACTAACTGTGCTGAAGAAGGCGTTTGTACTCGGGAATTTGAACAATGATGTTAAATCCATCAAGGAAATTTTCGATGAACACCTAGTCCGCCATGACAGTTTGTGCAGCGAAACCATGCAGCAGTCGTAAAGCGAGATTTGAGTTCGCTGCACGGGTAGTAGAGTGGGGGTAAAGCGAAGTTGCAGCAATATGTAAAAAAAGAACGGTTTTGATGCAGCAATGGTAAAGCGCTTTAGCTTTGCTTTGTGTACAAGACACCAGTTCCCACTAAGAAATACTTCTTGCCAGGACACTTGTAGCATGTGATGAGTTCTGTGCGATGCATAATGTACTTGGTGACTGGGCCAGACGTTTCTACGACGACGTTATGCCTGTATTGAATGTGGTGGTCGCCACTTTGAACAACTTTTGTAACATTTATTATCTTTGATTGCCTTTAATGTTTGCACAAAATAATTTATTGTCTGTCCTGACATTTCCAGGCTTCCACCGACCCAGGATCAGACAGGTTTACCATTAAAAGCAGCTTGAAGCAAGAACATGGCTTTGAATACGAGAGTTCAGGAAAAAAAGGTAGGCCTAGAAATGAATGGCAAGCACCTGATTTTAGCTTACGAAGATGACATTGGTCTGCTGGATTGCAGAAAGTCTTTTCGATGCTTACAGGAATGTTTGATTGGAAATTAATACAGAAAAAACTAAGTATATGGTCATAAAACGTCAAAGTAATGCACTACAAAATATTATAATAGCCGCTAAATCCTTCGAACAAATGGGGAAATTCAAGTATCTGGGAGCAATAATTACAGACACAGATAATAGCCTAATAGACTATCGAGAATTCTAAAAATAACAATTTTATAAGACAGTTATCCTGCCAGTTGTATTATATGGATGTGAGACATGGCCTCTTACATAATCTGCAAGTGTTCAAAAACAGGGGGCTTAGGAAAATATTTGGGCGTAAGAGAGATGAAAACTGCATAACGACGAGCTTCATGACCTGTTCTTGTCACCGGATATAGTAAGGAAAATTAAATCACGGAGGATGAAATGGGCTGGACATGTTGCGCGCATGGGAGAGGAAAGACATATCTCAAAAGTATTGACTGGGAGACCCGATGGGAAAAGACCACTTGGAAGACCTAGACGTAGGTGGGAGGACAATATTAGAATATAAGGGAAGTAGGATTTGAGAGGGATGATTGGATGGAGTTAGCACAGAATAGGGTTCAATGGCGGGCTCAGGTAAGCGCGGCAATGAACCTTCGGGTTCGGAAAAAGTAATTTTAATTTTGGAAAAAGTACTCTCTATTTTGGACCAGTCTTCAAATAAACACGTAGGCCTAAATTAAATTACAGCTTCCTAAAGCTGCGTCTCCATTGATATACATTTAACACAAACATGCTGCAGTTAACATAGGCTACGTTAAATGTTTATCATCAACTTGTTGATGTATACAATTCAAGTGATTTGCCAATTAACAACTGTCTCCACTACAATGTTATAGGTTAACATGTGTTGGCGCGGTCATTCAAAAAGAAAACGCCTCTGAAGAGGGCAGCCAACATTACAAAATGAGAGTAATTTTATATACTCGTTATTATCTTCTTGTTGACTGTCTATGACTTTCTTAAATACTAATTTTGTACAGATGTCTTGAGCTTTTCAAAATAACTATCACATTTTTCAACAATGGAGTATGGCATAAAAAATAATTTTAAAAGTAGATGCTATACTATTGAGAATACCGATATACCAAATACTCACATAATACAAAATGGATGCCGGGAATATTGAGGAAGCTGTAGACTGCTTTTTGTTCACCCGGAAATTCCCGAACCAAAGCCGAAATTGACCGAATAGTCAATTGACTTGACATATTGTCCATTTTCTCCAGAAAACAATTCAACAACTGAAAATGTTAAGTGCAACACGCTGGGTTTGCATGTCAAGTCAATGGGAACGCAAAATTGCAATATACATGTCAATATCAACTTTTTAATATTGACATGTTGGTGTTAAATGTATATCAATGGAGACGCAGCTTAACATCACAGTTATTGCTAACATATCAATTCTTTGAACTACACAGAAGTGCACAGTTTTCGATAATCACTTTCTGAGAAATGCACAGAACACACGGAAGTGAATTTAGACAGGCATAAATCTTTACGATTTATTTTCTTTATCCATAATTTATACAGATTTGGAGACTTTTCCTGGCTTGGAAAGCAATGAAAAGAAAGATCTTGCTGTTTTTTGTTACAAACAGATTTACATCCATAAACACAGCAAAGGTCCGGCATTCTCAGTAATAAATGTATGTACAAGTAAAAACTGGGGTACGCCATGGGGTAGTGGTTGAGACGCTGCGCTATAGAGCTCTGGGCTTTTTTAGTTTTTCCTCCTGCCACTTGAGCGCGCTGCTCTCCACATTCAGGTATTGTGAACTTCCGGTTTCCTCATTCTTGTGTGTTTTCAGTATGAGTTTGGGACGGTTCTCCAATTTTACAGTGAAGGAGTTAAAAATGATGTTATTCGAAGATGGTGCAACAAATATTTCAAAGTTAACGAAGCAAGAGTTGATTGCAAGGTGAGAAATCTAAGCTACCTGTCTTCTGAAACGTTTGCTAACTGTTCTAATATGGTGCAGTATTCCTGCGGTCTACAATATTTTTTTTCGATTTATTTTCATGTTTTTTTGAAGTGAAACTTCTTTAGCCGCGATAGGGGTAAATCCAGAGCTTGTGTCACGCTCAAAAATCGTCACGAAATTAGTGTCACATTCAAAATCGTCACGAAATTAGTGAGGTGTGACGGAACGGACTGCACAGAAAACAATCAACTCAATGATTAGGAGTAATCAACTGCTATACGATTTAAAGGATCAAAATTTTTAAAAAATATTTAAAAATTCAAAACTCAAAAAATCCAATATTTAAATATTAAAAAAATCCAAAATTTAAAAAATTTGAAATAAAAAAAAATCCAAAATTTAAAAATATAAAAATCGAGTCCAAAATTAAAAAATCCCAAAAATAAAAATTCAAAGATGCAAAATTTTAAAAATCTAAAATTAAAAAATCCAAAATTCCAAAATTAAAATATCCGAAATTTAAAAAGTCCAAAAACCCAATATTAAATAGTCCAATAATGCAAAATTGAAAAATCCAATTATCAAAAATTGAAAAAATATTTAAAAATTAAAACAAGTTTCACTTCTGTCGTGTGGCGTTCCACGCATATTTTTTTACAAATGCATGAGCTTTTTCGTATCATAGCTTATTGAACACAGTCTAATATACGACGCTGTTTGTTTTGGTTGCTGGTTGCTCTGGCGAGAGAAAAATCCGAATAGGAACTTTGCCTTATTCAAAGTTGAGCTTATAGAACCAGAAAGTAGTCTACCCACGACTTTCCTTCGACAAATTTCTTGCCGATAAATTCATTCAAGAAAGAACGGCTTAAACTTTTCGACGAAGACTCCATAACCACTTGGCTCGAAAAGCGTAGGGCAGGCAGCAGTATGAAAGCTGGCCGGACTCTAGCAATTAGAAAATTCATCAAGTGCATTGAAGTGAACGTGTTGATGGACAAAAACAACGTTGAGTTTGGTATCTGCAAAGCACATAACCTAAAAATTTGTATGTGGTTTGTTTTTTACTCAATTATAATACAGATTGGCCTTTTTATCGGTTACGGGAGAAATTTCGATTGACATTGACATTCTTAAATGTTAAAATAATTTGGCAACAAAAATTACACTGAAAAGATGAAATGCTAATTTAACATGCCTAAACGAGGGTAAGTTGGTCGGGTATATTTATTATTTCATAGGCTAATATATTTTTCTCAACATCTACTATACCAAAATTATCTTAATCATTCTAGAAAACATGAAATGCTCACCATAACTGCTCAAAGGAACGTTAAAATCATCTTCTGTGAAGTGACAGCTGCAAACCCGAGAAAACTGGGAAGGTGTTTTTCCATGGCGTAATTTTACCATCCATTCTTGAAAAATAGCCTTTTCTTTTGGAAAAATGTGAAAACTAAGTCCTCAATTTTTGTTTCCAACGGCCGAACAGCCGAGAACATAGGAGTTAATCGGCATAATTACTTCCAAAACAAGACACAAAGCACAGAACTGTAGTGTAAACACGAGCCTCTGAGATAACCGGAAGTGGATAATACCTCATTCTCGGCGGCCATCTTAAAAGCGCAGAGCTCTATAAACAGAAAGATCGCGAGTTCAATTCCTGATGAGGTCATTGCACTGGCAGACACAGAATTTTTTTTCGGGGGGGGGGATTTGAATAGATAGAAAGAATACAGCCTTGCTGTATCAGTTACAGACACAGTAATGGCTGCTAGTCATGTTTGGCGTAGATAAAGTACGATCTTTGCTGGTCAATACACACAAATATTAGCACTTTTCTTGATGGCACTTAGTCACCTCTGGCACTGAGCCATCCATGTAGATATCGCTTTTGAAAAAAAAAAACGCTCTTCAATTTAGCCCTTTATTTTTATCTATGTAAATAGATAAAATATGTAAAAATATGTAGGTTCTATGTAAAATATATTTTAAAAAATCAAATTTTTAATTTCATGGGGGGCCACGGAGAATTGACAGTTACTAGGCCTATAGGGGGTCCGCGACATCAGAAAGGTTGGGAAACGCTGCTGTAGACGATGTTCTGACGATGTTTACAAATAAGAATCACTCAAAAAAATAGATATTTGTGGAAATATAACACTTAAACGGAATTTCAGTGCATGAAACGTGGTTGCCATTTTTTAACGATAATTACCCGTAACTGTAATAGTTTAATTATTTCTGGAAGTAGCCAATAAAGAGCATAAAAGGTTATGGAACAATTCATTGCTGAGGGGGGAAAAATTAAATTTACATATATCTCAATACCTAAACCTACATATTCCCTGCTAATCAATCGCCATATTTATTCCGTGATTGAAAAGTATATGTTATATTAATAATTTCCGGTCACTGTTAAAGAGAAAGTACAAGCAAATGTAATGACTAGGGCAAGGCATTTGATGATTTTGCATCTTTTTTATATGATGGTTAAAAGATAGCTCGAATATATATAAATGTGTATCATCAATTAATTGATCAAATAAGAGCTATTTGTTTTTGCATTTTTTTGCTTTATTTTGCATTTTTTCGTAATTTTCAATAGATAGGTCATTTTTTGGTAATTTTTAGGTCATTTTTGGCATTTTTAGGACTTTTTCGGCATTTTTAGGACTTTTTCGGCATTTTAGGTCTTTTTCGGCATTTTTATAGTTTTTTAAATGAAGTCTTACATTACATTATATTTTTAGTTTTTTTATTTATTATTTTTGATTTTTAATGCTTGTCTATTATAACTGTAAAAGCAAATAACATCCACAGGAAATAAAACAGATTGCAGCGTTACTGGAAGGAATATGCATTTTGAACTCTTGTTACATTTCCAAGAAAATACAGTATGAGCAATACCTGCTTCTCCTATTTTTAAGCATTTTGAACTAGTCTACATTTCCAAGAAAACAACGTTGTAAATACAAGTGGCTATTGACGAATGTGTCCTTCTTGCATTAAAGAAACATCACTTGGGACACAGCTCCGTTAGAGATAAGCGAGGCGACTATACCTGCTTTATTATTTTAAAGGAATGCGCATCATGAACTAATCCCAGCATCCTATTGTTATTCATTTTCAGGTAGGAGGACTTTCACTGTCTTTCAGTTGTCTGTAAGAGTTGTATGAGATAGTTTGTTGACAGAAGAGTTCAGTAAAATGCCCAAAGTGAAAGAAAGTACGTTTGATAAATTAAAACGATTTGTTTCCGAGTACGGAGAAAATGTCTTTTCCACCGATGGAAAAATATTGTTCTGCAAATTATGTGATGTGAGGGTTTCTGCCGAAAAAAAATTACGGTTGAACAACATGTATCAAGAGAGAAACATAAACATGGTCTGCAGCGACTTGAAGAGAAAAGAAACCGTGGCCTGCAACAGACACTTCTGGGGGAAAGTTGTTCAACATTTTCGCCGTTTTGCGAGAAACTGTGTACAGCATTTTTATGCGCCGATCCGATGGGCATGCCAGTTCAGAAAAAAAAAAATTAGTGAAGGGTATTCAAGTAGGCCTAATATTAATTTACTTACTTCTTTAGCAGCAAAATAAATGTGTTTTATATTGTAAATTTATATATAACGAAATGTCATCCATTAAATTGGTCCTTAAAAGCAATTCATTACTTAAAAAAATAATTATAAGTAATAATGATAAAATTTATTGGTCATTTTTTATTTTTTTCGGTCATTTTTTCACTATTTTTAGGTCATAAATGCATTTTTTATTTTGCATTTTTTCACTTTTTTAAGGTCATTAAATGCCTTGCCCTAGTAATGACTGTATGTGCATGGAATTGAATTCGGTCTAAATCTCATCTGAAATTTATTATGTGCAAAACCTAACCATTATTTTTTTTATTATACTTGAACACTTGACTTTGCAAACTAGGATTACCTTTGGTGATCCAGACGGCTGTTTTGCACTATTTTAGTGCATCATGAGCTGTTTCCGAACTGCTACTGGGCCTAGGTGGCTTGGGTGTTGTGTTGGACTTGAAGTGTAGATGGTCATTCACAGAGGTGTACAAATCTCGATTTTAGCTTGCCCATACCCGATTGAACGCCAGGCAAGCAAGTTGCGAGCGTCTCAGCTAGCAAGCAGGCAAGTTTTTTTTAGTCTTGGGGTTGAACCCAGCCCATCCAAGTCTGAATAAGCGTGCGAGATTCTTATCAGCTAAACAACTGTAGTTGCTAAGTGTAGGTAATACTTTCTTGCTTTTCTACATGTTGGTCGAAGAAATTCATCATGTAGATAAATAAAAGGTGGATAAAGTATTAAAAATAGTTTTAGCGTCTTAGCACATTTATTATTTTTATTATTGCTATTGGTATTATTGATTTTTTTTTATTGTTTTCTCGAAAATGTTTCGAAAATTTTTCCCATGCCGGACTAGTAGGGCCTACCTTTGTTCATTGATAATTCAAACTCTCCACATTTTAGGTTCTCCTCGGCTTCCTTCAGGGTAAAATTCTCCATTCTCCTTTTACTTGCACTCTAAACACATCTGAAGTTCCTCAACTACGTAACTGCACGACTTACCAGTGCACTGATATACCCAGTTTCATATTCTTTCCGCCAGGCCTTGCAGTTTCTTTAGACCCCATGAAACCCACCAGGTTATGAAGAGCTTCTGACTCATAGCAACAGTATTTCATTTCATCGTTGCAATCTGGCTTGCTCTCTTGTCAAGCAAGTTAAAAGCTGTGGCTGGTTGCAGAATTTCAAAGGGGCAAGGAAAGCTAAAAATCAGAATATGTACACCTCTGGTCATTCAGTATAGATGTTGTGTGTGTGTTTTTTTCTTTTAAACTCTCTGACACAGTACTCGACATTCAAACCCAACCAAATACTCCCACCCCTTCAAGACCAACACAACACCCAAGCATCCTAGGCCCACAACACAGGCACCCAGTAGCAGTTCGGAAACCGCTGATGATGCACTTAAACAGTATGGAATGGCCATCTGGATCACCAAAGGTAATCCTAGTTTGCAATAGTTATAAAAACTTTATTAAAGCAATACAGCAATACAGTTAACCATTATCTATTAGATTTAAGTTATTGTCAGATTCATGCAATTGCATAAACATATATTTTATTCTACTGCAGAATAAGTGTACTTAAATGTGGTGCAAGCCTGCAGGAACACTTCTCAGCCATTTCATAAAATATGGGAATTTTTCCCTCAAAGAGAAGTTATAAAATTATTGTAATTGGGTGCATAGGCGTAGCCAGGCCGACCATATGGGGGGGGGGTTATAACATCCGCGGGGTCTGGCGAGTGTGGTAGGAGAGGGGGGTCCGGGGGGCCCTCCCCCGGAAAATTTTAAAAATTAAGATGCAAAATAACGAGTTTTAAGCTTCCGGGGGTTCTCCCACGGAAAGTTTTAAAAATTAAGATGCAAAATAACAAGTTTTAAGCTTCCGGGGGTCCTTCCCCGGAAAATTTTAAAAATTAAGACGCAAAATAACGAGTTTTAAGCTTCCCACGCTTTATACTTGTATTAAGCAATTTATGGGCAGACTTAAAAAAATTATACAATTTTCCTTTTTTTAATCAATGGGGGGGGGGGGGGGGTTCAAACCCCCAAACCCCCCCCCTCGCTACGCCTATGATTGGGTGGTCAAAAATAAGTTTAAAACCTCAAATTATCTGACTTTTAAGGACTTCGGTGTATTTAAAGTGGTCTCATGTGTGAAATCTGTCGATTTACTTATTTATTGCGTTGAGTTACATTTTTTTTGGCCATTTTTAGTATGATTTTAACACTCTGTAATACCAAGTCAGCCACCCTGGTATGCCAGGAGGCCCTTGCCCGCTATGGGATGCTTGTGGGCTAATTCTTAATACCAAGTAGTCAAGAGTAATCAGCTATGTCCATTTTAATTTAAGAAAATATACATCTTAAGGTACAATTTGGTATAAGATTAACTTAAAATATGTGAAGTTAATTACTATGTAAAATAACAAACAAGGGAATTTTTGTCCCACCAGTAACAGTGACAGTTTTGTTAAATTATTATTGATGAGTTAAATAAATGTTCTGACAACCTGGAAACAGTTTATAATTTGCATTTAATCCCTCATACCTTCATTAATAAAAACATTAAAACCCTAACAGTAATAGCAGAACAGCAAATGGACTTTTGTTTTGCATCATTAAAATCAGTGTCCAAATTATGTCCCACCCGTAACAGATTTTGAAAAACAAAATTAAAATATTTAAAATAAATTTTAAATAATGATTTGCATGTAGTGTGGAGGAGAAGGCATTGCAAATTTTACAGAATGTGTAAACGAATTCTAGTTTATTATTTAAGATATGTAATAAACAAAAATAGCTTTTATAATTTGCTAGAATGTCCCACCCGTAATTATGAAATGGCTGTTCTATTGTTAGTGTAATAGTTGTAATCAGGAATTTTATTTTGCAGGAAATGAACCCTTCACCTCAGGATAAAAAGGACATCAAGTGTCCAGTATGTCTGGAAGTGATGGTGCCTCCGATTTGGCAATGTGAAAACGGCCACGGCGTATGCTATGTATGTACAAGAAAACTTCAAGCGTGTCCTTTATGCAAAGGAAAACTCTCACAGAAAAGAAATCATAAGGCTGAGGCTTTAAGCCAAACATTTCAGCATCCTTGTAAATTCCATGCGTCAGGCTGCAGTGAGAAGTTCTTCCCAACTGAGAAGGGAGCTCATGAGGACAAGTGTTTGTATGGGTGCCGTACTTGTCCGCTTGGAAATGATCTGTGCAAGGCAGTAGTGGATCCTAAAGATGCTAAGAATCACATTTTGATGAATCATAAAGAGAGGGCAAAACAGGTTTCACCAAACAGCATAGAGCTGTTCACTCATAGTGATGATAGCAATACTGAAGCTTGGCTAGTAGGTGACCATATGTTCATTATTCATGGTATTCAAAGCCCCAATGATGGATCATCAAATATTTATATTACTTATGTAGGTTCTGTAATGGAAGCCAGACAATTTAAGTACAAGATAAAATTGAGCAGTGTGAAATGGCATCACATGTCATCATACACATCCCAGTGTCGCAGTTATCTGGAGGCACTGATAGATGGCAGGGTTTCCTCACATAAGGTTTTACTTTCAGATGAGCTTAAGGAAGAATGTGAAGATTCACAACGCAACATCACGTATGATATTAATATATCCAAGATGTACGGATGATTTATAATTCACGAACTGTTCACTGTTACATGAAAACTAACCTAACCTAACATTCCAAGCGTAACAAATTTTGCCACCTTCTAATGCTTTTCAAATGACAAGCGTTTTGATTACCAGTTTGCCTACACACTGTTCTGTCTCAGTCAGTTAAGAATATCTGCACATCAGTTTTACTCCTTTCTGTTTTTCCCTACCAGAAAACTTACACGACCGGCACATGGTATACAAAATACTTTACTGCTGTAGTTCTAAGAAAAATGTATTGTAACATTTGACCTCTAACACAACTAAACTGAAGCTAAATAATGACTTGAAAGATATTGGCACTTAAGGCTAGTTTACACGATGACACTAGGATTCGTAACTACTTTCATGAAACTGATTTCGTGAAACTAATTCCAATGCAACCGCACGTTTCATGTTATTTGTGAAGTTCAAGCTGCTGAAATCCCACATGCACGTTTGAAACACGTATGAATCCAGGCATTTCACAATTTCCTCACTTCCTACTTCATTTTACAAAACGCGAACAAGCTAAATATAAGCGTATAATCTCAAAATTACTATTATAGTTTTGTGAAAAGTTGGAATCAGCCAAAACTGCATAGTGTCATAACTAGGAGGCAGATTTTTATGACCTAAAAAATAGAATATATGCATGCATTTATGGCCTAAAAAATAGAATATATGCATGCATTTATGGCCTAAAAACATTAAAATATGACCAATAAAATTTAAAATATGACTACCACTTACACATTATGTATATATTTTTTTAAGTTTCATTACAATTCATTTTATTAAAATATAATGTTATTTATTTAAAATACATGTCAATTCTCAAAAGGTATCAGTATAATGCAACATTTACAAAATATGATATGAAACTTCAGAATTTCTTTAATATGCACACAAATATGCCAAAAATATCACCTAAATATGCATATTCATTCTAAATATGCTACAATGGTTGAAAATGTCCTAAATATGCATTTATATGCACAATAAAAGCCGTTCCATTTTCACCAGGATGCTTGGAATCGGGTTTAAATTAGTCGGAAACCTGAAATAATGCAAAGGGGAAAAATATGACATGTCATAACTTCATCTCGTGCTTGTGCATTCATTTAAAAAATATTTGCGAAACTTAGTTATGAAACCTAATTTCGTCATGTAAACTAGCCTTTAGGTGTGTATAAGATTTGGCATTTTTCCAGTAGAGGGGAAACTGAAGATGTGTATTTTGGTGCACCTACTATAGGGTTTACTTAAACTGAACTGAAAAAATGTAATGTTTGATAACTATAACAATTGTAATTGATTATATTTTTCTTGTTTGTCACAATATTGTAATAAATTTTTCATAAAAAAAATATTTTTCTTCTTGCGTCATTATACTAAATTAACTCTGACATTGGATGTCTTATATTCAGAATAAGATCCATTCCTAGAGTCAAGAAGGCATATGAGTTTTGTTGTGCTTTTGTTATTGACAGTGTTTTGTTATTATTTATATGATTTTTTTTCTGTAGCCTTGATACAACCTCCTATCACCTGCAAGGTCATTCAGGCCATGTTTGACAGAATTCACCTCACAGTCTTTGACAAGCAGGTTGTCTACATAAGATTTTCGTGTTACAGTCGATTCAGTCAAAATCTAATTTTCAATTTTGGTTAAGTTTATTTGTTGTGCTTTATGCGATACTTAACAGTCATGGCATAGGTTGCATACAACATACTCTAGCGGTGGTATTGC
Source organism: Ectobius pallidus (assembly GCA_964059195.1). Lineage (NCBI taxonomy): Eukaryota > Metazoa > Arthropoda > Insecta > Blattodea > Ectobiidae > Ectobius > Ectobius pallidus. The sequence goes on along the minus strand of CAXKWD010000008.1, from coordinate 167,847,553 downwards.
TAAGTTGTAGTGTTGTGAGCGCATCGATCATTCCTGTTTTGGAACCTGAGTGTTGTGCCATTATTTACACTTCAGGTTTTAATAATCTACTGCTATATTGCTAAAATTATTATTTTCCCAGCCCACATACCTAGTAAGCAAGTAATGAGCATTCACCAGTATGGCAAAAAGTTGCAAGCAAAATTTCACTGCAGTTTCTTAAAAACTCCTAAATGTTGAGCAAAGCTAAGGTGGAGTGTAGGAGCTACAGTTTCTGTTATTAGTAAACTATATGTTTAATGTATTTTAAACTCACATTTCTCGAAGCGTGTCCTTGTAGATCTGCAACACTCCTTCCTTGAGCACAACCATCCCAGCATGCACCACGGTTCTGAAAGGAAAGGAGTACAGTGGTTAATGTTCAGTTTAAATGGGGGTGGGTTTAGTGTTTTAAAAAATATTGCATTTAATTTGATTTTGTTGCTTACAAATACAATTACTAACACACACTGAAATGAGGACATCCCGTCTGAGTTTGTATTTCAACCCACCCCAACTTCCCCCATTCGGTAAAATCGCAATGTAAGGGTCCCACTTTGAAAACCAACTTTCTTTTCATAGAACGCCTAATATCACACGTATTTTGTTCGAGAGGAAATGTTGTCTTGGCGACTGATTTGGTCCAACCCACCCGCCCTAAACGATACACTTTCTTTTACAACACGACTAGCTTAAAAGACCCGGCGTCGCCCGGGTTTTTTTATTTTGTAATTGGAAATTAACTAATGAAGGACTTTCGATTTTTAAATTATAGGTCCTAATATAGGTATTTATAATTTGAAATAGGAAGAACGACTTATCACACTCAAACTATTCCCTCAGAAAACGTTTGATATAGCTTTTTATGGCTCATAGTGGATGTAGAATTTTGCATCCCATCGCTTGTACAGTACACAGGGGTTCAAATAAGAAGAAACAGAAATTCCGATAACATAAAATTGTATTGTCTTTGCGGAATATTTTATTTCTCACTCTTATGTTACCATAAACCCGTTTTGGGGATGAAATTCAACAGAAAGCAATTGAGACATGACAACACTTCAACACCGAGATTTCCTTCTTGCATTAAACAAGGTACACTTCAAAGATAGCACCGCTAAAAAAAAAAAAAAAAGTTAATACACTCAATATATAGGCACGAAAATGACTAAATAAGGAAGCAAATGACACGAAAATGACAAAATAATGACGTAAATTGAAATAAATGTCCTAAAAATATAAAATTGCATAAAATGACAAAACATGACCTAATAAAAAATGCATTTCTATAATCTAGAGGCCATGATTAGGATTTATCTACAAGTTGGCAATATCTAGGCAGCATCAATCAAATGAATCCGGGCCCTGATGATAAGCAATGTACAATAAGCGTCATGCTGGTCAACCTGCTTCGCTCAAAAACAAAAAAATCAGCCCTCTGTGGAAACCTGTGTACATCCCTCTACATTGCGATTTTGCCTCACATAACAAATGCTTCCACAAACATATGCCGATGATGTGGACATGTAGGTTATTGGTATACCGTAGCTTTAGCATGGCCGTACATCTAATATATAAAGTCGAATGTGTGTTTGTGGGTATGTATGTATGTATGTATGTATGTATGTATGTTTGTTCCTTATACAAATCTACATTTCTTTACCAATTTACACGGAATTTTGCACACATACCCAGTTAAGCCCGGAAGTATAGCGGTCAACATTAAAATTCAAACAAAATACTCCTTCCCTTGAAAATTATATAATTTCTGAGAATTTTATACTGAAAAAAAAATGAATGTTGTTCAGTTCACATGACAACAGTGAATTGTTTACTGTGATTACATAGGGCCTTGGCAACTATATAGCCTAATGCTGGACTTTAACGAATTATGATTCCATCGATGTAATATATTGGCGAAAATAATTACTGAAAAATGAATTACACGAAAATAAAGCACAGTGTGATGCAGTCACACAACTTTCTCTACCCTCGACATAAGAAATATTTTCTCACTTCACATTTTGATGTAGAATAAGAGGTCGTATTACAGGAACAACTTAAGTGTGTGAGTATGCTATATCAGAAGTCGGTAAATAGTCAGTTATCCATAGCTGTAGGCTTTGTATTAGTTGAGATTTATCATAGGCCCTAAGCATGGGATAGAACATTTTGAGTCCTATGCTCGCAGTAGGCCTATATTATGTCCCGGGTTTTATGGGGAGGAAAGTATGAAAGTGATACTACATTTCTCTTTTATTTCAGCCCCGAAACGGTTGTAACATGAGAATGAGAAATAAAATTTTCCGTCAAGCCAATACAATCTTATGTAATTTATGTTTCTTCTTATTTCAACCCATCCCAGGCATGATGTGTAGAAGCAACGGAATGCAGCATTCGACATCCTCTATGAGCCGTAAAAAGCTATATCTAGCGTTTTCTGATGGAATAGTTTGATAAATCGTTTTCTTCATTTCAAGTTCTACATACATATTATATAAGGACCTAGAGTTTCAAAATCGAAAGTCCTCCATAAGCTAATTTCAAATTAAAAAATACAAAGCCCGGGCGACGCCGGGCCTTTTCAGCTAGTGTTACAATAAACAGCAACCTGTACAAATACGTCCACGAATTCTACCTCCACATAAATAAGAAAGAATGTTTAGGGCGAAATATGGATTATTCCCATTAAAGTTCAGTGTAGATTAACATTCATTTTAGCTTCAAAGTTGACCATAATATTAAAAGTGTTGGGTATTTTCTCTGGTATCCTACATGAAAATCATTACAAATTATTAATAAACTTCATTTTCAAATGATTTCTAAATTGTTTTGTCCAGTTTCTATATGATTACCAGTTTCATGTTCATTTTGTTTAGAATGGACAAAAGCCCTTCAAATTTTTAGCCCTAAAGTTGGATCTTTAAGATCACGGAAAATGACCATTTACGAAACCCAATATAGCTACCAGAGAGACCAGCAATGTATTTATTTGTTTCTATTTTACCATCATGGACGTCATATCGTGGCCATCATTATACAACTGCATGAACTATTCTATAAAATTATGATGAAGAGTCTGACTATGATAAAATGGCATTTATAAAAGTTGAGCAATTACACTCTCATCTAGTTATCTGTAAAATAACTTTTATAGACAATACCGGCCTAACACACGAATCTACAGACAACAGACGAAATGCAGAACGGTGATCAGTAGGGCCGGATTTTAATGACATGTCATCTTTTATTGATGCTGCATAGAAATTGCCAACTTGTAGATAAATCCTACTCATGGCCTCTAGATTATAGAAATGCAATTTTATTAGGTCTTTTATTGTCATTTTATGCAATTTTATATTTTTAGGGCATTTATTTCAATTTTAGGTCATTATTTTGTCATTTTCTTGTTATTTGCTTCCTTATATAGTCATTTTCATGCATTTACATTGAGTATATTAACTTTTGTACCTTCAATAGTCTCCGTATGCTTGCAGTAATTTACTGTAATCCTGCAAGCTTTTATTTTATTTTTATTTTTTTTAATACGGGTAATATTTAAATAAATTACTAGGTTCCTTACTATAATGTAGGATCTTCTTTAAAACAATTTTCTTACTTTTCTTCTCAACTGCTCCAATCAAGAACAAAGAACAGACTTCTTAGACCTACAACATCCTTTCTGCATTTACAGTTTTTTTCAATTATGTACAAATTAGTCTACAACTTTGTGTGCACAATAATTTTTTTTTTTTATAAAATAACAGTTTTTAGGTCATTCTTTATAATTACTAAGTCATTTTCTTTAAAATTCAAGGTCATTTCATGGGTCAATTTTCAAACAATATTAGTCATCAGAATCCGGGCCTTGGTGATCAGTAAACCTCGCGTCCAAAGAACATCTATCATCTGCTATTCGTCTTGAAGTGGAACAAAAAAGTTAAAAGCCCTACACATACGTCGTTTTTAAATTACTTCAAGACATTTTATGCCAGACAACAATTACTTTTATTTCTTCATTTGTTACAAATTCAGCCAGTTATGTCAGGGACTACGTAATTTCTAGTACATCAGACATCGTCGAACCTTCGCGGAGCGACACAGGCACAGGAAGAATGTCATCTCCTTGACTTGGGCTGGATATCCATTAACCAGTCTCCTCAATTGAAGGCTGTCTTCTGTACACGAACTGGAAGGCCGTTTTCTTCTTATTCCTTCATTTTAATATATACCTCTTCGGTAAAATTCTGTTTTAACAGATACAGCGATCTGTTTAGAGACATTTTTGCCATCACGGCATTGTAGAGTTCGTAGTCTCGAACCCAGGCTTTTTTCAAGCTTTTGTGTTCCAGATACCAACGGTATCATCTTTGTATTTTACCTGTTGATCCACAGGTACATTCCGTTTCACCATATATACTTCCAAGTTTTTAGTTGCATAGAGAGACGACTTGCCTGGCTCCTCCCAACTTCCTTTTCCTCTTCTACTTCTTCTTCTTCTTCTCCTCCTCCTTTTTCTGGTGCCTTTTGGTTCATTTGAATGTTGGCTACCCATCCTTTCCTGGAGTCTGAGTCATGCTGATGTCAGTGTTTCTTTTCCTTTTCCTTAGCCAGAATTGTCAGCCACATCCGCACGACCTTCAATTCCCTTGCCTTTACCAGAAGCATCAAATCTCTTCAGTGTAGAGCGAGGTGTCTGTCAACCTATCCACTGCTCCAGTTTTTGAGACTTTTGTGGTTCCTGCTGTTCCACAGCTCACCAGTTTGTTATACAATTCATCTGCATCCATCTTTTTTGATGATGTCAGATCTTCAACATACTTCTTAAAGGTGTCGAAGTCAATCGTTTTTTACCTGAGTTGGCGACCCAACAAGCGACTTTTTCAGAATAAAAAACAAAACTAACACGCATATAAGCTAAAAAAAACTCATAAAATAATATAAAAACGAATAAAAGGTCTCAAAATAATAAATATAAAACAAAACTAATATGCATAAAAGCTATCAAAGTCCTTGTAAAAAGATTATAAAAGAAATAAAGATATAAAATATCCATGGATACGTTCCTATTGTTCCAATCTGTTACCGTGGATTGCTCAAGTGTATTTATCGATTCTCGATCATTTCTAAATATTCCAAATCGTTTCCTGAGTTAAACTTTCATTTCTTTCTTTCAGTTTATTAATTTGTGAATAACAATTTGTAAATGGCCGAGTTAGGCCGAGAGTTTTAAGACTATGGATGACAGTTATGATGAAATTTAGCAGTGAATGTTTTGAGCGAATGACTGTATGTCTCATTTCTAAGGGGAAATGTTGCAAGTTAAGCTACTGCACTTATTATGGTGAACTGTGATTAATATCTGATGTGAATAAGCTTTTATGTATGTTAGAAAAATATTAACATATCTTCGAAACTGTGTATTTCATTGGATTTGTGACTCAGATGTGTGCCCTGTACACATCTGATGTGTGCCCTGTACACATCTGACTGAGCTTGTCGATTAACCAATGAAACGATAGGATACAGTTAGTCAAGGCAAGTGTGTTGTTTACTTTTGCTCCCTACACATCTTGGACCCAGTATATATCAGAATGTGAAGTGAGAAAAGTGTATTGCACATGCTTAGGGTAAAGGAAGTTACGAGAGTGCTCTAACGGTTTTTTTTTATTTTTCCTACACGAATTCGTTAATAAGTATAATATATTGTGTGATATATTATGTACTATGATATATTGTACTAAGAGCAGAATTTTTATTTGGTAGAGGAAGTTATGTCTGTCACATCAGATTTTTTTAAAATTTGTATTCTGAACACATAGTGATGAGGTAACACCATAGTATCTGATTATATATGAGAATGGAATACGGATGTCCCTAGGGAAATCATAACTCTAGATATAGCTTATCTAATAATACACTGTACTGATATCTGTCCAATTACAATAATAATAATAATAATAATAATAATAATAATAATAATAATAATAATAATAATAATAATAATAATATTCTTACTCAATGGCAATAGACAATTCCTAAGCAAGCTAAAGGAATATTATCTATTTTGTGGTACCCGGAGGTTCATTACCGCGCTTACCTGCGCCCGCCATTCCACCCAATTCTGTGCTAACTCCGTCCAATCATCCCTCGCAAATCCTACTTCCCTTAAATCTATCATAATATTGTCCTCCCACCTACGTCTAGGTCTTCCCTTCAATATTTTCGAGTTATGTCTTTCCTCCCCCATTTCATCCTCCGTGATTTAATTACCCTTACTATATCTGGTGAAGAGTACAGGTTATGAACCTCGTCATTATGCAGTTTTCATCTCTCTTAGTTCTGAATATTTTCCTAAGCCCCCTGTTTTCGAACACACTCAGATTATGTAAGGGGCCATGTCTCGCATCCATATAATACAACACGCAGGATATAAATGTTTTAAGATTTCTGGACAAAAGACGAGAAGATAAGAGTTTCTGAACTGCATAAAAACAAGCATTTCTTGACTTGAGTCTACACTTAACTTGTGCCTTAATATTATTTGTGTCTGTAATTATTGCTCCCAGATATTTCAATTTTTCCACTTGTTCTAATGATTTAGTGGCTATTCTAATATTTTGACGTTTCATGACCTTATACTTTGTTTTTTTTCTGTATTCGCTCAAATATATTTCTTTTCAACATAACATCAATTTGTCGATCGCTTCGATTGTGTTAGCCCGCTCTGCTTCTTTTGTTTATAACATAGATTGACGGAAGGGGATTATGAATGTAAGCCTAAATGGGAACACTTTGAACGACTTGGACGAAATTCACTATGCGGGGGTTTTTGTGCGAGGGAACTCGAATTTGAGGTTTTTTAAAACGTGAAATGCACCTCGAAGCCGGATTTTTAATGTTTTTTTCGTTTTTAATAAGTTACCTGTACTTTTAATTGATTACGACTGATTTGTATATGCAAGTGTTAATAAATACGTTTTAATTTTTTTACTGGTAAATAAATTATTTAAAAATATCTGGCTATTGAAATTGTTAATAAACGCGGGTGCAGCAGCTAGTACTGTATAAAGGAACAGGCCTATATTATGTGTATTGAGAGCAGTCAAAGTTGTCCGGTTGCATTGAAATGATTCAGACCAACTGAGAGAGGTCAGATGGAAAAGGCTTGTCAGAATCCCTTGAATTGCATGTCAGATCTTAGACAAGCAATCAGTATGAATCACCATTCATCCAGAATGAGAAAAATACTATAGAAATATTCAGGAACGAACGGAAATAATAATAATAATAATAATAATAATAATAATAATAATAATCATCATCATAATAATCATTAGGGGCGGATTTCTATGACATGTCTTATTTTTCCCCTTTGCGTTATTTCAGGTTTCCGACTAATTTAAACCCGATTCCAAGAATCCTGGTGAAAATGAAACGGCTTTTATTGTGCATATAACTGCATATTTAGGAAATTTTCAACTATTGTAGCATATTTAGGTCATATTTTGGCTTATCTGTGTGCATATTAAAGAAATTTTAAAGTTTCATATCATATTTTGTAAATTTTGCATTCTAATGATACTTGTTAACAATTACAGATATTTTAAATAATTAACACTATATTTCAATAAAAGCTATAAAGACTATGCAGATGTACAGTTTGAAATTACGTCGGGAAGTCCCATGATGATGGCAATGGAGTGTGTTGCCGAAATCTTGGTTGACCCGGGTTCAATAAAAATTGCATTATTTATACTGCAAACAATGATGGAACTAGACTACAAAGTCCATAACTATGAGTGACAAAAGAAGAAAAAGGCAGAGGCGTATCAGTGCGAACGGATCACTGATTTAAGTCAGGTGGCCGTGTCGACATGGCGTGGATGAATCCAGCTGGAAAATGTACTGTGAGACATGTGAACGCATGGATACGTCTGCCTGTTCAGCTGAATACAAATTCCACCAGAGAGGAGTGTCACGTGTTTAAGGTAGGCCATTTCGAAAGGGGGAAAAATATTTGCGATCTTTACCATGGGGCGACTTATTTCGCTTGACCCGAAACCATCCACAACTAAACAGTTTATATATAACTTAATCACATTTTAATAAAAAAAACATCGTATTGTTACCACGTACATATAAATCTATATATCTCTCTCTCTCTCTCTCTCTCTCTCTCTCTCTCTCTCTATATATATATATATATATATATATATATATATATAAATAAGAGGCTTTGTACTGACTGACTGACAGAGAACAACATAGAGCCTAAACTATAATGTAAGTGCTCACTAAGAAAGGATTTTGGAAAAAAATAAAAATAAATGCCAAAAATCAAATGTTTAAAGGAGACATAATACCTTTTTACATAGAATTATCAAATCCAAATCACATTCCAGGTACAGTTCCCATGACAACAGTGTATTATTGCCAGTGGTCACAGGTGGCTTTGGAAATAAATGATATGGGACATTGACAAATTACGAGAAGCTATCAATATAATTCGTTGGTGTAAATAAATAATGAAAACCACAAAAAAATGCACAATATGATGCAGTCGCATAACTTTCTATGCCTTGGACATAAAGAATACCAGCTTCTCACTTCAAATTTTGATGTAGAGTAAGAGTTCGTATTGCAGGGACAGCATTTTCAGTTGCTTTATCCACTTTGTTCTACCGTAAGCCCTGCTTAATGAATCGATATGGAGCTTAACTCGGAAATCGATAACAAAAAAAAACTTATTTTCTGCATATCATAATTGCAATTATCACTGATTATACAAAAGCATTCTGACACTTCGTTACATTAGTTTCCCTGATTTACAGTTTTTCTCGAGATACTCTCGAAAGGCCGGGACTGCAATTAACAATAACAGTAGGCCCTACGGTTCTTTCTGGTGGAAGGGAAAATGTCTGTCCGTGTGTGTGTGTATGAGCGATAACTCAAATACGCTTTATCGGAATTTCATGAAACTTGGTATACGCATTTATAACGTCCATGGGAAGAAGCCTATTGATACTGGACCAAATCGGTTGACCTGTACCGGAGTAATGCCCAATTTAGTGCTTGTTTTGTGGTAATATAGTTATTAGAAATAATTTATCAAATGCAAATCAGTTCTCATGGCAACATATTGTTTTACAGTGTTCATATACGGCTTTGGAAGGTACAATACAGTTAGCTTTGACAAATTACACTACCCACATATTCCTTCACATATGCTTATCAAACTAAATTGTAGACCTTTGTTCTTCCGTAAGCCCTGCTTAATGAATCGATCTCGGAAATCGATAACAAAAATAAATTATTTTTGGCATATTATAATTGTAATTATCACTGATTAAACAAAAGCATTCTGGAACTTTGTTACATCAGTTTACCTTTTTTTTTTTTATTACAACAGAAACTTTATGACGAAACAGAAGAAATTTCTTTTCCCTTCAGATGTATTACTCCCAAGTTAATTTACATTCCTTGCATAACTCAATTAAGAGTAATATTTTTGCAAGAATAAAATTGCCATTAATTCACCGTACTTCAAGTGCACCGGTACACAAAGCAATGCTTCATATCATGCTACACAAAAAAGAGACAATAAAGAAATAATTTAACGTTAAAACATAATGTAATGCTCTAGAGATCTCTCACAGTGACTATATTATTCCAGAGTACTTCTAACAGATGTCGTGTTAGCAGTTACTTTTAATGAAATACAGGTCCTTATAAACATCAAAACTAAATTACCACTCAAACACGAATGCATAGGTTTTATATTTTCTTCATATTTTTATATCTATGACAAACATAATTAAGGTAGCCTATATGTACATATTTTTGTATGAAAATTTTACTTTTAAGCATTAGGACTCTCAGTAATTATATTATTATTATACAGCTGTATATTAAGATATTTAACAAGAAAAATGTTTCTAATTGTTTATAAAAATTATTTTCTTGAAAAGTTTGACTATAAACTTGAATACCGGTACTTCAAAACTATAAAAGATAAAAGCACAAAATTTTCAATATTTTGTAGATATAATTCTATAGTGCCTGACATTTAGAATTTTTAATATTTACCATTTTAAATTTACCCTAAAATATTTTATTCGTTAACACGTAGTATTAGTAGTGTAGGAATGCTAGAAGCATAGCATTGTCCCCTCTTTGGAGACCAACCATTCCGCATTTTAAGGTATTTTGTAAATGTCCCGCAGTTGTGTCGTTTTCTATCTGAACGATTTTTTGTGTTATTGCCATCAGTACGAATACGCATCTGTCCTGCCATCTAGGTTTAAGGTATGAACATTTTATTTTTAAGCATTAGGACTCTCAGTTTCTTAATATATTATTATACAGCTGTATGTTAAGTCATTTCACAAGAAAAATTCTAAAAGTATGTATATATTTCAACCTTGTGCACTAGTAATACTATAAGGAATAATTAACCGTTGATAAGGAATCAATAAAAAGCGTTAAGTATATTGTCTAAAATTATAATGTATTGAGAAAAATATAAAAATATAAAAAGAGCTAGTAAAAAGGCCTACTAATGAACAATATATACACAAAATCTAGAATAAAAACTGCAAGACAGTCAGCAAGTAATCTTAAACTAGGTATCTATTGAAGTATTATCATATTTACATTTTTAAGAAGGAAGAAATATGTTCATAAATACGCTTAAATAGAGAATGTTCTTATACAAGCATAAGAAACCTAAAAACAGAAATAGAAGATACGTCAAGAATTTTTAAAAACATATGTTAAATTGTAGAGCAAAATTTGCTGATTAATCTTCTATATTGTAGTCACTTTCAAGAACAGTTGAGTACATCAGAGTTAGGTTAAAACTTAGCTCACACAAATTTGTTATCTTAGTTTGTAAAACACATGTAGATTTTAAAACACTGGTGCAGTATGGTGTTAGAAGTATTGATTCCTTTTCAATCTATTATTCCATTCATAAAGTTTTTTCTAGGATATGCATTTCGAAGCCCTTTGCTTCATCCTCAGTCCCAAGAAACAGTTTCTTCACGTACTTGCGGAAACTGGTGTGTGTGAGTCATGAGTACAAGGACTACTGAAGGACTAGAAAAATGTTTTCTAATTGTATATAAATTGTTTATAAAAATTGTTTTCTTGAAAATTTTGGCTAAAAACTTGAAACGTGATTAGGCCTACTCCAAAACTATGACAGATAAAATCACAAATTTTTCACTATTTTGTAGACAGAATAATTCTCTACTTAGGATTATAAATTGTTACACAGATTTATATAAACTGAAAACTTTTTTTTTTACATCATTATAAACAAAAATCTAGAACACAGTAGAATTTTAATATATTAAAAATTTCTCCACGTCAACCACTAGAGAACATTATTTTCAAGCTTCAAAATGACACCAAAATCATTTTGATATGTCAATTTATAGAAGAGTTATGATGTTCGAAATAATTGAATACCAAGCGATTTACTACTTACGGGAAATTGTATTGGATTGTATTGGCAATTAGGGAATTAATTCCGACTATCACACTCACTTCACCAGAATTGCTAAGTATTCTCAAAAATATTTGATTTTTGGCATTTAAAATCAGAATTTTTCAAAATCCTTTCTTAGTGAGCACCTACATTATAAAACGAAGGTACTGTCAAAATTCCAAGTCTCTACCTGTTATAGTTTAGGCTCTACATTGATTCCTGTCAGTCAGTCAGTCAGTCAGTCAGGACAAAGCCTTTTATATATTTAGAGATTTTGATGTTCGAAATAATTGAATACCAAGCGATTACTACTTACGGGAAATTGAGAGGAAAGCAAACCTTGTATCGAAATGCATGGAAAACGCATGTAGAGATAAATGAGAAAACAGGAAGTTCAAACAGGTTATACTTACTCAGCACATGATTCCACTTACTTAGGCCTACTAGTAAGTGACAACTAATAGTCAATATTATAAATTTTAGCAGAGAGGGAAAATTAAAAATATTGAAATTTTTATAACTGAGCAAGGGACATGGCAAAATGAAGTTTTTTTAGAAAAGGAACTAGCAGCCAGAATTTAAAAACGAATATATGAGCTGAAAGAGAAAAGAACTGTCTATCTAAAAACGCCGTTTCCCAAAAATGAGTTTTTCTGATTTTTTTTTCTTGGGTGTACATATACCTTAAGGCAGCGTTTCTCAACCTTTTTGAACCCGAGGACCTCTAAAATGTCTAAAAAAAAATTACGGACCCCTAATTTTACATCCCATTTTTAAAAGTAGTCTATATGTTGGCCTAGGCCTATATTCTTAATATTTGGGGTAGTAATTATAGGTCATTATAACGAAATAAATCTAAATAATTTTTTTAATTCTACGAAAACACAGTTATTGAATTGGAAGTAAACTATTGACAGTAAAATTATATTTTGGTCAGGCTTTAATATTTATTACCAATTTAATAATATAATTAGGAATTATAGGCCTAACATCACATAGATTTACCGGTATCAGACACTCAGGCACCTCCAACAATAAAACCCTTGTTAAGAGCGCCTCTAATAACAAACTTTGTGACATCGATGGCGGTCCATGGATATCACCACAAGATGTGCGCAAACCAGTCCTTCCATGAACCGGACGTCCAATGCGAGTGTGTTCTGTGCGGTAATATCTGTGATCGATACCACATCTTAAGCTGTTCCAATCGTGGAGTATCGGTGATAAAATTGTGCACAACATGAGTGACAAATATTATGCACAACTTGTGCGCTCTCTTACTATTATTAATAACAAATTCCGACAAAGTCTTATTTTTCAGGGTTTTGAATGAAAGAGGGAACCATAGACGTCAGTGCATCAGGGGGTTTCAAACTGTGGTTCGTAACTGCAAAAGTAAGGAAACTTGCAATAGGACATGTATTTTCGAAGATTTTAAAGACTTTGACATCTAGTGTCCATTTTATGTGAAAAACTTTTACTTCTTTACTTGCTTTATGATAAAATTTAAAATTATGTCTGCGGACCATCTGCACCATTTTCGCGGACCACCAGTGGTCCGCGGACCATATGTTGAGAAACGCTGCCTTAAGGGAATCGCAAGTGTCTACCGTCATAATTTTATCGTATTTTTATCTCTTCCGTTTTATCGCATATACATGCAATTGTTTATGTAAATTCACAAAAAACCTAACATTGAAACATCTTTATGCCTTTAGCCTCTCTGATAAAAAACATTCAACACAGCGATTGGGTATATATAAACTGCAAATGAGCAAAACAGCTAGTCTATAATTTCATTTGTGATGAAACATTTTTAATCTCGTATAATCACAAATACACTATAAGTAACGCTAGACAATATTAATCACGGGGGTGAAAGTAACATTGAAAGAATAGCAACAGCTCATTAGTTCACTGCCCGACCGGTTTGGTGCACTGTGATCGCTGTTGCCATGGCGGCAGGTTTGTTTCGAAACATATGACAGCAATATACGAAAAGGCGTAATATCTGTTTTTTTTTCTGCAACGATCTGTATGCATTAGTGTTTGGAAAAGGAGGAGATATAATTAACATATTATAAAGATGTCAAGTAGCGAAGGTAAGTTAAAATACATTAACTACTTAATACAATCCTGAATTAATATTTATTCCATGTTCTACGAATTATTAAGATTAATGTTTCGTATTCTTTGTTTCAGAAACGAGTGAAATATTCCTGTAAGTTCCCTGGCTGCGGAAGTAAATACATACTTCAGTATGAAATCCAACGTGAACTACAAAAACAAACATTTCTACAGGTTTCCGAAAAAATCAAACGTGAACCAACTGAAACATCAGTGCAATTTAGATGGTAATGTGAATTGTGCTAATTATTTCATGTGTGAAGACCACTTCCTGGATAAAGATTTCGTTAACCATACTAGACAAGTTATCCCAAAGCAGCTTGCGACTCGTGATTTACAGAGACCCAATCCCTGTGAATTCCCATTCAAATGTGGGAAGTGATCTCAAGCCTCGCCTAGTTTTTGTTAAAATAGAAAGTAAATTCATACTTCTGTGTATGACTGAGGTAAAAAAAATTCAAGTGACAGGAAGCTACTAATATTTATGGTAATGTAATATTTTTAAAATCAGTTTTTATAAATATAATTCATTAATCAAGGGTGTTTGTTTTTTTATTTATAAAGTCATCTAAAGTAGGCCTAATACATATTTCAGCAATCACCAAGACATGTATGTTGTGAGTAGCAGAAATTCTAGAAGGTATTCTACACTACGGTTTTTATAAGATCTGACACATATTGTTTGCAAATTATTATTTTTTCTTATTTAAGGTGTTCATCATTTAGTGCATTTTGTGTTCAATGCTTTTAAAAGATAATTGTTTGTATCACTATAGCCTGATGGTATTAGTGGGCTATGGTCATTACCGTAGCCCGCTAATACTAGTGGGCTATGGTTTTACAGAATTTGGAATGCATTTTCATACATGTGTTCTGGCACGCAAATTTTTCATTCTTACAGCTTAACTGCCCGACCCGTTGGAGCGCTGTAATCGCTTTTTGTTTCCGAGTTTTGACATGCGCTGTTCACTTCTAATAATAATATTGGTGTTCTGTGATATTAATGGTACCCAAGAGTGTTCTCTTAAAAGTAAAACAGCTGATATTAACGGAGACTGTTGGTAACAACCGCAAGCAGCGCTACCATCGCAATATATCGATTGATTCTCCATCGGCTATCTCGCTCAAAATGATATATATATATATAATTATTTCAGCTGTGTTTATACTCCTTTTAGCTTCATGGGGTAGGCCATGGAACTATTGACTGTCAATTGTTTCTATTCTGGGTGTATTTTTAATGAAGTAAATTTCAACTGATATTAATTTAAATGGATATGAAATGGTGAGGATGATTCATGGTATGTAAATATCCAATTCGGCATTTGCCTTTACGGCTGGGGAAACCATGAAAGAACCCATGTCAAAAATTGGCCGGCCACGGGATTTGAACCTGGGACCTCCTGAACGCGAGTCCAAGACGTTACCATCTCGACCACCTCGCTCGGTTTTTATAATTTCGATTGTTTTAATTATTCATGACAAGCTTAATTCTAAATAGTTACAATAAATTTTCTTGAAGACCGGATTTCCTCAACAAAAATTTTATCGATAATATCCGGACCACTCGTTATATTACCTATGAAAATAAAACCCTTTGTTCTTGTTCAAAAGCATACACAGAGGTTACTTTTTGTTTATATCTTCCTCGCGTTCTTCCCAAACTAGCAGAGAACTTTTTAAGTGGCTTTACAAGTGTATATTCTTCTTCACTACTGCTTAAGTTTCGCAACTCGTACACAAAGGCGTGGCTGTAACTCCTTATGTATCCTGTGTGAAGAACTGCATTAGACCTATTGCCTGCAGCATCTTAGAAATGAACATAGCTTATAAGTAGGGCCCGCATTTTTAGGTTTTTATGAACCCTGTTTTTAAACATATTAAAATAGTTTTATTTCAGTTTTTTACCATTGTATATACATCTTTTTTTTTTTAGTTTCGCTTTAATATAATAAACACAATTTTATTTTTACTTAAACTTCCATGGCTCTGAATCACGAAACTATAACAACACTTTTTTGCTTAACTTTAGAATTACCCGGTCATTTCCAACTCCATCATATACTGTAAACCCAACAAGAACTATTTCAAATAACAATAATAATAACAATATTTATTTATTTTAATTTCTTTCTGTCACTACAGATTGCAAAAAAACAAAGAATACCTTTGCAATTAAACAATCAGGGAAAACCAAACCACAGTAGAAAGATAAACAAAATAAAACAGTATTCAAACTGTGAAACATATGAAAACAATCCTAGAAACACAATCTATTAGAAAATGAAATAAAGTACTTGTATGTAGTTTCAGTATAACCTACATTACGTACGAGAGTAACCATATAAATGGCTACGCATGATCTGTATAGAGTCCCTCAATACGAGCAGACTTATTTCATAATACAGAAGTTTGTTTAGGCTGAACGATCTGCAGAAGTCCATGAACATCTTTGTTATAGTTCCACGGCTACCAATCATCAGTCCAATTACAGATATTTCTTGTACATGGTACTTTTCTTTCAAGTATTGGACCGTGGGTTCATAATAAATAATAATAATAATAAATTCGTCATTAAATATAAAAATATAATTGACTTCATTATAATAAAATCTTAATGGCAACATAATTATGAACAAACATATAATCTAAAACGAACATTTAAAACAAACACTAAAAGTTAATATCATTTTGTTTAAAAAAAATGGGTAATTAAATCATGGAGGATGAAATGGGGGAGGAGAGACATATCTAAAAAATATTGACTGGGAGACCAGAAGGGAAGAGACCACTTGGAAGGCCTAAACGTAGGTGCGAGGACAACATTAGAATCGATTTAATGAAAGTAGGATTTGCGAGGGATGGTTGGATGGAGTTAGCACAGAATAGGGTTGAATGGCGGGCTCAGGTAAGCGCGGCAATGAACCTTCGGGTTCCATAAAATTGATAATATTCCTTTAGCTTGCTTAGGAATTGTCTATTGCCATTGAGTAAGTTAAGGGGTACGCCATAGCGTAGTGGTAGAGGCGCTGCGCTACAAACCAGAAGGTCGCGGGTTTGATTCCCGATGAGGTCGTTGGAATTTTTCAATTGGCCTAATTGCTCTGGTGGCACTATGGCCCTGGGGTCGACTCAGCCTCTAACAGAAATGAGTACCAGGAGCAATCCTGGGGGTAAAGGCGGCCGGTGCGTAAGGCTGACAACCTTACCACCTTCATGTGCCGAATGTCTAAAAATCTGGGAGCCACAACCTCCTGGAAACCTCTCGGCCTCCATGGCCTGTAATAGGGAACACTTTACTTTTACTTTACTACTGAGTAGGTAAGTAAGTTCTTCAGAGTATGACTAACAAAATATCTTTTGAGTTTTTTTATAGGCCTATGTTAATAGTTTTTACAATAAAAATCTAATATTTGTAATAACTAGACCTGGGATTTTAAGGCAAATACCTATTTTCTTCCTTATGAAATAATTAGACAATTTTTAAATATGTTGACATTTCATGATGTATCATATTTATAGAGATTTATAGTGCCCTAAAATGCCTATTTGACCTTTGGAGCCTATTTTTACTATTTTAGTGCCTAAAATGCCTATTTTGTACATGTAAAATAAAATTTGAGAATAAGTATATAACACATATTTTACAGTAAAAAAAGAACATGTTACAGTATAAGAGCATATTGTAGTATTTTAAAGTCTTTTTACACATTTTTAAAGCTTATCTTAAGTGCCTATTTCTCCTTTAAAAGCCTGTTTACTTGTTTTAAAAGCCTATTTTAGGTGCCTAAAACTAAATTTTTTATAGCCTAAAATCCCAGGTCTAGTAATAACCATGCATTTTTTTCTTAAATCTGAGACACGCATTGCATATTATTTTTTCCTTCATTCATAGTAAAGAACAAAGGGGACCGTTGCCTAAGTTGGACCTCCTTCATATTTCGCTATGTGTTAGTAACTTAAACCTTCAAATTGGCTCTACTGGTGAGAAATGTTGTCAAAGACGCGTGATCCAACGGTCAGTTGGCTGCAGCCTTTGAAGAAAGAATAACTGAATTTATTGTGTTCTCCTCGTTGTTGTAACAAGAGTGGCGCTACAAATTATAAGCTATTGTGCAGAGTAAGAGTAAGCAAAACAATTACCTACATTATATTTTACAACTGCCTTTCATTAGTTAATAACTAGATATCGTAAAACTAGTTTTACATTTTGTGAGTCCTTGTAGCATCATATTTCTTTACAAGGCGTCCAGTTGCCGAAGTTGGACCACTGCGTGTTTCCTAATTTGGACCATCATAACTTTCATTCTTGATCTCATCGTATAGGTAGATTTGGTATATGTGGTAAGATTTTACATTTTTTATGCAATTTGTTTCCTAGGTTATTCTTTGTTTCTTATTTGAACCACTTTATCAGTACTAAACAGTTTGCTTCTAATTTACAAATTATAATTAATGGTTTTATATAATAGGCCCTAACTAACTTACTTTAAATGCCATGTGTGCCTAATAAATTTGTTAAAATACAGGTTCTTTAAAACATTACAATTATTTTTTTTTCTCACAGTTTTACCATCGGTCCAACTTAAGCAACCGGTTTCCTAATAAGGACCATTTACAGACTTCTAAATTTTAAGTTGTAGGCCTTGGAGATGTGTATCTATACAAAATATACCACTACCAGATGAAAGTGTATAAAATGTAGATTATTGTACAATATATTTTGTATCAATTAAATACATAATAAATGCGTATCTGGAATCTGTATCTGGTACCCTATGATCCCCAGGTGGGGCGAAGGGGCCTCCAATGGAGGTTTCATTACCTATACTAATTTTGATATGCTTATTTTCCGAGAGAGGGTAGAGGGACAGGTGGTAAGCCCATCGCCTCGCAACCCCCCTCTGGAAACTAAGTATTTCTTGGACGTGAAAGGGCCGAGAAATTTTGTCTAGAGGCTCTAATTTAGGCTTGGAGTTCTTTTACGTGCCGTAAATCTACGACACGGGACCCCCAGCTTAAAGTCCCTCCCGGAGGACTCCGTGCCCAGGATTTTTACGTCCTGAAAAATCCATCGACCGCGGCCGGGCACGCTACCTCCAGACCACCGCAGACGACTAATAAATGCGTGGGGTAACAAAATGCAAAATCGGTCCAACGTAGGCAACCTTCCCCAACATAACAACAGAGAGAAGTTTGCGTACTCACATCCTGTGCACGTCGCTGGCCAACGTAGTGGGGATGTCCACCAGCTCCAAACCTCCACATCTGCATTCCACCTCCACATCCCTGCCGTCCTCTGTCGTGTTCCAACAGTCGCAATCTCCGTGCAATTCCGCCCCCCACGAATCCTCCCCTTCCACTATCACGTCCAGCAAATCCGTCCCCGGGGACGGTTCCTCGGGCTGCATGTTGAGCACCGCCTCCCAGCTGTGTTCAGACTTGGACACTTGATCGGGTTCGTACCGGATTTCCGCCTCCCCCGGCAATAATACATGGGGGTGGAAACCTGCATCCACCCCCACGTCAGACGCAAAGTATGGGTGCGAATTGAGATAAGGAGGCGGTTTCAAGCCAACACTTTTGTCTGAGTTGGAATTTAAGTCTGATTGAATGATATCGGTCCTCAAGGATCCATCTTGGGCACTTTCAGAAAGAGGTTTCATTGCGTTGAGTTTGTCACTTGTTTCAACAGGGTTTTCTAGTTTCAGTGTAGAAAGTGACTCGCCTATATCCTTCTCCACATTCTTTTCTGAAAAGTAATCAGAAATACCCGATTGCTTATGCTTGTTAACATTTGAAAGAGTGTTTATTTTTAAATCAAAATCTGCTTCAGCAGCATCCGGTGGAAAAGTTCTGTCTTCGATTCTCTCAATGGACTTTTTTACAACATCCGGCTTATCACTGGTATGTTTTTTGTCCAGACCAATAGATTTGTCCATTTTAGACACTGGCTTGCTCCCTGAACCGAAATTCATGTTTGGAAGGGCAGTCTCTGATTTACTTTCTAAGTCTGTTAAGCCGTTTTCTTTATAGGAAGGAATAACTTTCACAATTTCGTGATCTGGATTGGAGACAATAGATTCAGTTGCAGGATTATCTTCCACTGATTCACTGATTTCATGTTCATATTTGGATGTGGGATTTCGCACACGGTAAGTTTCTGGAAACGCTGTTGTTGGTGACGTAGATTTTGGTACGAATGTAGACATTTGCAAGCTGTTTGTCACCAAAGTCGTCAAAATCATCAGCAGGCTGAAAAGAAACAAAAAATGCAGTTTAGACTTTGTTGTTCATTTTGCTAACATAGCAATGAATACAGATTTATTAAAGTATTTTTTATTTTTATTAATACAAATTATTAAGTTTATTATAGATTAAAAAATACAAATTGATACAAAATTATTACAAATACAAATAATATACACACAATTTGTACAATTTGAAAAGAGTATTATTTGCCCCGCATGAGCATAGCTCGTGTTCGGGGTCAGTTCAGTCATACTAAAATTATATTAAAAAAAACATACATATTATAGTTTTAGGTAAAAAATAAGAATAAAAATAAATAAGATTGCTTATATGAAATAAATGCATGAACAAAGATACGAAAAAATAAATTACAGTAACATAACAGAGTTACAAACAAAATACCCAATGTTAAAAATTAAAAATTTACAGTTGAGAATGATTAACATAAAACAGTAGGAGTATAATTGTTTAATATTCAATACGTCAAAATCTTTATATAAACTTTTAGATGGATAGTCCATTGATTTTTTTAAACATATCTTGATTATTCTTTTCTGCAACAACGACAATGGGCGAAGTGCAGTCTGACATATCCCACCCCATCCTATTATTCCATATTGTATAACTGATTGGACTAAACTTAGATATATTAGTCTTAAAGTACTCTGTGGCATAATGTTTCTTAATATAACAAATATAACAAATTTATTTTATAAAAGTCAACACACATTGGTTGTAAAATCCTGCAACGGTTAATGTTTCATAAGAAATTCGTGATGTGGTCTACAATTAATTAATAGTCTACAGTCATAAGCTTTCAAACGGGAGCTTTTATTTTCGCACAAGAATTATGTTAAATAATTATCATAGGTAATCCCACGAAAGTTGACGAGCTTATCGAGAGATTCGCGACTGCGCAGTAGCAGCGAATTTATCTGATGAAACTCGTCAACTCGAGTTGGATTAATTAAGACTATTCTACGAATAAAAATGTAACGGATTATACAAATAATAATTACTTTCGTGCTTTGTTGTATAAAAACAAAACTAACAGCTGAGAGATCACGGCCTACTATGAATCAACCATCCATGCATCGATTCGAGTTACTATGTCGTGACCAGTGCTACCAATGGTGCATATAAGACATAGTTAACTTCATTCAGGTAAGTTAACAGCAGAACAGAATAAAAGCACAGGAACTGGCTTGCACCGAATCGAAATTGTGTTTTTAATCAATGTACATGCATATTATTTGCATTTCCAAACAATTTATTTTGTATTAAATAATATGTGTTCGTGCTGCTTAATGGCAGCGTGTGACGTATTAATCACCACACACTGATGCTTACGTGTCCAGTAACGAGCTGACGATTTTATCAGATAAAATAGCATCCTCATATTAATAGCAACCATTTTACAAGATAAACGATCGTGATTGGTCTGTATCCGAGGAATTGCTAAATGTTATTGGTCAATATCAAACACGCGGCGTATGAGTGGAATAATCAATTTAAATCCAGTGTTCGATCAAGCTTTGTGCAGCCCTCAGATTCTACTACCATAGGTAAGATATATTGGTAAACCTAAAATTCGAATTTTTACATTATCTAGGCCCGGTTGCATAAAAGCTCCAGATATCTTCTAGACAGCTAATCGTTCTATACATATATAGACTCGATAAACACCTTCCCATTTCCGAAAGCGAATTTGCTCAAGAAATAGCTAATGTCAGATAAATGAGTTGAGCACTTTGTCAATAGATGGAGACACGGTGCTTACTCTAATATCAAGTTGGCCGTGATTGAATAGCAACCAATCGGAGCGCTTCTTGCTATTCTATTCAAAATGGCTGAATTATCTTTCTGCTTTTCCTTGTCTGCTAAAATGAATGTAAAACGTGAGATAAACTACGGTAATTTCGATTTCGAGACTTGTGCATTAGAGAAAAATGTCACCCATCACAATCTGACAACATAATGCGTAAAACGTAACACATTAATTAAGTTATAGCTAATTTACCACAGAAAGGAATGCTTCGATGGTTGTTCCCAATTCTAATGATGGGCAATTTAACGCTGAAAAAGGCATGCTTGCAGTTGTTCCTTATTTAATATGATGGCCTATTTATCCATAGGTCATTCCTTTGACAGCCTGATTCTTTCCGAAACTCAATATCGTCAAAGATCTAATTCTTTCAGGGAATACTTTTTGCTTTACACATCTCTAGGCCTAATTATTGGCTCAGGATGAAGATGACGAGAAAGATGATGATTATGTATTAATATTCGTGCTGTAAAATTGCAATATTTTCTTCATAAAGTGTTGCATCACAAAATAAAATTAATATCTACATTTTTTCCGAATCTGAATATCATCGTAGGCTACTTCTTGAAAGGATTGCTGTATTTCTTTCAGGGAATATTTACTTCTGTATAGACCTAGGCCTTATACGATCTGGCATTGAAAATGACCAGCAAGAAAATATGATGTGAATTAATATTCGCGATGTTTTCTTAAAGTATTAACTTACAACAGAAAATGAAATTAATACAAATAAACGATGGATACAATAGCCTAGGCTATAACAAAGTTCATCTAACCGATAATATATAATTTTTCTAGTACAGTATTATGAATTATTTCACACACAAATTAATAACCCATGTCAGCTTCATTACTACTTTTAATTTTAATACCATCACAAGCTAGTAACATAATGTAAGATTAAATGCTAACATAATAAAATCAGGTAAACTGATATAACCAAGTGCCAGTATGTTTTTTTTTAATCAGTGATACACGCAATTATGATAGGCCCATGCATAAAAGTTATTTTTGTAATAGATGTCCGAGTTAACTCCAAAAACAAAATGTGCCGGCAATAATAATAATGATGCAATAGACCTACGATTCGCTGATATCTCTGTTTCAATTTAAAGCAGCCTTAAAGGTTATGAATGAATAATAAGCATATGAAATCTATCTGTCAGGAATTACATTAGGTATATTGCTGCACAGGAACGATAAGAAAAATACTCACAGTAAAATATAGCCTAATGTAAATATCGGTAGAAACAAATCAATGAAGGCTGCTAACAATATGAATAAACGATTGGCAATTTGTTAAGTTTTTTTAATAAGCTTACATTGTGAGCCTTGACAGAATATTGATTACAAAATTAATATTGATATACGCGTTACTTCGGTACCGATCAACCGATTTGGCCCTAATTCAATAAGCTTGTACCCAAAAACGTAATAAATTCATATACCAAGTTTCAAGAAAATCCGATAAAGCGTATTTGAGTTATCCACGCCTTTGTGATATATTACCATAAAAAGGCACTAAATTGGGCATTATTCCGGTACCGCCCAACCGATCTGGTCCAATATCAATAGACATCTTCCCATGGACATTATAAATAGGTATTCCAAGTTTCATGAAAATCCGATAAAGCGTATGTGAGTTATGGCGCCTTTAAAATATACACTAAATTGGGTTTTACTCCGGTACCGGTGAACCGATTTGGTCCAATTTCAATAGGGTTCTTCCCATGGACATTATAAACGCGTATACCAAGTTTCATTAAAATTCGATAAAGCGTATTTCAGTTAGAGCGCGTACAGACACACGGACGGACGGACGGACGGACGGACAGACATTTTTCGTCCCCCACACAATCTCATAAAGTACCATACTGGCACTTAATAACGAAACATACATCAACATAAATATTTCGCATTTCCGCCATGTTGCGTGTTTATCTACCGTTTCGCCAGATATCTAGTGATTTATGGTGCGATAGTTTGTAGGGCGTTTTATTGAACGATTAGCCGCCATCGAACGTTTCAGAAACGCTTACGGATTGAATAATGCCATCTAGTAGATATCTTACGTTTCGGAAACCCGGCGATACTCTTATACAATTCAACGGCCCTAAATAGCGTGCTTGCTCGCTCGCCCGCTTCGTGAGACATCGAGTATACTCGGCGATGTTCGTCTCTCGCAGTGTAAACTTTTATAACGACTACAAAATTAGGTAAACCGCTATTATATAAGGCCTAAGTGAAATGAACACAATGAACAAATATTCTAATTTTATTTTTACTTACAATTTTCACAGCTCTGAACCACAAACATTTTTAATAAACTACCAGTGTAAATATCTTAAAAATCCTGGAGTCAATTAATAATGGCTGGCAAAGCCGGGGGCACCAGCTGTAAAATATTGATGGTTTAACTCTTGAAATATCGCTGATAATAAAAATCCAAACAAACCATTCCTTCCCTTGAAACATTATATAATTTCTGAAAATTACACTGAATTGATAAAATAAAATTCACATCATATTCATCTGTCAACAAACAGTCGAGAAACAATAGCCTACGTATTATGTGTTCACAGGTTTCTTTGGAACTGCATAATCGATTCTGATATAGTTTTCCCAGGGGGCGCTTTCATATCGTGGAATGTACTCTAAAGCAGGCATTTTAGCTGTTTCATTAATTATTAATGGCTTAGTTTATGAATGATTCGCGTGCAAGTGTTAATAAATATAATGCATTAATAATTATTATACTCTTAATTTTTAATTTTTAAATGAATTATCGTGGGCGAAGCCACGGGCACCTCCTAGTATTTTACATTATATCCATCATATTTATGCAAAGGCCTCCTGTTTGGTGTTACTGCATGGCGTAGAATACATTACAATGTGCAAATTAACCTGTAACAATTGAACAATCAATTCCATGGCCCCCTTGATCACACAGGGAATGCCATATCGGCTTCCAGTATCTCTGGTGCGACTGTCAGTCAGTCTGCTGAAAGTGTTACAAATGACATGCTAATTGAATTTCCCGACGCGTGGCGCTGGTGTATGTGAACAAATGAATGTGTCACCGACGCTCTGCTGTTAACAAATAGTTTCCTCTACACAACGAGTTCTCAGTTAACAGATGTGGATGCTCACTTCAAATACGTGGGTCGTCTAAAAAGTA
This sequence comes from Ectobius pallidus, assembly GCA_964059195.1. Taxonomy (NCBI): domain Eukaryota; kingdom Metazoa; phylum Arthropoda; class Insecta; order Blattodea; family Ectobiidae; genus Ectobius; species Ectobius pallidus. Next base: position 167,822,659 of record CAXKWD010000008.1, on the reverse strand, counting down.
AGTTTCCCTGGGGCCGTTTGCAGAAACAAAACACAATTTCATGGAAATGTTTATTGCAACAGATACAGGATGTGTTGAGCTATTTTTCAACAAATATTCACCATCGGAATTCAGACATTTCTCATACCGTGGGACCAACTTCTGAATCCCTCTGCCATAGGAGTCTGCCACCTGGGATTTGAACCATTGTGTGATAACCTCTGTTTCTTGTCAATCTCTACCATTCTCTGTAATTCAGTGTCATTTCTTGAGGGGTAGGAAAAGATGAAAATCTCTGGGAGCGCGGTCCGGGCTGTAGGGTGGAGACTTCAAAACCTCCCTGCAAGTTTCCTGAAAAGTTTGGCTAGTTGTTTCAACATCCACCCTACAGCCCGGACCTCGCTCCCAGTGATTTCCATCTTTTCCTACACCTCAATAAACGACAGAATGGCAGAGAAGCGGAGATGTTTGTCACACAGTGGTTCAAATCCCAGGCGGCAGACTTCTACGACACAGGTGTTAAAAATTTGGTCCCATCCTAAGACAAATGTTTCAATTCCTGTGGCAAATATGTTGAAAAATAGCTGAACACTTGCTGTATCTGTTGCAATAAACATTTCCATGAAATTGTGTTTTGTTTCTGTAAATGGCCCGAGGGAAACTTACTTTGTGGACGTCCCTTGTAACTTGACCTTTCTGCATTTCGAGTGTTTTGAAATTGTGTGCATTAAGCAGTTAAGACCAAACGCTTCCGATGTTCATCCGATTTGGCATCGATGTGCCTTGAAGTCATTATAAACTACGTATGTGTAAGGGTTTTCATTTTTTTTATTCCGTGTCAACATGGTGGCCGTTTTAACAGATGAAAAGCGAGGTCTGATGCTCAGAGAACTAAGGTACAGTAACTCAAGCCTGGTTTATATCCAGGAAATTGACTTTTAAATGGATTGACAGGTTTATGTGCGGGGTTTATTGAAATTTATCTGTGACGCTAATGGCGATCCCATCCACGCTGCCCCACATCAACAATGCGGCACGCAAGGTTGCCAACATTGACTTGTTAAATTGACCTCTTACACCATTCAATCTCATTTGGGAGAAAAGTAAATCACAATTGATGTGTCCATATTCAGCCTGTAATAAGAAGTAATTGTAGTTTTGTGTACGATGCCCATCCAAATCTAGGGCATGGAGAGAATTTTCTTTTTTAACATAGAAGCCTGATATTTAATATTTGCGTTCGTTCGCGAGTTATGAGCGACAAGCTGACAGAAAACGTTATTATTAGCAATAGAATGTTATAACTAGGGTTCGGATGTTTGACATGTCATATTTTTATCCTGACCTCCATTCTCGCCGCAAACACAAATTAAACATGAATTGCATATTGTTGTCCTAATTGAACCGTTTTTATTTTGCATATAAAGTCATCTTTTTTGTCATTTTCATGGTCTTGGTCATATTTTGGTCATATTCACAATTTAACATCATATTTCAGTTATAAACTCGGTAAAACGGCACTAAATTGTCCAATTGTCGACTTAAATTTTTTTCCGAAAAAGAGTCACGAATATTTTGGTTTTACTGTAGGCCTAATTGAAATGTGAAGGGACAATAACAAGTAATAGCACAATTGCCTCTTCCTCCTTGTTAACAACTCCGATAGACTTTTTAAAAAAATATTTTCAGTTCAATTTGCAGTGGTATCTGGAAACATTAACAGATTAGAAGTTCTTTACATGTAAAACTGTAAATTACCTGTAAATTGTTAAAAAGTGATTATCTGATTGAGTTAATGTGATGTAATAATTTAGTGTCATTAAACGTTTTAAATTGGAACTTTTTTTTTTTAGAAAATACGATCTTTTATGAGGTCATATTTAGATTTTTTTGGTAATATTTACTCGTTTATTACGTCATATTTTCCACTTTTTAGGTCACAAACATCCGAATCCTAGTTATCACATCGTCTACTGATTCGATTTTGTTTTCCCGCTCAGGTTGACTCATTTGTTTATAACCTTGACCCGGAGTTTGATGACCTAAAAATAATTAAAAATGAGCTAGAAAATTACTAAAAATTACAAAAAATGACCCAAAAACTATTAAAAAAAATTGTATGAAAATACTGGTTTGTTCATCATATTTTTGTGTATTCTACATTAATGTTGTTTACTCAATTATAAGTTACATATGGTTAAATGCAAATAGCAAACACAGTCTTTCTGTATCCAAATTAACATTATAACAAGATTTATCTAGTTATACTTATTTAGAGTTCCCATAATATACAATGTAAGTAAATGCACAAAAACTCTATACAGTGCAAGAAACAACACGAAATTAGAAATTGATTAGCCTACTTTAAATTTAAAAAAACCTAAAAATATGAATGTGGAAAAAAAGACCGTAAAATGAGCAAAAAATTACCAGCTAATGATATTAAATTATACAAATGATCGAAAAATAAAAAAATTAAGAAAATGACCGAAAATGACCTTAAAATTATCATTTTTAGGTAGATTTCGAAGAAAAATCTACCTATTGCAATGGATACCATTTCATGATTTTCGAAAAATTCTTTCATATCTTTACGCTTCATGCTCCCTAAGTACGAAACCACCGCCCGTTCAAAAAAAAATAAAAAAATTGTGATATATATATATCTTTACACGATAGCGGCCGTAATTTTGAAGATATTTGAACCAAATTTTATTATGTCATTTCTAGGCTCAATAGTTCGGACAAGTTCGTTAATGAACAAAATTGGCCCAAGGGGGTGATCGGGGGAGGGGGTTGAAATTTTTAAAAATGTATATCTCGGCCCCTATGAAGTATAGAGGGAAACTTTGTTTGAATAAATTAGAGTACTCCCTATGGAGTTCACAGTGACACCAACGATTCGGGGGTTCGAGTGAGGGTGGGGGTGGGGGTGGGGGATGAAAATTCGAAACTTTAGAAACCACGTCTTGTGGGGTATCGTTGAAAAGCTCTTGATGAGTACTCTACAAATCAATAACTAGTTTCTTGATAGCTCTCATATGACGCGAGATTTTAATGTTTGAAAATAATAACACTTAAAAGAATTATTATAATACCATAATTTTGTCTTGTTTAGCGGCTTTGCTAATTTTATTCATTGCTGATCTTGCGCACGGCCTCCCAGAATATTATATCCTATTCTTGTTGTCAAAACAAATGATTGTAGTCTCTTCCTCTTTACCGAATTCAGTTCTTATTACTGCGGGTTTGCCATGCTAAGGCTAAAAAAGAAGAGTGCTGCGCAGCGATAATAAATTAAACCAAAAGCACTTTGGAATCTACCTCAGCCTGTAGGCCTGCCTAAAGGGATTTTTATATTCTAGGAGTCATGATCAGAATATCTCCAAGATGTTCCAGTTAAAAGATGACATGTCATCAAAATCCGCGCCCTGTTTATAACATTCTTTGCAACAAGATAAAAATATTTGTGTGCAATGCTCAGCCAATTCTAGGGTTTCGGGCCAGGGAACTCGGATCTGAACGGTATTGCCTATTTTAGAATAATTGATATAATCCTATGCAGACATCCATGGTTTCTCAATCAAGTAGCTCCTCTGTTTGAACCACGAGGCTGAGTGCACCCCGTTCCAGTTTGGATCAATGCACACAGATGAGACTATGACAGTGACCCTTTAAGAATATTGGGCTGTGACGTCACTGAGCACTCCCACGCTCTCTGCAGTTGTGAATGGGAAATCGTTACTACGCGAATATATCACCTCCACTAGGACAAGGTCTAAAAATAGTTTCGACCGCGGGTCAATTGCACATCTTCAACCAATATGTAACTTGACACAATCTCGTGTAATATGTAACTTTTCAACGCTAATAAAATAAAATTATTAAGTAAGTGGCAAAGTCATGAGAATACAGACGACTTTCTCTTACTTATTAAACGAAAATCTTTTATACCAGTATTTCTCAACCTATGGTCCGCAGACGTGATTAAAAAATATAATAAAGCAAGTGGAAAGTAAACAAATAACATTTTTTTCACATACTTCGTTATAATGACCTATAATTAATACCCCGAATATTAAGAATTTAGGCCTTCTTTTAAAAGTAGGATGTAAAATTAGGGGTCCGTAAACTTTTTTAGACATTTTAGAGGTCCTCGGGTTCAAAAATATTGAGAAACGCTGTTTTATACAATTTAATCGAAAATTGATCAAATGATTTTATTTTTACTTCCTCTGTCCGTACCATAGGTACTATAGGTAGAGGAAGTATTATTTTCGATCCCCAAATTCAAAGTTGAGTTACCAACAAAAATACACGTTTCAAGTCCCCCTGAATCCAAATATACTATTTTTGGAAACATGTCTCTTGGTGTGTCTGTGTGGATGTCTGTGAACAGGCTAGCACCAAAACGGAAAATCATGTGAAAAAAAAATTTCGTATTTGGGTCAGGTACTTTCTGAAGATGTGAGATGAAGATTGGCGACAAGTTTCTCTTATTTTTAAGGGGACTTTACATGAAGAATTTTTCGTTTTTCGCGATTTTCTCGAAAACGGCTCTAACGATTTTCTTTATATTTTGCACTTGGGTTGTTTATACTAAGAGCTAAAACTTTTATTTGAAACTTTTTTTGGAACAAATTCTCTGAAGGGTAGTTATAAGCCACCCACTGTGAATACTCGCTCTTTGCAATACGGCCTCTTATAACTGGAAATCGTACGAAAACAAAATTTTGTATTTGGGTTTGGTAACTTTTGGGAATGTGACACAAAGATTGGCGACGACTTTTACTTATTTTTAAGGGCATTTTGCATTAAGAAATTTTCGTTTGTCACGATTTTCTCGAAAACGGCTCCATCTAAGAGGCTAACTTTTATTTGGCCGGAGGAAGTTATGTGACTTTCACATCAGATTTTGTATAAACCGAGATTTAATAATTTATTTCAAACAATTATACTTTCTCTACCAAGGTACGAAAGATAGAAGATTTAATATAGAGTTTTTAATTCATAAAGTTGCCTGAATACAAAAATGTTATTTTCAGAAACATGTCTGTATTTGCCTATGTTCATCATAGCCCGAGAACGAAAAATCTTATACAATCAAAATTTTACGTTTGAATTAGGTATATTTTCGGGTTGTGACTCAAAGAAGCGTTCAGGTAGACGGACGGGCACAAAATATTATTAGAAAGTACTATGCTGAATGCAGAATGCATTTGTTTAATCAGTGTTAATTGCTTTATGATATGCAGAAAATAAGTAATTTTTGTTATCCATTTCAGAGTTAAGCTCCAGATCGATTCATTAAGCAGGGCTTACGGTAAAAACAAATATCTAGTTTGATAAGCGTATGTGAAGGAATATGTGGGTAGTGTTATTTGTCAAAGCTAACTGTATTGTAACTTCCAAAGCCGTATATGAACACTGTAAAATAATATGTAGTCATGATAACTAATTTGCATTTGATAAATTCTTTCTAATATATTACCATAAAATAGACACTAAATTGGGCATTACTCCGGTACTGGTCAACCGATTTGGTCCAATATCAATAGGCTTCTTCCCATGGACGTTATAAATGCGTATACCAAGTTTCGTGAAAATCCATAAATTCTTTCTAATATATTACCATAAAATAGACACTAAATTGGGCATTACTCCGGTACCGATCAACCAGTTTGATTCTATATCAATATGTTTCTTCCCATGGACGTCATAAATGCGTATACCAAATTTCATGAAAATCCGATAAAGCGTATTTGAGTTACGCTCGTACAGACACAGAATCGCAGAAAGTACCATATAGTTAAGAGCGAGCTGTAACACCATAACGTTGTTTTCATGAAGTTTTCTGAAATCATCTGCTGTAATCTGATCAAGTGCCTTGTCCTCCCAACACCAAGACTAACTCGGTTTGCGCCATTATTCAATTTTGAGGCCGTAAAAACAATTTCCCCGATCGAGGTTGTAATAAGATTAACAATAACTCCGGAGTTATGTTCCGATTTAATGAATAACTTGGGCTACATCTAAACTCAGTTACCAGCAACTTGCAATATTTATGAAGTCAGTTTTAATGTAATTTCACGTAAGAGAGAGAATCTGTATCAGGGGAGCTCAGGTTACTGCAAATAATTTATAGAAAGTCTCTTAAAAGTAAAAACAATCTAAAACACGCAGCTCGGTCTACCCTTAATACAGTGGCTTCAATAAAGCTCATATTTGCTAGGGGCAATTTGATGGGGATGCCAGTTCAGAAAGAATTTCTTTCTCGCTAAGGGTGTCCAAGTAGTATAAATTTACTTACCTCTTTAGTAATAAAATAAGTGTGTTTTATATTGTAAATCTCTATATACATAAATGGCTTTGTCCTGACTGACTGACTGACTGACTTAATGACAGAGAATCAACGTAGAGCCTAAACTATAATAGGTAGAGACTTGGAATTTTGACAGTACCTTCGTTTCATAATGTAAGTGCTCACTAAGAAAGGAATTTACAAAATTTCTATTTTAAATAACAAAAGTCAAATGTTTTTGAGAATACCTAATCCCTTTTTACACAGAATTATCAAATCCAAATCACAGTTCCCATGACAACAGTGTATTGTTGGCATTGGTCTCAGATGGGTTTGGAAATAAATGAAATGGGACTTTAAGAAATTAGAGTAGCTATCAATATAATTCATGTTATAAATGAATATTAAAGAATGAAATCCACGAAAATAATGCAGTCACATAACTTTCTCTACCCTGGACATAGAGAAAACAATACGAGGTGTGGTAATATGTTTTGAGAAGAGAAGTATGAAAGTTATATTTCTGTTTAATTTCATCCCCAAAACGGTTTTATGGTAACATAAGAGTGAGAAATAAAATATTCCGCAAAGACAATACACTTTTATGTAACCGGAATTTATTTTTCTTCTTATTTGAACCCCTACCAGGCTTGCTGTCTACAAGCGATGGGATGCAAAATTCTTCATCCTCTATGAGCCATAAAAAGCTATACCAAGCGTTTTCTGAGAGAATAGTTTGAGTGTGATAAGTCGTTCTTCCTATTTCAATTTCTAAATACCAATATAAGGACCTAGATTTTAAAAATCGAAAGTCCTTTATAAGTTAATTTCAAATTGCAAAATAAAAAAACCCGGGCGACGCCGGGCATTTTAAGCTAGTTGATATATAACGCACTGTCATTCAAAAAATTGGTACTTAAAAGCAATTAATTACTTTGAACAACGAATTATAAGTTGGCCTGATAATGGTAAATTTAATGGTACTTTGTTTTAATTATGACAACTATTTTAAATCATAAATGCATTTCTTATTTTGCATTTTTTCACTATATTATGGTCATTAAATGCTTGGCCATACATATAATACTAGCTTAAAAGACCCGGCGTCGCCCGGGTTTTGTATTTTGTAATTGGAAATTAGCTTATGAAGGATTTTCAATTTTAAATTCTAGGTCCTTATATAGGCATTTATAATTTGAAATAGGAAGAACGACTTATTACACTCAAACTATTCCCTCAGAAAACGCTTGATATAGTTTTTTATGGCTCATAGAGGATCTAGAATGTTGCATCCCATCGCTTGTACAGTGCACAGCAAGCCTGGTAGAGGTTTACATAAGAAGAAACAGAAATTCCTGTAACATAAAATTGTAATATCGAGGCGGGAAATTTCCCACTCTTATGTTACCATAAAGCATTATCACTTTCATACTTTTCTCTTCAAAAACCTGCGATATAATATAATAATATACACATTACCATACCTCGTTTTGTTTTCTCTATGTCCAGGGTAGAGAAAGTTATGTGATTCCATTATTTTAGTGGATTTCATTCTGTAATATTTATTTATAACATGAATTATTTTGATAACTTCTCTTATTTGTCAAAAGTGCATTTCAATTGTTTTTTCCAAGCCCACCTGATACCATTTGGCAACAATATATTCTGTGATTTGGAATTGATAATTCTATGTAAAAAGGGATTAAGTATTTTCAAAAACATTTAATTTTTGGCATTTAGAATCAGAATTTTTCAAAATCCTTTCTTAGTGAGCACCTACACTATGAAACGAAGGTACTGTCAAAATTCCAAGTCTCTACCTGTTATAGTTTAGGCTGTACGTTGATTCCTGTCATTCATTCAGTCAGTCATTCATTCAGTCAGGACAAAACCTTTTATATATATAGAGAAGAGATTCTGCTACAAGCATTTATGAAGCAAGAAATAAAAGTAACATAAAACTCACATGTTTACAGAAGATGTTGAAAATGTTTATCGTTTCCTTAACGTCACAAATTAGCTCGCTTTAATTAAATTAAGGTAATTTTTATAACACTCTGAATTCCACCAAATTGATGTGTTGGGGTCGCATGACGAGATAATGAATATAGCTGGTCATGATGATGATGACGCGCTTAATTGTTTGCGAAAGTGAACACCGCACAATGCAATTAGCCGTAATGTACCGCACGGTTGGTAATACTTACTTCATCACTCGGTTTAAAAATTCGTTGTCGCCATGGTAACGGGGTCTGATTTCCCGTGCAGGTCACGTCCTGCGGGAAATATTGCTGAAATTTCTCTCAAGTTTATTAGACATAAAGTCGCAGACAACGATATCAGCGCCAAACGTCTTCACAGGCCATAACGGGAATTATACGTTGTTTCAAACGGCTGTAATTTCCACATAAACATAGCGGTGAAACAGGTGTGTAAAAAGTTTCAAATGAACTCCTCAATCCATAAAAAAAAAAATGCATTTTAGTTCCTTCGTTCGCTTATTATTTCCTTAGCTTGTCTGTGTGTCTGTGAACATCATAGCTCGAAAACGAAAAATGGTACAAAAACCAAATTGTATATACCGTGTGTGTATATATGTATAACTTACATACATTTCTTTATTTATTAATTTCAGCTGTGTTTATACTCCCTTTAGCTTCGAGGCTATATCAGGAGTTCGGGATGTGTGTCTTTACAGTAGAGTAGGCCATGGAACTATGGCTTGTCAATTGTTTCCACTGTCGGTGTATTTAATGGAGCAAATTTCAACTGATATTAATTTAAATCGATATGATACAGGATGAAATGGTGAGAATGATTGATAGTATAATTCAGTGTTACCATAATCTCCAAAATTTACACATTAATTACATGACTGACCGCCACTGCATTGGTTTTTTTATTCATAATTCTAGTGTTAACAACGAAGTTCCTTTGTTTTTAATTGAATCCATGGAGCAAAAGTTTCCTAATAAAAGTGGCTTGTCTATGTTCCCTCTATGCACATGTAAAATATTTCGGTGTCATTCATTAACACCCTGTAGCCTATTTGTTCTACGCATAATGCTAACAAAACACATACTGATTCACAGCCTTCATTATTTATAAAGAGGGCCATGGCTAGAATATGTAATTTCCTTGTTTTTAAATAGAAGGCCATGACCAGAATGCTATCCCACAACAATGTTCAATGCTATGCTATGAATCCCCTATATCTTTCACATAACTGTGGATATGGTATTGGAAATGCAGTTATTTAATTAATAATCTCGCTTCAGTTCCGTCAATTTAGCTTCAATTCGTTTAATTAACTTCAGCGTGGCATTTTAAAATCTAATTGGAAACTCGTATAACTGGGCCTCATTTTTTCCGGCGAGAGAATATTATATTCTGACTGTAACAAGCCCCTAATCAAATTAAATTCTATACCTCTGAGAGAGTTGGCAATTCTGTACCAGAGAACCTCAAAAATCTGTTTCTTTGCACCTAAAAGTAGTTATTTATGATACAAGAGGTAAAAACAGATTTTAATTTTGTGATCTGTGGGATCTGTCTAAGAATTTTATTGCTACAAAAGAAAAATTTTAAGAACTATTTTTAACTTAAACTAGAAGTATTTATTGATAACAAAATTTTAACTGTATTTGGTTTATATATAACTAGCATGTGCCCGCGGCTTCGCCCGCGATAATTATTTAAAAAATTAAAAATTAAGAGCATAATAGTAAAATCATTATATTTATTAACTCCTAAATCACGTGGACTACATACCACGATTAGATAGCATCGTCTGGTAAAAGCGACCTCAGATTCGCGTTTCTTGGCCCAGAAAACCTCTGTATAGTGAGATTCGTCCAAATAAAACAATGTTTGACCATATTTAGGGCTTACAACATTCAAGCGACCGCGAAAGTTTTATTTTCAAGGTATGACAAAAATAGCCAAAGCCAACTGTAATTGATTTGACATTGAAATGTATAACTGAAAACTTATGTTTTGAAAACGCAAAAAATGCATGTTTTTTTGCCCGTTTTTCACTGATAACTCACGAACGCAAACTGAAATTAAAATTCCGTCTTCGAGGTGCATTTTCCGAGCCTTCAGCCCACCTATGTTTAAAATTTCAGATCTCTGCGTTCAGTAGATTTCGCTGGACATCGAGGAGAATTCCTTTTATTAATTTAGATAATATGAATTATAATGATACCTTCTCTAATTTGTCAAACATCCATTTAATTTAATCCAAACCCACCTATACCATTGGCAACAATATGTTCTGTGAATTTGTTTCGATAATTCTATGTAAAAAGGGCTTAAGTATTTTCAAAAACATTTAATTTTTGGCATTTAGAATCAGAATTTTTCAAAATCCCTTCTTAGTGAGCATCTACATTATGAAACGAAGGTACTATCAAAATTCCAAGTCTCTACCTGTTATAGTTTAGGCTGTACGTTGATTCCTGTCAGTCAGGACAAAGCCTTTTATATATATAGAGATTTAATTCTTTTGTGGCTAGAAAATAAAATAAAATTCAACAGTGAAATTCACACGCATCAAACCAGGACTTGTAACAATATTCATACAAGTCATGTTCAGCTGAAAATTAAACAAAATTCTCCTCTCAATAGTGGAATATACTGGTATAATAAATTACCTTTAGAAATAAAAGAAGAAGAAAAAATAAATTTACAATTTAAGAAAAGTCTCAAACATTTGTTGATAAATGTATTCGTTTGAGGAATATTGATATAATAAGTCTTGTATTTATTGATTAATCATGCTGAATTTTTATTATGTAATTTAATGTTATTATTTCATCTTAACATGGGACAATGTCTGAAACTATATTGTATGGTGCATAGACAATAATAAAATTATTATTATTATTATTATTATTATTATTACTACTACTACTACTACAGTACAGAAGGCCATGGAACTATTGATTGTCATTTGATTCTATTATTGGTGTAATTTTATGGAGTAAATTTCAACTGATATTAATTTAAATGGATGTGATACAGGATGAAATGGTGAGGATAATTCATGGTATGTAAACATCCAATTCCGCATTTGCCTTTACGACTGGGGAAACCATGTAAAAACCAATGTCAAATTGACCGGCTACGGGATTTGAACCTGGGACCTCCCGAATGGGAGTCCAAGACGTTACCATCTCGGCCACTTGTGGTTTTGTTAACTGTTTTGTGAAGATAGGAGCTCGAATGGACGCCAATTACACGTAACTAATGAGGAAACCTCGTATTCCCATCCCAATATGCATGACCTACTCTGTTCACATGACTAACAACTTATCTGCTCTGGAATTGCGTGTTGCTTGCCTAGACCCTGTTTCATAAAACTACTAGTAATACTAGAACGCAAATTACTATTTTAATAGTTTAAAAAATTGGTTTCATAGAGAAATGTGCACTACTCGTATATTATCAGTTTATTAGTGGTCGATAAAAACCTAATTATTGATCATTCATCAACGACTATAACATAATTTACAGTTTTCATAATCTGCAAACTTGACAGTCTAATCACATGACTGGCCGCCACCATAGGCGTACCGAGGGGGGGGGGGGGTTTGGGAGTTTGAACCCCCCCCCCCCATTGATTAAAAAAAGGAAAATTGTATAATTTTTTAAGTCTGCCCATAAATTACTTAATACAAGAATAAAGCGTGGGAAGCTTAAAACTCGTTATTTTGCATCTTAATTTTTAAAATTTTCCGGGGGAGGACCCCTCTCTCTCCCCTCATCCCCCACGGATGTTATAACCCCCCCCATATGGTCGGCCTGGTTACGCCTATGGCCGACACTGCATTAGGTTTTTTATTCATAACTCCAGTGTTTAAAACGAAGTTCATTTGTTTCGATTTTTTTTTTTTTAATGTCAGAAGTCAGTGGAGGCCATGTCCTGGGGGATTTTATGCTGTAACAGGAAAAATTTAATCCATAAAGCAAAAAATTTCCTAATAAAAGTTTCTTGTCTATGTCCCCTCTATACACAGGTAAAATGTTTCGGTGTTATTCATTAACATTCTGTATGTATACATAAATTGTTAAATTTAACAATACAATCTGGATGGTGGGTTCTTTTTTATCATCGCTACAACATAATATACAGTATGGAAATTAGTTAGACCGGAGTAAAAAAGCGTTTCGATTGTAACCTCACTCAAACGTATTGACTTAGCATTCACTTTCAAAAGCATAAAGTAACTAACTTACATTATTATATAACACGATAATCTCATTAGCTGATTGACATTAATTTTTAAAATTATATAATTATGCAATCAAAGTGGATGAAGTCCGGTTCATTAGCGGTAATGACTCAAATTCATTATGGAAATGTTGGCACAATTGCGTGTGTAAATAATGCGGTAATGTTAAACTGGTACAATTGGCAGCCAATGCAAGCGTAATAATAATGACCATTTGAAATGCAGGAGGCCATGAATGAGGTTCCGGTCATTTCAATAGTTTTTATTCGCGAAGTTGGAAGACTTGGCCAGCTCAATTCGCAAAATGCTCGCGTCCCATCGGCCCGCTTTTGTTTCCACGGTTCTGCGATGTTGGCAGCGCACAAAAAGCGATCGGAAATTGTTTTCACTTGGGCAAATATTAATTTTGTTTTGTTATATCGCAGCGGATATGACGTGACAATGCAAAGTTTGCTGTGTTGATTCGTACTGCAGAATAATTTGCAATTCTGAGAATATGGCCACGGATTTGGAGCAGGTGCGTTGTGATTTGCAATATTAATGCAACGAACAGGCCATTATCAATCCAGGAGGCAGTTATAGCTTCGGGCTTTGTTGTAGAAGAATGAACGCGGGTTTATGGCTAAATATAGGACGTAAATTCTCCCTCTAATAGCATTTGGTCAAGGATTTCTATTCAGGTAATAATGAGAAATCAGTGCCCATTGGATGGTATTAGTTCAGTTCAAAACTATTCTAGTGAATTACTGCCCAGGCTATGTGGATTGAAGGGGGGCGTACAGGTTTGTATACAGAAAGCAGGTGAATTTCATTATTTTTTATCAGAAATAAATTTGTTCTGGAACCTTGTACTCTTTATTGATTTTTTCTAGAAAATTCCATCCTATTTTCAGAATTAATTATACCGTTAGATTTATAGATAGAGAATTATCATAGGCAATCCCACGAGAGTTGACGAGTTTATCGATAGATTTGAGACTGCGTATACATTCTGCCTCTAGAAATTAAAAGAAAAAAGGTATGTTTAATTATAGCAATAGTGGTTTTACATAGTGTAAGTAGTAGGGTTCGTATGTTTATGACCTAAAAAAGTGGAAAACCTGACTGCAAATATGCCCTTAAAAATTAATAAATATGACTCAATCTTAAATACGACCTATCATAAAACATTTTTCTAGAAATAAATATTCCAATTTAAAATGTTTAACTACACAAAATTATTATATTACATAAATTAAATCTGATAATCACTTTTTAACAAATTAACAGTTCTACTTGTAATGAACTTCTAATTTTAAAGAATTTTCTCCTGTTTGCTCGCTTCATCAGCACGAAATATTTTGTAGATCAAGCGTGTCCCTTTAAAATATGTACAATTGTGTTAATTTTAAAATTAAGTTACGTATTAATTGGGCATAAACATTAAATTAATGACATAACTTTCAAATTTAACATAGTCATTTAGTGCATGTTCTATATAGTTGTGCTCCTTTACCAAATTTATAGCTGAAATATGACGTTAAATTACACATATAGCCAAAATATGACCAAGACCGTAAAAATTACCAAAATATGACTTTATATGCAAAATAAAAACGGTCCGATTAGGATAACAAATGTGCTATTCCTGTTTAATTTGTGTTTGCGGCGAGAACAGAGGTCAGGATAAAAATACGACATTTCATAAACACTCGAACCTTAGTAAGTTTTATATTCACACCAAATAGTCAATAAATTGCACTTTTATAAAAAATACTATGCAATACACATGTCTTAAGTTCGTTGGAGAATCTAGAAAATTTAAACAGATTCGCCTTCGGCTTTGATGACGTACGTGCTACTCTAGTTTCTTAATTTCTAAGTTCGCTTGTTAAAGCGATATCGGTCTCCTAAGTGATGTAAGAAGAAGAAGAATAGAGCTCTTGTACTAGGGTTCATTTATCGGCCGCTGGGAGCGCTGGTGTCAGACGCATTCTACTTTATTATAGACTCAGATTCACAGCTTTACTCAATATTATCAAGTTAACAAGTGAAAAGCGAAGTTCTAAGGCAGAATAAAATAAGTTTATATTAAGGTAGCATAGAATTAGTTTATTAACAGATGGCGTCGTAACCTAAAAATCTGAAAAATTGAACCTTCATCTTTATTCACCCAAGTCTTCATCAAGATCAGTAAAATATACTGTAGTTTACAAGCTTTGAGTCTTCATAGTCTTCCACTATAGACTACACACTTTAAAAATGCAGGGGTGAGGGGAGCTGATACAGAAGGCGTTGAAATTGGCGTCATTTCTAAAGAGTTGCCAACTACTAGAAAATATAACGTTTGTATTTTTTTTTGCTGGTGCACAATGGAACTAACTGTATTTCGCAGCAATTTCAACCGTTGTTACTAAAGTAATAAAATAAGATACCATTTGCTCAACCTAGTGATCTCAACGTCAAACCTGAAACCTGACGACAAACCTAAAAACGACGACCAGACAAGGATAAGTGACCAGCCCAATGCCGGGGCCACCTCCGAGAAAATACGAACAGATAGAACGAGACACACAATCGCACACACACACTCACTCACTCCAAACAAGGTGAGGATGGGATGAAGATGATAATGACGGCCAGATGACATCTGGGGACCACAAGGGCCTAAAGTTAGGCCAACCCGACATTTGTCTCACAGGTGAGAAAAAATCCCACCTAGTAACTTGTTCCGACCAGGAATCGAACCCGGTCCCGCTGTGTGAGAGGAGCTAACGCATCTTTTACACCACATCGGTGGACGTATAATAATAATAATAATAATAATAATAATAATAATAATAATAATAATAATAATAATATATATACACATACACTTATATGTCATATAAATAGGCTAATGTCAAGTAAATAGGTTAATATAGGGCACACCATGTAAATAGTCTAATTAAGGAAATACCATGCAGATAGGATAATTAAGTATACACCTAGTAAATAGACTCATTAAGGATATTAATATAGGACACATCATGTAAATAGATTAACTGAAGATATATAATGTAATAGAATAACTTAGGAAATAACAGGATAATTTAGGATATATCATGTAAATAGGCTAATTAAGAGTATTATGTAAACATAGAAAATTAGGATATACAATGTGAATAAGCTATAGATTATGCATGTAATATTACTACTGTAATGGGGCATGCTGATAAAGAAACGAATATAAAAAATCTGATGTGAAAGTCACATAACTTCCTCTGCCCAAATAAAAGTTTGCAGCATTTACGCTAATTATGCTATAAATACCTTATAGCCCCTTCTTTGAATGTTGCGACTAAAAACGCAGGCTATGGGAAAAAAAAAACAAATGCCTGCAAAGGTTTATTGAACTTTCTGCTGTTAAGAATACTTTCCGAAATTTATCAAATATTCCCCTCAGACATTTCTTTACTGTAAGCAGGGCCACCAGTACATTTTTCTCTCTTCACGTGCTTATATAGAATAAAATGCCTTAAATGTCCGCGTATTGAGTTGTTCACCAGGGAAGTTGGTAGGTTACAACCACCCTTCAGAGAATGTTTTTGAAATGGTATAAGCAATCCATGTACAAAATTTAAAGGAAATTTTTAGAGCCGTTTATGAGAAAATAGCAAAAAACAAAATATTCTTCATGTAAAGTCCCCTTAAATATAAGAAAAGGTTGTAGTCAATCTTCACAGCCTCAGAAGGTACCTAACCCAAATACAAAATTTTGTTTTCGTACGATTTACAAGAAGCCGTATTGCAAAAAGCACGTATTCACAGTGGGTTGCTTATAACTACCCTTCAGAGAATTTGTTCGAAAAAATGTTTCAAATAAAAGTTTTAGCTCTTGGTACAAGCAATCCATGCGCAAAATTTAAAGAAAATCGTTAGAGCCGTTTTCGAGAAAATCGCGAAAAACGAAAATTTCTTCATGTAAAGTCCCCTTAAAAATAAGGGAAATTTGTCGCCAATTTTCGAATCACATCTTCAGAAGGTACCTGACCCAAATACGAAATTTTGTTTTCATACGATTCTCCGTTTCGGAGCTAGCCTGTTCACAAACTTCCACACAGACAGACACACACACAGACACACACACAGACATGTTTCCAAAAATAGTATTTTTGGATTCAGGGGGCCTTGAAACGTGTATATATGCTAAAAACTCAACTTCGAATTTTGGGGTCGAAAACAATACTTCCTCTACCTATAGTACCTATGGTACGGGCAGAGGAAGTAAAAAAAAAATAAAAAATAATAATAATAATAATAATAATAATAATAATAATGGTAATGCCATCAGAATTGAGTAGACAAGAGAGTAACGACGAAGGGAGAGTAGCACTAAATTGTTTTAATTCAGTTATTCTGTCTTGCAGTCATAATGACACGTCATATACACTCGCAATCAGCTAATGGCTCATGTCTGGAGACGTAAAAGCAAGACGCGTGTTTTGTTCATAGCAGAGTAATTACACGTCCTGTGCAGGAAGGAATGGCTTTATTGCAGGCCACAGAAATGAACCACAGCGGGCCAAGTCTCATTAAAAATATAAAAAAAGATACACAATTTTTACTAACTGAAATCAGGAAACGCTTGTCCTTATGCAGTTCAGAAACTCTTATCTTCTCGTCTTCTGTCCAGAAATATAAAAATAAAGATTTATAACACAACTAGCTTAAAAGGTCCGGCGTCGCCCGGGTTTTTTTTTGTTTGTAATTGGAAATTAACTTATGAAGGACTTTGGATTTTTAAATTCTAGGTCCTTATATAGGTATTTATAATTTGAAGTAGGAAGAATGACTTATCACACTCAAACTATTCCCTAAGAAAATGTTTGATATAGCTTTTATGGCTATATGTACAATTTTGCATCCCATCGCTTGTACAGTACACAGCAAGCCCGGGAGGGGTTCTAATAAGAAGAAACAGAAATTCCGGTAACATAAAATTGTATTATCGAGGCTGAAAATTTTGTTTCTCACTGTCATGTTACCATAAAACCTTTTTGAGGATGAAATTAAACAGAAATACAATATCACTTTCATACTTCTCTTCCCAAAACATATTACCTTACCTCGTATTGTTTTCTCTATTTCCAGGCTAGAGGAAGTTATGTGACTGCATTATTTTCGTGGATATTGATAGTTCTCCCATTTGTCAAATTTATTCTTTCATTTTTTTTCCAAGCCCATCTGAGACCCGCTGGCAACAATATGTTTTAATGTCAAATGTTATTTGGATTGGATAATTCTGTGTAAAAATGGATTAAGTATTTTGAAAAACATTTGATTTTTGGCATTTAAAATAAACAAATTCAAAATCTTTTCTTAGTGAGCACCTACATTATGAAACGAAGGTACTGTCAAAATTCCAAGTCTCTACCTGTTATAGTTTAGGCTCTACGTTGATTCCTGTCAGTCAGTCGGTCAGTCAGTCAGCCAATCATTCATTCAGTCATTCAGTCAGTCAGTCAGAACAAAGCCTCTTATATATATAGAGATTAACCTGCCGGTTGTATTATATGGATGTGAGACATGGTCCCTTACATAATCTGAGAGTGTTCGAAAACAGGGGGCTTAGGAAAATATTTTGGCCCAAGAGAGATGAAAACTGCATAACGACGAGCTTCATTAATTAAATCACGGGAGATGAAATGGGCTGAACATGTTGCGCGCATGGGGGAGGAAAGACATTTCTCAAAAGCATTGACTGGGAGACCTGAAGGAAAAATACCACTTGGAAGACGTAGACGTAGACGTAGGTGAGAGGACAATATTAGGATAGATTTAAAGGAAGTAGGATTCGCGGGGGATGGTTGGATGGAGTTAGCATAAAATAGGGTTGAACGGCGGGCTCAGATAAGCGCGGAAATGAACCTTCGGGTTCCACAAAGTAGATAACATTCCTTTAGCTTGCTGAGGAATTGTCTACTTCCTTTATTATGATGATTATGATGATAATGATGATAATGATTATTATTATTATTATTATTATTATTATTATTATTATTATACTATGACGGATATCAATACAGTGTATTATTAGCTAAGCTACAGCCTATCTAGGGCGATGATTTCCTTAGGGGCATCTGTATTCCGTTCTGATATGTATAATGAGATACTGTGGTATTACCTCATCACTATGTGTTCGGAATACAAATTCAAATTTTAAAAATCGATGTGAAAGAAACAACTTCCTCTACCAAATAAAAGTTTTGGCTCTTAGTACAATATATCATAGTACATAATATATCACACAATATATCATACATATTATGGAATTCGTGTAGGAAAAATAAAAAAAAAACCGTTAGAGCACTCTCGTAACTTTCTTTACCCTAAACATGTGCAATACACTTTTCTCACTTCACATTCTGATATATACTTGGTCCTAGATGTGTATGGAGCAAAAGTAAACAACAGACTTGCCTTGACTAACTGTGTCCTATCGTTTCATTGGTTAATCGACAAGCTCAGTCAGATGTTTTCAGGGCACACATCCAATGAAATGCACAGTTTCAAAGATATGTTGATATTTTTCAAATGAATACCTAATATACACAAAAGCTTAGGCCTATTTAATATTAACATCAGATATTAATCACAGGTCACCATAATAAGTGCAGTAGCTTAACTTACAACATTTCCCCTTAGAAATGAGACATACAGTCATTCCCTCAAAACATTCACTGGAAAATTTCATCAAAACTGTCATCACATAGTCTTAAAATTCTCGGCCTAACTCGGCCGTTTACTAATTGTTATTCACAAATTAATAAACTGAAATAAATAAATGAAAGCTTAGCACAGGAGGACGATTTGGTATATTTAGAAATGATCGAGAATCGATAAATACACTTGAGCTATCCACGGTAACAGATTAGAACAATAGGAACGTATCCATGGATATTTTATCTCTTTACTTTTTTGATATTTTTTTTACAAGTACTTTGATAGCATTTATGCGTGTTAATATTGCTTTTTATTTATTACTTTTGATAGCTTTTATGCTTTTTTATATTGTTTTCTGAGTTTTTTTAGCTTATATGCTTGTTATTATTGTTTTTGATTCTGAAGAAATCACTTGTTGGGTCGCACACTGGCCAAAAACTATTGACTTCGACACCTTCAAGAAGTATGTTGAAGATCCGGCAAAATCAAAAAAGATGAATGCAGATGAATTGTATAACAAACTGACACCTCGCTCTACACTGAAGAAATTTGATGCTTCTGGTAAAGGCAAGGGAATTGAAGGTCGTGCGGATGTGGCTGACAATTCTGGCTAAGGAAAACGAAAAGAAACACTGACATCAGCATGACTCAGACTCCAGGAAAGGATGGGTAGCCAACATACAAATGAAAATGTAATAAATTGTGTACCAAAAGGCAGATCAGTAAATAAAAATCCATGAAGCCTTAAAAGAAGAAGAAAAAGAAGTTGGGATGAGCGAGGCAAGTCGCCTCTCGATTCAACTACATAACTTGTGTGTGGAAACGGAATGTACCTGTGAATCAACAGGTATAATACAAAGAAGATACCGTTGGTATCTGCGACACAAGATGGTGGTCCTTCAAGAAAGCCAGGCTTCGAGACTATGCCGTGATTGCAAAATGTACTCTAAACAGAATTTCTGTTAAAAGCAGACTTTTACCGAGGAGGTAAACCGTAAAATGAAGACTTGAATAAGGAATATTCAGATACCGAAGAAGACTGCCTTAGTTCATGTACAGACTTGTACAGAAGAAAAACCAACGAGTGAAGACTGGTAAATGGATATCCAGCCCAAGTGAAGGCAATGACGATCTTCCTGTGCCTGTGTCGCTCCGTGAAGGTTCGACGACGTCTGAATGTACTTCATATCACGTGGTAATTGACATAACTGACTGAAATTGTAAAACGAAGAAGAAATAAAAGTAATCGTTGACTGTGTATTTCATCTTTTCTTCCTGTCTATACTAAAGTAAAGTTGTCTGTAGATTCGTTGTTAGGCCGGTATGACATTATAAAAGCTATTTTACTGATAACAGTCTAAGAGCTCAACTTTAATAAATGCCATTTTATCATAGACAGACTCTTCATCATAACTTTATAGAATAGTTCATGCAGTTGTATAATGATGGCCACGATATGACATCCGTGGTTATAGAAATGGAATCAAATACATTGCTGGTCTCTCTGGTAGCTAGACTGGGTTTCGTGAATGGTAATTTTCCGTGATCTTAAAGGTCTATCTTTAGGGCTAAAAATTTGAAGGGCTTTTGTCCATTCTAAACAAAATAATCATGAAACTGGTAATCATATAGAAACTGGACAAAAAAATTTAGAAATCATTTGAAAATGAAGTTTATTAATCATTTGTAATCGTTACTGGACACGTAAGCATCAGTGTGCAGTGATTAATACGTCACATGCACGAAAACAGATTAGTTTATACAGCACAACTTGTTTGGAAATTGAAATAATATAAATTGTTCATTAATTAAAAACACAATTTCGATTCGGTGCAAGCCAGTTAGTGTGATTTCATTCTGTTCTGCTGTTAGCTTGCCTGAATGAAGTTAACTATGTCTTATATGCACCATTGGTAGCACTGGTCACGACATGGTAACTCTAATCGATTTATGGATGGTTGATACATAGTATGCCGTGATCTCTCAGCTGTTAGTTTTGTTTTCAAATATCAAAGCACGAAAGTAATTATTATTTGTATAATCCGTTACATTTTTATTCATGGAAAAGTCTTAATATATCCAACTCGAGTTGACGAGTTTCATCAGATTGATAAACTCGTCGACTATCGTGGGATTACCTATGATAAAGCAGACTATAATAGTGACTAGACAGTTCTAGAAACCCGAGTAATTTGAGCAATTTTTGATGTCTTCTATTCTCCAACAAAATCTAATGTTACAATGTCTATGGACTATGTTTGTGTGAATATTCAGTTATTAAGGGGTTTGGATTCCATGACAAGCGAAGGAGATAACGATCACCATGGCCTCCTGTTTCATTCAGAGAGAATCCGATGTGGGATAGCTCCAAGCAACTTATGAATATCTGCTTTTTTTTTTATATGCCAAGAGTCGCTGCAGGCCGTGGCTGGTATATTGAATTCCCCCACCCCCCGCTTTCTTCTACATCACCCAATTCTCTTTGAATCCTATCCTAGGTTTACATTACTTCTGTCTGGAATAATGCGTCAGTTTAGACAATGAAATTAAATAGCGATAATAGACAAATGCGAAGTGAAAAGCTCACATAACTTCCTCTACCCTCTATATAGCCTATTCCAACATAGAGAACACGGCTGTATGCATTCAGTTGTTTCAGTCATTCAAAATCGCATTATTTGCGAGGTGACTTATAATTAGGGACCGGATTTTTAGGCTTTTATTTTCGTGGAATAGCCCTTTTTAGGTTTTAAACAAGCTATTTTAGCCGTCTTATGCCCGGTTTCTATAAACTCGCGAAATACCTATGGGTAGGCTTGCCAGACGTCCCGGTTTTCAGACAAAATCCCGGTGTCCCGGCCGGTTTACTTCACGTCCCGGGTAAAATTAAATTTGATTTTCTAGATGACCAAAAAAGTCTCAAAAAGTCCTAGCCAATGAAAAGTACATGTAAATATTGTTCAAATTTGTATTTCTCATTCAAAGTTTTTCTTCTTACTTAAGTAATTTTTAAATATTAAGATGTTAGAAATAAAATGTTTAAATTTATATGCTTATGTCATTTATTACTACCCTTGGTTTAGGTTCCTAATCAGTAACCATTTATTCATAGCATTGAGAATAAACTACCCTCTAAAACACTCTAAAAACCCGCCAAGGGTGTGTGCCCTTGAATATCCGCGACGCTGGGGGTCATTCCGGTGTCCCGGCTGAACATTTCAGAAATCTGGCATGCCTACCTATGGGAAATATTATCCAATGCACAGAATTTACACAAGAATAACACCACACAAACACAAATAATTTAAAGATAGCAATCACATACACTTGTGGCGAGTTTCTAGATAAATGTCCTCTGGGTAAATATGAAAATAACAGAAAAAATGTTCCTACAAACTCGGGCTAGATCTTTCCAAGGGTAAATCGTCGGGTTAATTTATCCTTTCATGGATGGTTGGATAAAATTTAACCTTTAATAGGATCAATAGGCCCTAGTAATGTTTAAACAATGAGAATCAAAGCCTTCTGAATTAAATTAACTGTACAACTCCAAGGCCTTCCTCATTATATCACTGTGGGTGATTCTGGAACTAATTTGCCCGAGGATAATTTACACATAGGTATTTCACGAGTTTACAGAAACCGGGCATTAATAAAACACCAATATTAACACCGAAAATTGTATTATTATTTTTTAGAAAATAAACAAGTAACTATTCCTTATATCGACACTCGAAAAATAGCATAAACAATCGAGATATTTACCCTTTAATGATACAATATTATTCTTTCCTTTTTATAGTATTTTAATGAAAGGTCTGTAATTGAACCAACGAACACTAAGAAGAATGCAATAATATTATTCCTTTGCAATAATTGGAAAATCTATTTAAAAATAGCGTTTTTCAGCAAAAGTCCTCCTTAGCTAATTTTTGGCCCTTCGGTCCGATTTAGCCCTTTTTAGATTCTATAATATTCATACATTTGGAAGCAAGGGGCATGAAACGGAAATAGTATAGGCCCTATTGCGACACAAGGGCGGAAAGGCACGTTTACGGGTCGAGGAAACAGATTGAAAACCCGAGGCGCAGCCTCGGGTTTTTAAGTTTTCGAGACCCGTAAATGCCTTTACGGCCCGTGTGTTGCATGCTATTTTTTGCACGATGATTATTTATATCAATTTAATTATATTAATAGTGATATTACCTGAAAATATTATGTAAATACATTCTTGAAAATAGATGTTTATTTCAGAAAGTGATTCGCATGTGTTTGTTGTTATGGGAACCGAATATTTGTCCTGGGGGCCTTGTTCATAAAGGCTTGTATTATGAAGTGTATCGTAATGAATTATGACGTGGCGCTTGGACCGTAAGTGTTTTAACCTCATCGCAACCGGCCTTAGCAACAAGACTGTGTGGGAATGTCAACTTACGATCCATGTAAACAACTTTCGTAAGTAACACTTACTAGCTAAGGAGTGCAAAAAATACATTAAAATGTTCTAACTAGGAAGCTGGGGGGAAAATAGGTTAAAACCTTCAAATCCGAGCACTACTTATTACGTAAGTTTGCGCACGAAACGAGTATCTTATAGCTACCCTTCAGATTCTCTTCTCTGTTTTGCTTATTCTTCTATCTGAGAAGGTGTTTATTATACACTCTGTTCCGTAGCCTACAGAGCTTCTGGTAAGATTACAGTTTTATAATTCCTCAATTTAGCATTTTTTGATATTGATTTTTTATACACAGGATGTTAATAAACAACTCCGAAATATTTTACCTGTATATAGAGGGGGACATAGACAAACAACTTTTATTAAAAGATTTTTGCTTTACGACGTAAAATGTGTATGCTACAGGGCATTAAAGTCATAACAATTTGGTGCTCATAAATCAATAATTACGCGAAATAGGGTTAAAATGTTCATTAAATTGACTTCATGCCTTCCTAGTGATCCATAAAAACCTGATTCTTAACCATTCATCAACAGCTATATCATTAGTTAGTGTTTCCATTATCTGCAAAATTTACGGACTAATCACATGACTGGCCGTCACTGCATTATTATTTTTTAAATTCAAAACTACTGACTACAGTGTTAACAACGAAGTTCCTTTGTTTTGCTTTTTTTTTTTTTTTCTAATGTTAGAAGTCAATGGCGGCCATGCCCTGGGAGATTTTATGCTGTAACAGGAAAAATTGAATCCATAGAGCAAAAGTCTCCTAATAAAAGTTGCTTGTCTAAGTCCCCTCTATACACAGATAAAATATTTCGGTGTTATTCATTAACACCCTGTATATATTCATTGTATTTTTTCCATTTTGTAAACTCGTGCTTTCATGCCCTCCTTTTCTATCGCTGTTGCCGTTATTACTTCACCAAGGTATTTGAGCTTATTAACTCTCTTGATTATTTTATTTCGAGATACTGTAATTTCTGTAAATTATTATTATTATTATTATTATTATAATTATTATTGAAGTGAAACTTCTTTAGCCGCGGTAGGAGTAAATCGAGGGCTTGTGTAACGCTCAAAAATCGTCACGAAATTAATGTAACGCTCAAAATCGTCACGAAATTAGTGAGGTGTGACGGAACGGACTGCACAGAAAACAAGCAACTCAATGATTAGGCTTATCCAAAGTTTAAAAAATCCAAAAATTAAAAATTAAAAAATCGAAAATTCAAAATTTATATAATCCAAAATTTAAAAAATTAAAATCCAAAATTAATTCCAAATATTCAAAATTTAAAAATAAAAAAATCAAAATTCAAAATTCAAAAAATTAAAAAAAATTAGACAATAAAAAATTCAAAATTAAACATCGAAAATCCAAAATTTAATAATAAAAAATCCAAAATAAAAAAACTCATAACCCAATATTAAAAAGTCCAACAGTCCAAAATTTAAAAGTTCCAATAATCTAAAATTGAAAAATCCAAAAATTAAAACAAGTTTCCCTTCTGTCGCATGGCGTTCCACGCACACTTTTATTATTATTATTATTATTATTCTTATTATTATTATTACTGTCTTCTCCATTGAAATGTGCTGGATGTCATTTGTCGTGAACAATCGATACGTCACGTGGTTTCAATCCAATTCCCCATAGAATTCTACATGATTATCTGCTTGAATACTTCGCGATTGCTCTTGAAATCACAATATTGGAATTCGTAGTTATTAAAAGAGAGTCCCTGATGTGCTATATATCTGGATTATATTTGTATTGTCTGTTGAAATTCATTGTCTGATAGAAAGAGAGCGCTGGAATGAAACAAATGACGTCTTGCTTTGAGTTAGTTAGGAAAATGGCAACACTGCATCTGTGACGTACATTACGACGTCGCATAAAACAGTTGCACATCTCCTCGTGTAATGTTGCCGGCACTGCTAGAGCCAATTTGTTTTATTGGGCAGTTTGTTGTAGTTGGAAGAGGGCTTTTAAAAACGGGGAATTGCAGTTCAGAGTTGGCCAGTCGACATTAATTGGAAGCAAGAGTTAGCTTTATGTCTTTGTTTTCTTTGCGCATTACGGCGCTCGCTTCACGGTCCATTTCTTGTCAAACTTCTTTAAGGAAACTGTTTCAAGAGGTGACCGAAACTGGCAAACGGACTAGCTTTTTTATTTTTAAATTTATTTTTATTTTTATTATTATTTTTTTATATAGGTTCCCCAGTCGCAATTAATACTATGAGGATGGATCGAAAAGTAACGCACAATGTGTATATACAGGGTGTTAATGAATAACACCGAAATATTTCACCTGTGTATAGAGGGGACATAGACAAGCAATTTTTATTACGAGATTTTTGCTCTATGACGTAAAATGTGTATGCTACAGGGCATTAAAGTCATTACAATTTGGTGCTCAAAAGTCAATAATTAAGCAAAATAAAGTTAACATTTTCATTAAATTGACTTCATGCCTTCTTAGTGATCGATAAAAACCTGATTCTCAATCATTCATCCACAGCTATATCATAATGAGTTTTCATAACCTGCAAAATTTACAGACTAATCACACGACTGGCCACCACTGCATTAGTTCTTTTATTCATAACTCAATGTTAACAAACAAGTTCCTTTGTTTTGTTTTTTTTTTTTTCAAATGTTAGAAGTCAGTGGCGGCTATACTCCGCGAGATTTTATGTTGTAACAGGAAAAATTGAATCCACAGAGCAAAAATCTCCTAATAGAGGTTGCTTGTCTATGCCCCCTCTATAAATAGGTAAAATATTTCGGTGTCATTCATTAACAACATGTATAATTGCAATTCCATATATATATATATATATATATATATATATATATATATATATACATAGGCATATATATACATAGGCATATATATATACATAGGCATATATATATACATAGGCATATATATATACATAGGCATATATATATACATAGGCATATATATATACATACGCATATATATATACATACGCATATATATATACATAGGCATATATATATATACATAGGCATATATATAGGCATAGGCATATATATAGGCATATATATATATAGGCATATATATATAGGCATATATATATAGGCATATATATATATAAATAGGCATATATATATATATATAATATATAAAAGGCTTTGTCCTGACTGACTGAATGAATGACTGACTGATTGACTGAATGACAGGAACCAACGTACAGCCTAAACTATAACAGGTAGAGACTTGGAATTTTGACAGTACCTTCGTTTCATAATGTAGATGCTCACTAAGAAAGGATTTTGAAAAATTCTGATTCTAAATGCCAAAAATTAAATGTTTTTGAAATTACTTAATCCCTTTTTACATAGAATTATCAATTACAAATCACAGAATATATTGTTGCCAAATGGTATCAGGTGGGCTTGGAAAAAACAATTGAAATGCACTTTTGACAAATAAGAGAAGTTATCAAAATAATTCATGTTATAAATAAATATTACAGAATGAAATCCACTAAAATAATGGAATCACATAACTTTCTCTAACCTGGACATAGAGAAAACAAAACGAGGTATGGTAATGTGTATATTATTATATTATATCGCAGGTTTTTGGAGAGAAAAGTATGAAAGTGATAATGCTTTATGGTAACATAAGAGTGGGAAATTTCCCGCCTCGATATTACAATTTTATGTTACAGGAATTTCTGTTTCTTCTTATTTAAACCTCTACCAGACTTGCTGTGCACTGTACAAGCGATGGGATGCAAAATTCTAGATCCTCTATGAGCCATAAAAAACTATATCAAGCGTTTTCAGAGGGAATAGTTTGAGTGTAATAAGTCGTTCTTCCTATTTCAAATTATAAATGCCAGTATAGGGACCTAGAATTTAAAATTGAAAATCCTTCATAGGCTAATTTCCAATTACAAAATACAAAACCCGGGCGACGCCGGGTCTTTTAAGCTAGTATATATATATATATATATATATATTACAAAAAATTTAAGTACAATTACAAACAAATGCACACATAAAGGGACATATTTTGTCTATTTTTCTATATAGTCGCCAAGTTCCTCAACACATTTCTCCCATCGTGATACCAGTTTCAAAATACCCTGTTCATAGAAGTCCGTTCGGTTGGAGTATAGCCATCTGCGAACTGCTGTTTTCACTTCTGCATCCGACGCAAAGCGTTTACCGGCCAGGAATTTCTTCATGGGACCAAGCAAAAGGAAGTCCGACGGTGCCAGATCCCTTAATGTTGCTGCAGCTGTTTGTGAGAAAATCAACAAATTTGGTTCGGAGGTGCTCCAGCATCCTCCATACAGCCCAAACCGTCGGACTTTCATTTGTTTGGTCGCATGAAGAAATTCATGGCCAGGAAACGCTTTGCGTCAGATGCAGAAAACAGTAGTCCGCAAGATAGTGGCTTATAAATTTAACATACTGCTTATGATTTAAATTTCATCTACGGCATGCAGAGATCTGAAATTTTTAACATGCACCTGGAAGCCGGATTTTTAATTATCTAATTTGTAAAAGTCCCATTTCATTTATTTGCAAAGCTACCTGTGAACACTGTTGTCGTGGAATGTGATTTGGATTTGATAATTCTGTGTAAAAAGGTATTATGTTTCCTGTAAAACATCTGATTTTTGGCATTTAAAATTAACATTTTTCAAAATCCTTTCTTAGTGAGCACTTACATTACGAAACGAAGCTACTGTCAAAATTTTAAGTCTCTGCCTATTATAGTTTAGGCTTTACGTTGATTCTCTATCAGTCATTCATTCAGTCAGTCGATAGTAAAATATCGAAATTAAAGTATCTGTATGTACTGATACTAGCATGTAAATTAAAAATTAAGAGCATAATAGTTAAATCATTATAGGCCTATTTACTAACATCTAAATCACGTGGACTACATACCACGATTAGATAGTGTCGCCTGGTAAAAGCGACCTCAGATTCGAGTTCCTTGGTGCAGAAAACCCCTGTAAAGTGAGTTTCGTGCAAATAAAACAATGTGTGACCATATTAGGGCTTACAACATTTCAAGCGATCGCGAAAGTTTCATTTCCAAGGTATGACAAAAATAGACAAAGTCAACTGTAATTGTCAAACTTCCATTTAATTTAATTCCAAACCCATCTGAAACCCACTGGCAACAATATGTTTTAATGTCAAATGTGATTCGGATTCGATAATTCTGTGTGAAAAGGGATTAAGTATTCTCAAAAACATTTGATTTTTTGCATTTAAATCAGAATTTTTCAAAATCCTTTCTTAGTGAGCACCTACATTATGAAACGAAGGTACTGTCAAAATTCCAAGTCTCTACCTGTTATAGTTTAGGCTCTACGTTGATTCCTGTCAGGACAAAGCCTTTTATATATATAGAGATAGAGATTAGTAAAGAATTTTATTGCTTACTAATGAATTGTAGAACTATGTTACCCTTCTGTTGGAAGATCCATGCTGGTCTTATTAATATTTATGTTCCCTACGGAGTTACGAACATATTTCTCTATCCGGAGAAAGAAAAATCGAGAACGCTGTAGTTTGCAGGAAAATATTGACTCACACCAGCCATTCTTCATGAGAGCTGTCGCCATTGTTCACAAATGCAGGCGTTATGTTGGCAATAACAAATGCTCACGCGGGGAAACTTTTCTCCCTCCTCCCAACAATCGTCGTAGCCACCTCTGTTTTATTGCCTATTCTCTTTGACTTCAACTCGAAAGCATGAGCTCCATAAACCACACAAAGCCCCCTATTCACGCTTGAAAGTAATTATTATTGGAAATTTTATAAAAGGCAAACATACGTGTTTACGACGCATAGGAAAATCTGCTTGAAAAGCCACTCCTATTCAAAGACCACCCTACTACTGTAAG
Source organism: Ectobius pallidus (assembly GCA_964059195.1). Classification (NCBI taxonomy): domain Eukaryota; kingdom Metazoa; phylum Arthropoda; class Insecta; order Blattodea; family Ectobiidae; genus Ectobius; species Ectobius pallidus. The sequence continues at coordinate 167,793,091 of CAXKWD010000008.1, read as the reverse complement.
AACAGATGTCAAAGCCCATACAATGAACGCGTTTTTTCTGTCGATTTGCCATTCATGCTATCATGGTGGAAACTAAACTTTCTACATGCAGTGCTGGCAACCTAACCTACCTGAGTCTATTGGCTTACTTACCGCACAGACGAGTCATATCGAAGCCTGAAACTTTCGATATACTTATTAAGGCTCCAGCCCTATCTCCTTAGTATTACAGTTTTAATTTTCACTAAACGAAACAACGTTAAAAATGTGTCCCTATATCGAAGGATTATAATTAGGCCCGAAATTTTTCATATATAATGAATACGTACTGTAATTTTATTACCTTAAAATACGTAATTCATGATAATATATACTTGACGGCCATCTTATCCGGGTGAACAGGTTGACCAACACGACAAACCTCACGGGAGATATAATTTGGATCATTTTCGAAACGCATGAATTCCGTGTGCCCTACTAAACTAATACCATAAACTAAACTAACTGCCACTAAAATATAATCTACCTGCCACTACTTACCTTAATGCAAGGAGGAAAGTTGGTCATCATCAGGGCCCGGATTCTAATGACATGTCATCTTTTTATTGATGCTGCATAGATATTGCCAACTTGTAGACAAATCCTAATAATGGCCTCTAGATTATGGAAACACATTTTTATTAGGTCATTTTTTTGTCATTTTATGCAATTTTATATTTTTAGGGCATTTATTTCAATTTTAGGTCATTATTTAGTCATTTTCGTGTCATTTGCTTCCTTATTTAGTCATTTCATGTATTTACATTGAGTGTATTAACTTTGTTTCGTCGCTAGCGGTGCTGTCTTTGAAGTGTTGTTTGTTTAATGCAAGAAGGAAAAATTCGGCGTTAAGCGTTGTCATGTCTCAGTCGAAAACGAGAATTAAAAAAATGCAAAAATTTTGTTATTGTTATTAGATTGACTTGGCACCAGAGTCTGCCACCTGCTTGGATTTGAGAGTGCAAACTACTGTTTACCCTCAATAAACAACAATATAATCCGGCAGACCACAAAAGGATGTACCGAATTTTAACTCACCAGTGCCTCAGTGCCAACATAAATTTCCGTGAGAAAAGAACATTCACAACATTACAGTTATTTACAGTTTTTATAATTATGTACAAATTGGCCTATAACTTTGTGTGTACAATATTATTTTTTTATAAATAAAATATCAGTTTTTAGGTCATTTTTTTATAATTATTAAGTCATTTCCTTTAAAATTTAGGGTCATTTTATAGGTCATTTTTCAAACAATTTTAGGTCATCAGAATCCGGGCTCTGGTCATCATGCTTCGCTCAGAACCATAATATGGCTGGCGTGTTTTAGGCGCAATAAAAATGAATTGATTGAAATGGATAAAAGTAAGATCAAGTTCTAAAAATGATTAATTTCACCCCTTAATAATTTCCTTGAACAAAAGTAGGCCTAAGTACATTTAATGAAGTTTCCAATTCCAGGAAGGAAAATTGCAATACTAAGGAGATAGTGCTCTACCCATCAATTATTGCAGACAAAGTTTAAAGTAGCGAATTATTATTATTATTATTATATTATTATTTCTTAACTATCTCAAAGGACCACCGTCGTCCGGGTTATGCATTCTGCTCGTACTTCGATGTAAATTTTTGAAGTGCCTTTTAATTTCCAAACTGTAGGCCCTTTTTTAGAGTTTGAAATAGGAAGAACAACTTATCACACTCAAAATATTCCTTCAGGAAACGCTAAATATAGCTTTTTATCGCTCTTGTGATTGATTATAGGCTACAATGGATGTTATAAGAAGAAACAGAAGTTCCCCTAACACATTTTATTTCCTACTCTTATGCTTTCGTACAAACGTTTCGGGGCTAAAATAAAAAAATTAAAAAAGACAAGAAAAAAAATATGTTCTCACTTTGCTCCCAAAAACTACCCGTAGGAACAAAATTTATCCCACATACAGAACTAAAAATGTAGGCTATACATCAGTTTACGTGCTTAGGAGTTACTTTCACTTAAAACAACAACAGAATAATTTAAAATATGTCTTCTAGGGAATGAAACTTGGTTTGTTTGTAAAGTCTGAAAAATTTGATCAAACAATGTAGATTTAAATATAGATCATACAACAATGGATTGAAACATGAAACGGAAATTGGTGAGAAAAGCTATTGTAGAAAATAGTACTCAATCGCGGCATAGGGAGAATTCTTGGAATTATTGTAGATTTTCTTACCAAAGTATTGAGCCTACACCATACTTGGTATTCAAATTAGTGGTGGGACATTCAGGTTTCAGATACATCAGTTGCAGTAGAGATCAATGGATATGCATTAGTTTCACTTCTTTTGCTTACAGAAACATTTCGTAATTTTTTGTACATAATAGGCCTATAAGCTTTATCCCAGCTACATTTACCCATCATTCAGATCCCCCCCCCCCCGTGTGTAGCGCCCACCGCCCTGAAATTTTCACCCACTGTCCCTTTTGACTCATATAATTTTATTCCATAAAATTATCAAGTCCCGGTTGGAAACACCTGCTCTTAGCAGCTTTTTGACAGGGTTTACTTTGATGTTACTGACTGTACGGAGCATGAGGCAGATCCGCAGGGCCGGGTTCGATCCCCGGTACCTCCTCAGATTTTTCTGAGTTAGGGAGGTATGGGACGGGGTGCACTCAGCCGCGTGATACAAACTGAGAAGCTACTTAATAGAGAAGTAGCGGCTCCGGTCACGGAAACCACCATTAATGGCCGTGGGTGTAGTCATTAGGCGAATGCCTGACTGTATAATAATCCCCTCACACATAAATACTGCAACATACACTAGAAAACATCTCCACACAAAACAATCAACACACCAAGAAAGCTAAAACTGACATTACTGTGAGAAAGTCAAACTTGCGCCAATTAAATCCTGAAACAAGTACACAGCCCTAACATGTCATAAATACTACATACCCCATAAGGATGAAAAAAATGGGCGACCCTAGGTACACACGTCAAACAAATGGTTACCAAAATTTGGTTTGAACGGAGGTAATCTACTTTATTGTTGGGGACTCCGGGGGTAAGGGTGGGCACAACAAAAAAATTCGGCCTGCTGACCACATGCCCCCAATCCTACCATCTGCCGCAACGGTCAGGTGGTAGGCCTAGTCCCTTCAAGGATATAGCTCCACGGAGTTTAGTTTAGTTCCAGTTGGAGTAATAGTAATGCTATAAATAGAATTAACTTACTTGTGAAGGTGTCCTACCATTCGCGGTTATGTAGGCCTGTATATTATGTCATATTTATACAATACTGTATATCGCATGGATAATTATAAATACGTACAACTTCTCACAATATGCCAGAATTCATGTTGTAAAGAATTCAAGACTTGACATACACACAGTCACACAAGCACTGCATGGCTACAGGTAGACAGCGCTGTGTGGACACATTTGTGAGCCGTGATTGGCTGAGGACTAGGTCGAGCTTCCCAACCCACCAGCTACCGGCTATGTAAAAAATGTGACAGAAATTTTAGGTTAGCCTACTGTCCCGTGATAAGGTCCTATTCCAGCCACGACGGTGTTTTCATAATTACAATAAACGGATGCAGTAGTTTACTTTGTGTGCTACAAGTTCTTTAAATGGACAGAGACAAAAGTAGCTGGCTTCCAGTAGATTAGCTCCACTCAAGCTACACAACCCTCCCATCACATTATCAGCATTGTTAAAAATATCTTGGCATAATGTTGGACTCCAAACTAACCTTTAATCAGCATACAGTACGCACCAAAAACACAGCCCTGTCTAGATTCATTCAACTCTACCCACTCTTTCAAACTCCTGTAGTCACAGAGTGTACGAAATTACAACTTTACACATTCATAATACGCTCCAAACTGACCTACGGCTGTGAAATATGGAACTGTGCTGCACCACGTCTCGTCAGGAAACTACATGGAAACGTGGGCGTCCGCAGAAATTTTGTCAAGGGGGGGGGGGGGCAATGAACAAATTACTGCCACCACTATCATCACTAAGCTGCTACTACTATTAATACTACTACACGCACTTTATTATTATTTTTGCCATTATACTCTTATACTATTATTATTACAATAAATTACTATTAGGCCTACTATAATGATGATGATGATATTATTATTATTATACAATCAACATCCTTGATTTACTGTACCTGAACCAATGGCTATGGATACATTACAACGTCACAGGTAGGGCCTACTGTTCATATAAAATGCATAGCCTACTTCCATTGGCTTACCTTCAGTACAATAATATATTTGGAAATAAATGGTTTCAAGTTAGTGGAATTATTCCTACATACGCCTACTCGTATCTAAGTTAGTCAGCTGTTTACATTCGTTTTTGTCTAAACTACTCCAGCTCCAATATGATCATTTACGTATAAATAACGGCCCTACCCTGGACTGCAATGCAGGCAAAACAAAGGAAAATTTGTCTATGCATCACAAACTTCACATACCGGACATAAAACGATAGACTTCAAGAACTGCTTCACCTAGAATCCCTATTGCAATACATCGCAAGAACAGCAAGAAGACTTAACCTCTCCACCATTCATCATCCAAATCCCCTCATTGCCAACCTTTAAATCATTCCAATTCTTAGTCGTTTAATACATCTTCAATCAAAACTATCTTCAGTAGCTAACAGGAAATAGACTACCAGAATTCATACCTACTTTCAAGTCCATAACATTGTAAAGGGTAAAGCCACAAAACAGATCACTTTTCATGTAAATAAAAAAGTAGATTAGCTAATAGCATAATGATATAAACACATCAAACTTACTTGTTTCGAAGTGTATAGGTATTGATGTAGGCTCCACTAAAACACACTTTACAATTATCACTTTATAAAAACGTACATTTTGCTCACAAATACGTTATAAATACACAACAGGCGCGCGCGCTGATAAACGAAAACGTTACCGCGTCCTCCACTACAAGCAGACAGCGCTGCTTGAAGACATCGAGAGCTGTGATTGGCTGCACGTTGTATCACGCTACCCCATCCCCGAGTTACCAACAAGCTTGGACAGGTCAGGGGTCTTTAAACAGTGGCGCGCGTAACCCTTGTCACAAGTAAGCAAAATATTATGAAGAGAACAGGTTATATTTGCTACGATATTACTTACTTCCTTACTCTGTGGCAATAGACAATTCCTAAGCAAGCTAACGCAAATGTTGAAGTTATATCAAGAATACAAGTAATTATTAATTCAGGCCTAAGATCTATTTTAAATTCTACTTATTCTTGGATTTCGATTAAAGATATGCTTCTGGAGCTTGATATGGTATACTTCAAAGATCAAGTGTATATTGACATGATGACTTTTATCTTCAAAATTGAAAACAATTTATTACCAAACACTTTTAGGGAGTGGTTAAAGAAGAATGAAGAAGTTCATTCATACAGCACACGAACATGAAAAAACTACTTTTTGGATTATGTGAGAAACAGGAAATCTCAATTCATGGAAAGTGTATCTAAATATAATAAAATTAAGACTCATATCAAATCATCTTCTTCAACATATACATTTAGAAAGAAACTTAAGAATGCAATCCAACAAGAGTATTAATGTTCATAAGAGAAGACTGATTTTTATTGAATAATGATGTTTTTATTATTAGCATTAATTGCTATATAAAATACAACAACAACAAAGACATTACATATTTTATGGAACCCGAAGGTTCATTGCCGCGCTTACCTGAGCCCGCCATTCAACCCTATTCTGTGCTAACTCCATCCAACCATCCCTCGAAAATCCTACTTCCCTGAAATACATCCTAATATTGCCCTCTCAACTACATCTAGGTCTTCCACATGGTATTTTCCCTTCGGGTCTCCCAGTCAATATTTTTGAGATATGTCTTTCCTCCCCCATGCGCGCAGCATGTCCAGCCCATTTCATCTTCCGTGATTTAATTACCCTTACAATTTCCGGGGAAGAGTACAGGTCATGTAGCTCGTCGTTATGCAGTTTTCTCCAATCCCCATTTTCATCTCTCTTAGGCCCAAATATTTTGCAAGTAAGATATACACGCTAGCGGCCGTAATTTTAAAGATAATTGAACCAAATTTTATTATGTTATTTCTAGGCCCAATAGTTCGGACAAGTTCGTTAATGAGCAAGATTGGCCCAAAGGGAGGGTCGGGGGAGGGGATTGAAATTTTGAAAAAATATATCTCTGCCCCTATGAAGTATAGACGGAAACTTTGTTTGAATAAATTAGAGTACTCCCTATGGAGTTCACAGTGACACCAACGATTCGGGGGTTTTGGGGGTACGAGTAGGGGTGGGGGGGATGGCAATTCGAAATTTTTGAAACCACGTCTTGTGGGGTATCGTTGAAAAGCTCTTGATGAGTACTCTACAAATCAACAACCAGTTTCTCGATAGCTCTCATATAAGGCGAGATTTGAAGGTTTGAAAAAGTGCTCTTTCCTTTTTTCAGTTATTATTGCGGGTTTGTCATGCCAAGGCTAAAGAAGAAGAGTGCTGGTGGCGATAATAAATTAATCCAAAAGCACTTCGAAATCTACCTCAGCCTGTAGGCCTGTCTAAAGGGACTTTTTTAATAGAGAAAACACTGAACTATTGTAAACTAAACGATAACACGAGACGAAGAACATTTTAATGGAGTTTTGTTTATAGGTATAGGCTATCATCTGAACATGACATTTATTAATCATTCTGTGGTGATAGGTACACCTTAATTGTCAAAAGACCACTTTAAAACTGGAGTATATTGAAAGAACCTTCTGAAGTAGACAGAAGAGGCGTAGATGTTTCATTCATGAAATATGAAAACCTGTGAAGGGTCCTTTCGCTTCTTCATTCACAAAGGGAAGCTTTCAAAGCAATCAAACTTCCACCGACGCCACTTAAGTTCTCTGTCACTAAATAAGTCTTCCGGAAATTTACTAATTACTTATTCTACATGAGTACACTTAGACTTTGTATCAAAGCCTACATGTAATTATGTGCCAGAATGATACTTTCTAAGATTGTATGGTGGAGGGAAAAATATCTGTCCGTGTGTCTGTACGCGTCTATTGATATTGGACCAAATCGGGTGACAAACTGGAGAAATACCCAATTTAGTGTCAATTTTAAAGGCGCGATAACTCAAATATGCTTTATCGGATTTTCATGAAACTTGGTATACACATTTATAATGTCCATGGGAAGAAGCCTATTGATACAGGACAAAATCGGTTGACCGGCATCGGAGTAATGTCCAATTTGGGGCCTATTTTATGGTAATGTATTAGAAAGAATTTATGGATTTTCAGGAAACTTGGTATACGTATTTATAACGTCCATGGGAAGAAGCCTATTGATATTGGACCAAATCGGGTGACAAACCAGAGAAATACCCATTTTAGTGTCAATTTTAAAGGCGCGATAACTCAAATATGCTTTATCGGATTTTCATGAAACTTGGTATACACATTTATAATGTCCATGGGAAGAAGCCTATTGGTATTGGACCAAATCTGTTTACCGGTACCGGAATAATGCCCAATTTAGTGCCTATTTTATGGTAATATATTAGACAAAAATTATCATGACAACATATTGTTTTTGAGTGTTTATATACGACTTTTGGAAGTTGCAATACATTTAACTTTGATAAATAACACTACCCACAATTCCTTCTCATATCCTTATCAAATTAGACCTTTGTTTTTCCATAAGCCCTGCTTAATGAATCGATTACAAAAGAAAGTTATCACTGATTAAAGAAAAGCATTCTGGCACTTTGTTACATCAGTTTACCTGATTTTAGTAAGTGGCAGATTGTGTGGAGAAAGGAAAAATGTCCGTCCGAATGTCTGCAGGCGCGATAACTCAAATACGCTTTATCGAATTTTTATGAAACTTAGTATATACATTTATAACGTCTACGGGAAGAAGCCTATTGATATTGGACCAAATCGGGTGACAAACCAGAGAAATACCCAATTTAGTGGCTACTTTTTGGTAATATATTGAAAAGAATTTATCAAATGCAAATCAATTCTCATGACAACATATTGCTTTACAGTGTTCATATACGGCTTTGGAAGTTGCAATACAGCTTTAACAAATAACACTACCCACATATTCCTTCACATATGCTTATCAAAATAGACCTTTGTTCTTCTGTAAGACCTGCTTAATGAATCGATCTGGAGCTTAACTCGGAAATTGATTACAAAAATAATTATATTCTCGGTTTTCTCTATTTAGCAACAATAAATTCCCACATAAGAATCTAGTGTTAAACAAGCTGAAAAACTTTTAATGCGTTTTATTCGAAAATATACTAACAAGTATTTCTTTTAAAATAATAAGAGTTGAATTGCGGTAACACAATATTTGAGTTTTCAGTATACAACACACAGAGTTTCATGTCACTGAACACATACTTCAAAAGTTATTTAGATGATACGGGACTTGTATATAGGCTATCATGACCTCTGCAGCAAACTTCACAGAGTAATACGTATCACGAAAAGGATCATGGTTTCCCATACAACCGATGTTGGCAGATGCAATGTTCAGGAGCATGGCCAGCGCGATCGCCCGACTCAACACCGTTGTACTTCTTACTTTGAGGACAAGTTAAGAGTGTCGTATATGCTCCCATAGTTACTATAAGGGAGGATTTACTTTTTCATTCAATTTGCAGTTGTTCTTAAGCAATAAAAGAGCTTATGTGGCTCCTAATCAACTATTTTCCAATATCCTCTTGACGAGACCTATCATTGCATAAAATTTGTTGCAGAAGTCCTGAATCACTCTGTATACTTAACATGTCAAATTTAATTTACGTATTTACTGCATTGTACCGTATTTTATGGACTATAAGACGCACTTTTTTGCATTGAAAATAGAACCTCGAAAGTTGGGTGCGTCTAATGGTCCGAAGTACACTAAAAAATTTAAATTATGGTAAATATTGCCGGAATATCATAGCTATAAACAACTATAAGATACTAGCGTGTGCCCGCGGCTTCGCACGCGATAATTATTTCAAAAATTAAAAATTAAGAGCATAATAGTTAAATCATTATATTTATTAACACCAAAATCACGTGGACTACATACCACGATTACATAGCGTCGCCTGGTAAAAGCGACCTCAGATTCGAGTTCCCTGGCCCAGAAAACCCCTGCATAGTGAGTTTCGTCCAAGTCGAACAATGTTTGACCATATTTAGGCCTATATTGAATATCCCTCTTCCGTGTAGGTTGAAAATTTCATACGTCTGCGGGACTTGATATTCTAAACAAATGAATCGTCAAGGATGGACCTACAAAATCAAGCGATCGCCCGCGATAATTATTTCAGAAATTAAAAATTAAGAGCATAGTAGTTAAATCATTATATTTATTAGCACCAAAATCACGTGAATTACATACCACGATTAGATAGCGTCGCCTGGTAAAAGCGACCTCAGATTCGAGGTACTTGGCCCAGAAAACCCCTGTATAGTGAGTTTCGTCCAAATCGAACAACGTTTGACCATATTTAGGCCTATATTGATTATCCCTCTTATAATAATAATAATAATAATAATAATAATAATAATAATAATAATAATAATAATAATAATAATAATAATAATCCTCTTCGGTGTTGGTTGAAATTTTCATATATCTGCGTGCCTTGACATGATAAACAAATGAGTCGACCAGCGTGAGCTACAACATTCAAGCGATCGTGATGGTTTTATGACAAAAATAGCCAAAGCCTACTGTAATTGATTTGACATTGAAATGTATTACTGAGAACTGATGCTTCGAAAATGCCCGTGTTTCACTCATAACTCGCGAATGAGGGCTAAAATTAAAAATGTAGTATGACAGAAACCTTCCCGGGAATGTACCCAACAACTTCCCAAAGTTTCATGGCGATCGGATGAATGGTGTAGTAATGCATAAAGGACACCCACACAGACACACAGACACACAGACACACATACATTCATTTTTATATATATAGATTTACAAAGTTTTGGCACAGACTGAATATCAGTGCACTTGTCACAATCGTAACTGGAAGCCAGGTATACAATGCGAAAAGAAAGGAATGTTGAGTTCTTTTATACGAAAGGAGTTGTCTCCGCCGGGTGGTTTAAATGAAGGCAATGACCTCTAAACAGTCTTGTATGTACAATATTATAATTTATTTATGCAATGAAGTAGGCCTATATTATTCCCTTTAAAAATTTTCGTTTAGAATCACATTAAATTTCTTTTCCTTTAAATTTCCATCCTGAAATCAAGGTGCGTCTTATGGTCCGGAGCGTCTTATAGTGCGTAAAATACGGTAAATGTAATTTATGTATTTATGTAATTTATTAATGTAATGCAATTCATTTTTGTATCGTACAATTAATACATCCTTGGTGTTGCAAAAAACAAAAGTAAAATGTGTATTTAAGTTTTAAATTATACTATATGTTTTATATAAATACGATAATACAATAATTAAGCCATACAAGCATTGCATTTTAACAACTATATCTAACGAGAACAAATTATCTACTTCTAGGAATGACTTTCTAAAATTATAGTTTCCATAGCAACGATGTTATCGATAATCGAGTTCAATAATTGGCCGGAAGTAGTCGTTAGTACAAGAAGGCCATGCACAAATATGTACATCTTATTCCTTGTGAGTTATAGGAGACTGCGCGATCTTTCCATTTTCTTATAATAAGCGAGACTCTGACGTCGTTAGACCCGAGTCTATGATCAAAGGAATGCACTTTACACCTTCCTGAACTTTCAAAACATTATCTTGTATTAACACGTCACAAATACAGTCGCCTGGCAACAAGAAGACGCTGAGAACTGCAAGGAAATAATTGAAGGGTAGAGAATTATATTGAACCATCTCTATCCAGGGTAAAAGACCAATTAAATAGTAAATTGCGATACTAGTTCCGTAAGCGGTGCATACGGATCGAGGAAATAGTTTGAAAAAACGAGGCGCATGCGCTTACGGAACGAGTATTGCATGCTATTTTTTGCACGATGATTATTTATATTAATTTAATTATATTAATTGAGATATTAGCTGAAAATATTATGTATATATACATTATTGGAAATAGATGTTATATTTTAGAAAGTGATTCGCATGTGTTTGTTGTTATGGGGACTGAATATTTGTCCTGTTAAAGTCGCCACAAACTGGGGGGGCCTTGGTTCCGGTCTTCCATAAAGGCTTGTATTATGATGATTTACTTACGGCACTTGTGCTTTTTGTAATTTTTACGGCACTGAGATTAATTTTGTTTTCATGGCAACTAGACTGGGCGCGGGAATGTCAAGTTAAGACCCACGGCAACAATATTCGTAAGTACCACTAATTAGTTACATCGTGCAAAAAATATCTTTCGGTACCTTTCTGAATTACAGTGTGCAAACTTTCATTTTCATCGCCTTTGAAATTTTGTTTTTCTGGTCCTAATATCATGTTAGTTATTTTCCCTTATTGTAATTAATATTACTTAGATCTCAGCTTTTCCCCTGAAGTCAATTTAATGAAAATTTAAACCCTATATCGCTTAATTATTGACTTATGACCACCAAATTGTAATGACTTTAATGCACTGCAGCATACACATTTTATGTCATAGTCCATAGAGTAAAAATCTCTTTAATTAAAGTTGCTTCTCTATGTCCCCTCTACACACAGGTAGAATATTTCGGTATTATTCATTGAACTTTGTATAATGATTATTCATGTCATTAGTCATTACTAGGGGCGGATTTCTATGACCTAAAAAATAGGATATATGCATGCATTATGACCTAAAAAAACATTAAAATATGACCAATAAAATTTAAAGTATGACTTTACCACTTAAACATTGTGATTTCTTTAAGTTCCATTACAATACATTTTATTAAAATATAGTGTAAAATTATTATTTAAAATATTTGTAAATTCTCAATAAAGTATCATTATAATGGAAAATTTACAAAATATGATATGGAACTTCAAAATTTCTTTAAAATGCACACAAATATGGCAAAAATATGACTTAAATATGCATATTCATACTAAATATGCAGTTATATGCACAATAAAAGCCGTTCCATTTTCACCAGGATGCTTGGAATCGGGTTTAAATTAGTCGGAAACCTGAAATAATGGAAAGGGGAAAAATATGACATGTCATAGAAATCCGCCCCTAGTCATTACACAACGATTTATAAAAGTCCTTAAACTGAAACTGATCTTCCTGTCTTTCGTTGATATGGACTTATTCCCTTTTTGCTCCAACGCACAGAAGGCATCGCTATTTGTTCGTGGCACACGCGGTATAACACAGATGATATCACTAAGACAGGAAGATGTGTGCAATCCCTTTGTGTAGACAAGCTAGTTAAACAAAGGAGAGACGAGAGGAAGTGACGCAATTATGCTTGTCGGGACTCGACGCCAGTAATCACAAAGCTATTTCACATCTGTGCCACCTGCGTCGAGTTATGTAGGTTCAGTCTGTGGTCTGAGAGGAAACTTGTGGGTCAAGGATTCGAATTAATTCCACATCCAAGGCGTCATAAGCTTGGAATGTTGTATTGCAGTTTTATAAATCAGCACACGGTTTAAGGGTCCCCTAAACGATCAATAATAATGTCTAGGGCAAGGCATTTAATGATCATAAAAAATAGTGAAAAATGCAAATAAAAAAAATGCATTTATGACCTAAAAAATAGTGAAAAAATGACACATAATTTAAAAGAATGACCAAAAAATTTATCATTATTACATTGTAATTAATGTTTTTAAGTAATGAATTACTAAAAGCAATTTAATGGATATTTATTTATTTATTGAATATACAATTACTTAAAACCCTATTCCACCCGGAGGTATATTAGGGTTATAGTTACAAGACAATATATTTGCAATATTACTACTTCTTATCCATAGGCTGGATGCAGGCCTTACTACTCTAAGAAAACAAGATAACTAATATATTATATTATAAAAGAAAACTATAACATCTTAAAAATAGAACACAAAAACTTTTGGAATTCTCTATAACAGCATTTTTTCATTAAAATATCAAAGAGTGGTTTATCTAATTTCTTTTTACAATAATCTAAGTGTGTGTCCAATATTCTTCTTTTATGCTCTAGGACTGGGCAATGAAAAATTAAATGTTCAACAGTTTGTCGTTCAGTACATATACATTGATAACCGTTCTGTCTTTGGATCATGAAACGTTGAAAGTAAAAACCAAATTTGCCATGCCCAGACAGAAACTGAGTGAATATGAAGTCCGGTTTTACATTCGTACAGCGTAGGCGACACTCAACTGTTGGAAAGAAGATTTCTCTCGTAGTGGTCCCTTTGGAGCTGGACACCCAATGCTCATTCCAAGCAGTCCTAATATAATCTCTAAGTTTATTCTTAGCATAAGATAGGGGACACAATTTGTAGCTAAAATTTAAATTCGAGGTCGCAGCATTTTTTGCCAATTCATCAGCTCTTTCGTTCCCTAATGTGCCCATATGGCCTCGTACCCAGGATAAACAAACGTGTTTCTCGTATGATATTATCTTAGTTCTAATTTCTGCTGCCAAGGCATTTATATTGAACTTGTTTATAGCAGTAAGTGCAGTTTGTGAGTCACTGAAAATGCAACAGTCAGAATTTTGAGGGATAACAGTGCGTTATTTATGAATTTACACTATAAAACACTATTTTGTTACTAAACAAGTAAGTAAATTTATACTACTTGGATACCCTTAGCGAAAAAGAAATTCTTTCTGAACCGGCATGCCCATCAAATTTCCCTTAGCAAATATCTGCCATTTAAAAAGAAAGAAAAATCTTTATTGCCACAAGACAAACTGCTGTGGTGTTTACAATAAACCTGAATTAAAAATTATGAACTACTATGAACATTTGGCGGAGATTCTGAAATAAAAACGATTGTCTGTTGTCTGAAAGCAACGATTTGTACTTATGTCCCTTCTATAAACAGGTAAAATATTTCGGTGTTATTCATTAACACCCTATATATATATATATATATATATATATATATATATGTTGAATTATTTCTGATATTATTTGAAACAGATTAAACGCGATTACTTATTAATTATGATCTTTGCTATCGTAATTCAATAAAATTCTTAATTATGAACGTTGGAATCCATTTAGATGATGTAATGGTGCCTAAATTAGGTTATTGAATTCATAAAATGAAAATATTATCAATCACTACAGCCGGTAATTTCACTGTTCAGAATTAGATTTTCAGACCTCACATAAATTATTAAGTGCCAGAACGGTAGGCTACTTTCTAAGATTGTATGGTGGACTGGAAAATGTCTGTGTGTCTGTACGCGCCATAACTCTAATACGCTTTATCACATTTTCATGAAACTTATATATATATATATATATATATATATATATATATATATATATATATATATTCAAGATAACGCATGGGACTGTCGATTGCTTCGATTTTGTTAGTTCCCTCTACTTGGTACATTTGTTAAAAACATTACCACACGCAGATCTGATTTTTTTTAGATACAGTACGTGGACAGAAAGGGAATCATGAATGCAGGCCTGAATGGGAGATCCATTTGGACGAAGCTCACTACGGGGGGTCTTTTCTTTTTTGCTCAGGGAATTGAATTTGAGGTCGTTTATTCTGGACGGCGCAATCAAATCGTGAAGTGCATCTCTAAGCGGGGTTTTAGCTTTTTAACGATCAATAGTTTTAATCTGTTCTGAATTATTTGCGTGTAAGGGAAAGGTTCGTAAATTTGTGATTTGTTTTGAATCTGTATACCCATACGCCTGCAAGATTCGCTTTAGTAAATGAAAACCAAATTATGTTATTCATGAAATGCATATGTCCACCGCTGTGGCTCAGGGGATGCGTCCAATCCTCTCACGCAGCGGGCCCGGGTTCGATTCCTGGTCGGGAAAAGTTACCTAGGTGAGGTTTTTTCCGGGGTTTTCCCTCACCTATGAGACAAATGTCAGGTAACTTTAGGCCCTTGTGGTCCCCGGATATCATCTGGCCGTCATTATCATCTTCATCCTCATCCTCGCCTTGTTCTGAGTGAGTGTGTGTGTGAATGGTGTGTATCGTCCTATGTGTTCGTGTTGTCTCGGAGGTGGCCCCGGCATTGGGCTGATCACTCATCCGGGGAGGCCCTCCATGTCCTTGTCTGGTCAAAAAAGTATGTATGTGGTCCAAAGGTAATCCCTCTCCCGACAGGTCGCGGCCCTGTAAGGCCCGGGCGGCTTGGGTCGCTTAAATCCTAAAAGGGAGAGGTAAAACTACGAAAAAGAGAAAGAAAGAAATGAAATGCATATAACCTGTACTCGTCACCAGATTTTTAAAAAAAATTGAAGTTTGAAGTTATTTACATTATTTCAACATTAGTACAGGTAAAAACAGAAACCAACAGAAAATACTATTTCTAGTTTAGCGTAAAAAATGTAAGGTATGCCCCTAGATGAACAAATATCGTGTTTAGGGGTAGGCCTATAATAGATTAATATAAATCTAATTATATATCAATGCACAGTAGGCCTATACTACAAACGAAAATTATAAATATATGAGTACAATGTATATAACATAATTTTGCATCATTAACCAGTAGTTTATACAGAAATTACAAAAATCAGAAAAAATTATAGAAATAAATTGGGTTGAAACATTGAAAGACCAAGCAAAATTAAAGTTGTACTATTAATATTATATAATAATTTTTATTTTATTTTTTTCTTCTTCTTAAAATGTTTGAGATTGTAATTTATACATTCTGGGTGTTCAGCAACAAACGTGATATACAATTTCAAACCATAGTTTTGACCATGTAATTGCTCCTTGATAATCTTCCATTTTGATTCAGCGAAACGAAAAATCGCGTTTCTTCTTATATATAGTAAGGGTAATTGAATCACGGAGGATGAAATGGGCTGGAGATGTTGCGCGGATGGGGGAGGAAAGACATATCTCAAAAGTATTGACTGGGAGACCCGAAGGGAAAAGACCACTTGGAAGACCTAGACGTAGGTGGGAGGACAATATTAAGATATATTTAAAGGAAGTAGGATTTGCGAGGGATGATTGGATGGAGTTAGCACAGAATAGGGTTGAATGGCGATCTCAGGAATGCACGGCAATGAACCTCCGGGTTCCATAAAATAGATAATATTCCTTTAGTGCCGAGGAATTGTTTTTTGCCATTGAGTGTGTAAGTAAGAACCTACATTAAAATGTCTGAGATAGGACTTCAAAAAAATATTTTTCTTGTTTCGAAACTGTACCATTAAAATTTTCACAAAATTTGTTATGCAAATTATTAGAGTACACAAAGATTTTAGAGTATGTTGATGACGTAAGGGATTTATACAAGCATGCAAAGTTTCAACTAAATGCTCTTCAGTTATAATGCAAACCATTTGTAAAAACCAAACCATTGGACTTAGAGATCCAGAGGAAGTTATTCTTCTAAAAATAGTAAATTCGCATTAGCTAAATGTGTACCTCTCCCTTAAAGATATATTTTGTCCTCTACCCATTCCACCCTGGAATTCTATGTCCAGTTTAAAACACAAGTTTCTGTTGATATGTTTTCATTGCGCCTGCAAACGTGCGACTAGACTACACGCAGCACCGGCATGACGGAGAAGTGGTCTAGCGCTGCACAAGCTAGGAGGAATTCACGCACCAACTAATAATAGTATAAATAAACTTGGCCTACAATACTTCCCCTAAGGGACAAGTCCTCCTGCTCTTTATTTGCTCCTTAAGTGAGCAAGACTTGTTACCCGGAGTGGTTCCCTTCTTTCTTGTGCATTTTTTTGACACTGGACGCTGTTTTTCGAAAACAAGGGGCTTAGGAAAATATTTGGGCTTAAGAGAGTTAAAAATTTGAACTGGAGAAAACTGCATAATGACGAACTTCATAACCTGTAGCCTACTCTTCACTGGATATAATAAGGATAATTAAAACACGGAGGATGAAATGGGCTGGACACGTTGCGCGCATAGGGGAAAGACATATCACAAAAGTATTGACTGGGAGACCCAAAGGGAAAAGGTCACTTGGAAGACCTAGACGTAGGTGGGAGGACAATATTAGGAAAGTAGGATTTGCGTGGGATGGGTGGATGATTTAGCATAGAATAGGGTTGAATGGCGGGCTCATGTAAGCGCGGCAATGAACCTCCGGGTTCCAAAAAATATATAATATTCCTTTTGCTTGCTGAGGAATTGTCTATTGCCATTGAGTGAGTGATGAAATTTATGTAAATAAGATGTCAGTTTTATAAACTTCGGAACTGACGATTGCTAGAGCCATGTAACGTAAAACTAGGTAGATATTTTTCGAAAGGCGGACCATGGGTTGAAAATCTAACAAAAACCTCATTACTGAGTAGAAAGATGTAAGTTGTTTTAACCCCGGCAGGATGAGAATCGCGGACCGGGAAGATGGAGTTTGTGAAATTAGTTTCCTAGCCTGGAGCTTTCTTTTCATCTCGGAACGCAGGACGGAGGATAAATCATACGTGCTTGAGAGAGAAGCCTTTTATTTACAGACCAATAAGAGAAGACCTCGCTTGTACACTACAAAGTTTTCTTTCTCTTCAATGAAAGGACAAACACATACAAAGAGCTCTACACAGAACATTTATGTACAGATGTTAGTAGTTCTGTGGACAATAGACAACGCGTCCAAAACATCTAACATCTTGAAACAGAATAAAAAAAATTCCTTACACATATGACGTTGTTGATACAGTTTAATGTAATCGCGGATAATGTTATCAGTCGGGTAATGTTTTCAGTGGGGTTCAGATGCTAATGACTAGAGACCGGATTTTAAAGGGAAAATTTTCACCCAAAATAGGACGAAAAAAGGGAAAATTATTACCAAAAAAAGGTGGGGAAAAAAGGGAAAATTATTGCCAAAAAAGTGGGGAAAAAGGGATATAAAAGTAAGAGAGTGTAACAAATCAAAGCCTTTGATTGCTCTACAGCTGCTGATTCTGTAACATCTAATGACTGAAGAATTTTTTTGATGTTGTTGAAATTCTCACAGATGAAAATAGCACACGAAATCCATGTTCCCCACCTTGTTCTAATGAGAAACTTAGGCAATGGAAAGACAGTGATTTCCCTGTAACGCTCTATTCTGCTGGGAGGAATTATTTTTTCAATGGTGAATCAGTCAAAACAATTTTTAATGTTTTCATATTACAAAATACTGGGTAATTTACGAATTTTTCAAAATAAATTAGCAAAATAGGTACTGAAAAGGGAAAGTTCCTAAAAAAAAGGGAGATGAGCCTAAAAAAGGAAAAAAAAAAAGGGACGTTAAAACCAGGTCATTTGCAGTTGAAACTTACTCAGTAATGTCCTATTCAATTTTATCACGTTTTACGATTAAATATAAAAAAAGGAATTCCCTTTAAAATCCGGTCTCTACTAATGACAAGAGATATTTTTATCCGAAAACACGAATTGCAAGCTTGTTATCCTACAGACTGTTTTTATTTTGCATATAAAGTCACAATTTGGTATTTTTTGTGGTCTTGGTCATATTTTCGCCATGTTTGTAATTTAACGTCATATTTCAGTTATTAATTCAGTAAAAGACCACAATTTTCCAGTATATGTACTACATGGTCGAGTTAAATTTGAAATTTATTTAATTAATTTAAAGTTTATGCCAAATTAATAGGTAACTTCAATTTTAAAATTAATGCAATTCATATTTTATAGGGACATGCTAGGTTTACAAAATATTACAAGTACTTGGAGCTGATGAAGCGAGCAAACAGGAGAAAATTCTTTAAGAATAGAACTTCTTTACAAGCAAAACTTTAAATCACCAAAATTGTTAATAAGTGATTAAATGATTGAATACATGTGATGTAAGAATTTAGCGTCATTAAACGTTTTAAATTCGAACATTTATTTTTAGAAAATAAGTTCTTTTATGAGGTCATATTTATGATTTTTGGGTCATATTTAGTCATTTTTAAAGGCATAAAGTGATATTTTCCACTTTTTTAGGTCATAAACATCCCGACCCTAGTTATCACTTTTATGAAGTCCCGCACGGATTAATAGTCATACATTGAAAAAATGCTGTTTATTGTGATCAAACATTCGGTTTATGTTATCACATTTTCCTTTTTACGGCTTTATTAAGTGCCAGTATGGAACTTTATGAGATTGTGTGGGGGACGAAAAAATGTCTGTCCGTCTGTCTGTCTGTCTGTCCGTCCGTCCGTCTGTCCGTGCGTCTGTACGCACCATAACTCAAATACGCTTTTTCGGATTTTCATGAAACATGGAAAAAACATTTATAATGTCCATGGGAAGAACCCTATTGATATTGAACCAAATCGGTTCACCGGTACCGGAGTAATGCCCAATTTAGTGCCTATTTTAATAGATTATGGCGCCTTTCTCATAGAAAGGCGCCATCACTCAAATACGCTGTAACGGATTTTCATGAAACTTGGTATACCCATTTATGACGTCCATGAGAAGTGCCCTATTGAATTTGAACCTAATCTGTTAACCGGTCCCGGAGTAAAACCCAATTTAGTGTATATTTTAAAGACGTGGTAACTCAAATACGCTTTACCGGATTTTTATGAAACTTGGTATACACATTTACAATGTCCATGGGAAGACGTCTATTCATAATGGATAAAATCGGTTGATCTGTTTCGGAGTAATGCTCAATTTAGTGTCTATTTTATGGTAATATACGTATTCGAAAGAATTTATAAAAAAATGAAAATCAGTTATGTTGACAACATAGCCTATTGTTTTACTGTGATCTTATAAGGCCTTGGAAATTAAAATACAGGTAGCTATGACAAAAAACATATTGATTTACATGCGCTTATCCAACTAGACCGTTAAAATGACCCAGGTGCCGAGATGGTAGACCTTTCTTCTTCCGTAATCCCCGCTTAATGAATAAATCTGGAGCTTAACTTGGAAATCAATTTTTAAAAAAACATATTCTGCATATCATAATTGCAGTCATAACTGATTAAACAAAAACATACTGGCATTTTTTTACATCAGTTTACCTGATTTTATTTCCAAGTACTGTAGGCCTACGTCAATCAAAATTTCCTTTTTAAGGGTTTTGTTTCTAAGTCAACTGTATTGTGTTGTACTGGAGGTAGCAATTATGTTCCCAGCTCACAGGATGACCAGTTTGAGGGGGTGGCATTACATAACATTCTCTTTTAAGCAATAAAACATGTCTCATTTATCAGTTAAGCTGCAGCTTTTGATTTGTGAAGATAACAGTGTTCACATACAGTGATGGCTAGTGTAAAATGAAAAGACTTGAATAGAGAGGCGTTAGATGTTTTGCAACGCAATGTTCACCAAAGATCAACTTATAGACTTCCAAAAATACTTGTGACTCGTAACTGAGTATGGAGTATTGGTTAATGGACTCCTAAAGGAAAGTAAAAACAATTAAAAGTTTTGTTACTGGTTGAGAAAATAGTTGCTTGCAGTCTATTACTGTATTATGAGTGGTTCAATGATTCACAGTTACGTATTATTTTATGAATAACTATTTTACATTCTGTTTTGTACTGTATCACCTTATATATGAATAATAACTTTTTTGTAATTCCTTCGGCTACTGTTATCAATCGGTTAATATTATCAGATTGGCTGCGTCCCGAAGTGATCATAATAAGCGGTGTGCACTGTATCAGCACTGGTTTTAATTGTCAAATTACATACCGTAATGTCAATGGAAATATTTGGGCCTAAGACAGACGAAAATGGAGACTGGAGAAAACTGCATAACGACGAGCTTCATAACCTGTACTCATCACCGGATATATTAAGGATAATTAATTCACGGAGGATGAAATGGGCTGGACATGGGGGAGGAAAGACATATCTCAAAAGTACTGACTGGGACACCCGAAGGGAAAAGACTACTTGGAAGACGTATGTGGGAGGACAATATTAGAATAGATTTTAGAGAAGTAGGATTTGAGAGGGATGATTGGATAGAGTTAGCACAGAATAGGGTTGAATGGCGGGCTCAGGTAAGCGCGGCAATGAACCTTCGGGTACCACAAAATAGATAATATTCCTTTAGCTTGCTTAGGAATTGTCTATTACCACTGAGTAAGTAAGTAAGTAGATACTTATTAATAGTATGCAATGCATTTACACTTCACTGCTATTTAAGACAGTTTAATGAAAGGGCAACAGTTTGGAAGTTGCCAGTCTAGTGTGGGAGAGAAAGCAGCGTGCTGATCCAATATGACGCCCTGTCGTTTTTCACTTGTCAGTGACGGTGACGTATAGAAAGCTAATAGGGATGTAGCGAACTAGAACCAACAGATGTCTCCACTGCTCTAGCCGGTATGCGCTAGCCGTTCGTCACTTGTTTTTCGAGTTGTTGTCTGCTGGTTCCATGCTTTTAAATGGCGTTTCATCTTAGCAGACTGAAAAATACGTTCGAACTTTTCTTTTTTTGTAGCGGGTAAAACGCTACGAGGCGCATTTCTTTGTATACTGGACACTTCAGGAATATATTTACGTGAAAAAGCGTAAAGAAAAATTGCAAAAGATAGACGCTATATAAGTCGAAGAGAAGGTAGAATAAGCTGACAAATACTGCGAGAAATGTCGGCTATTAACTGCAATACTATGTTCCCTACGTACAAAATGTTTTGCAGATACGAATATTTATATACAGTGCTGCTAATTTGGCGATTGGGTATGATTCAAAATAACAAAAAGAATGTACATCTAGGGTTCAGACAGTAAAATACTAATTGATATACGTGATAAACACTGATTTATGTGGTGTGTATTCGCAGACATTTTTAATATTATTTATTTTCTATATCAAATGCATATTTAGCCTATAGCGTCATATTAAAAACGTATTCAAAATCAAAATATTAAAATATGTTTACATCACGAAAACTTACCTTTCCTGTCCCTCGTAGTTAAAAACGATGGGAACTTGGGAATCGATTAGGCCTTTTTTTCTTCTTCTCATTCCTCATTCTTTCTTGTTCCTTTTATTATCGGTAAGTTTATGCTAGATCATCGTTACATGATTTTCATTTCTAGTTATAAAACAGAATATTGTTAAGAATATTTCATTGCATGACATAGCAGATTATAAAGGCATAATTTAATAATTACATACGTTAAGTTATGTAGCCTATTAAATTGGCTACGCTATTGTCACAATTTTTATTCGAGGCCGTCAATCTAACTTGGCTATTTAGAAATCACAGAATTTATATTTTGATATCAGATGCAATAGAAGGCTACAGTAGCCTAATTTACACATATTTATACAGCAAAGTAAAATAAATAGGCCTAAAATAACTAAATAAATTAAACAGGGAAGTGGTCTAAAAATATAAAGGTGCACTAAAGATACAGTTTAACAAAGGTATAAAACTAACACAATGTACTGTAATTATCATTGCGTTACTAGGTAATTTTTATTTATTTATTGTAATTTATTCTATTTTTAAATGGCCTATAACATCTTCTCGATGCTCACGGCAAATTTAATATTAATTTAAAATTAAAGAATATCTAATCCCCGCACTGCATATAAATATTCATACATTGATAACATATTACTGCAAGTCGAGTACAAAATAATGTCGTCTGTATCGGAAATATCTCACAATATTTGTTCGTTAATCCTTCCTTTTTAGTGTTATTTAGAGCCTATCTGCTGTGATTTTTCTTTCGTATTTTTGACACTTCAACATTCTAGAAGGGCCCAGTAGACAAGGAAGTACGTATAGTAGCCTCGTGTCCTCTATAAAAATATAAAATTACGAACATATTTTTCGGACTGAGAAGTTGGAGCGCCATTTAAAAGCATGAAGCCAGCAGAAGAAAACTGGAAAAACAAGTGACGAACGTCTAGCGCATACCGGCTAGTACACCCACGCCATCTGTCGGAGAAGTTTGGCGAGCTACATCCCTATTTCATAAACTCGGAGCTCGCACAGTGAAGAGATAAGCTGTAAAGACTGTCACTAGAGACCTCTAGCGGATCAACTGGACATTATTTCGCTGTTTCCTCTCTCTCTTCATAACTTTTTCACGTCGTTTTTTGTGTTCTGTTTTGTTTCTCCCTCTTGTTGCACAATGCGTTTGTTTCGTTGATGAAACGTAAAATGTCGTTCATTTTAGTCTGTTGTTTCTCTCAATGTTTTTTTTTTCCTGCGAACCTGTTTACTGCTAATTTCTCCTTCCTCCATGAAGCGCACAAAATTTAAATTAGTAAAGGGAAAAACGCTTCAGAGAAGTCCTTTAATTGCATGGAATGTTAACGAGGCTATGTTAAGAATGTTTTTTAAACATGACCATGTAGTCTCTTAAATCTTCAGTCTTAAATTTTTAGAATAATCATGTACAAAGCATGTACAAAAACCTTTTCGACTCACACCTTAGAAAATCGAGAAAAGAGTACAGTGGGAACCGTCTTGAAGCCACTTACACAGCAACGAAGGCTCACTGAGAAGGAGCTGCAATTGTACTATGGGCAAGGTTTTAGAACTAAAACAGATGTAGGTAGGACAGATAGCTTGGAAAACATGTAGAGAGCAGTGTGGGCTACATTCTTCCATAGGGTTTCATCCGACATACAAGTTTTGTCCTGAATATGCACTTCGAGCACATTATGGTATAATTTATCTTTAACGTCCTTTTTCTCTCATTTTGTTTTTTGTGCACATTTGTTCCTTTTTCTCGGGAAGTATTAAGAGTAGAGATCTGATTTTTGTTCCAGTTACTAAAACTACATTAATACAGAAACGGTGGTTTTTTAATGCATTTATCTTCAATGGTAAGAAATTTATTTCATTTTTAATGAATAAAACCGAATGAAAAAATTGAATTTTCCCAAAAAAGTTATAAAATATTTGTTTACAAACATATTCCTTTTAAAAAACCAACGTTTAAAGACAAGATACAGATCTAAAAGTCTACCAAATTTTGTTTCAATTGATCAAATAGTTTTTGAGAAAAAGGAACATGAACATCAATAATTTAACATGGCAGAGATACAGCTTACAACCTCCCCTTAAGAATGTTTTTTAAACATGACCATGTAGTCTCTTAAATCTTCAGTCTTAAATTTTTAGAATAATCTGCCTATTGCAATCGATACTCTAAATTTTTAGAAAAATCTGCCTATTGCAATCGATACCATGTCATGACTTTCGAAAAATTCTTTCATATCTTTACGTTTCATGCTCCCCTAAGTACGAAACCACCGCCCGTTCAAAAAAAATTTTTGTGATATTTATATATATATATATCTTTACACGATAGCGGCCGTAATTTTGAAGATATTTGAACCAAATTTTATTATTTTATTTCTAGGCCCAATAGTTCGGACAAGTTCGTTAATGAGCAAAATTGGCCCAAGGGGGTGGTCGGGGGAGGGGGTTGAAATTTTAAAACATTTTTATCTCGGCCCCTATGAAATATGGAGGGAAACTTTGTTGGAATAAATTAGAGTACTCCCTATGGAGTTCACAACGACACCAACGATTCGGGGGTTTTGGGGGTAACAGTGGGGGTGTTAGTGGGGGGATGAACCGACCAGGGTGGACTTACAAAATTCAAGCGATCGCATGCTTTTATTTCCAAGGTATGACAAAAATAGGCAAACTTACCTGCAATTGATTTGACAATTTAAATGTACTACTGAAAACTGATGCAAGTTTTCTACCAGTTTTTCACTCATAACTAGCGAACGAAAGTGAAAATAAAATATCCGACTTCTATGTGCATTCGCTCACTCTTCAGTCCACTTATGTTTAAAATTTCACATCTCTGCGTGGAGTAGATTTCGCTGAGCATCGCGGACGGACAGACAGACAGACAGACAGAAAGACAAACACTTCCTTATATTATTATAGATAGGTTAACTATTTCTCATTCGCACTGTTGGTAGCATTGGTTAGTATTTGGTAGGCCTAATTCACTGAATTGTTCGTTTTTAATTTATTCAGGGAATAGTTTCATCAAATCCCACTGGGGATTACCTGTGAAAAAAACAGCCTACGTTTCAAACAGATCAAAAAGAGTCCGTGAACTTGCGAAATGGAAGAGAGTGTATATTTAATTAATAGATGGCACCGCTGTGGTATTCTGTAGCGTTTCGTAATAAACTGTCCATTTAAATGGACATGCAATCAATTCGAAGTGCCCCAAGGGTCTTAGCAATGCCGCCACGTGCTAATCTGAACAAGTGAAACTCAACGCGTTTCTATAGCAACAACACCGCCACCTGTCTCCTCAATGTACAGCGTGTCATGGAAAGTTAACTTCTAGGACTTTACTTTTGAGACTTTGACCGTAACTATTAGGCTTTTTTTTTTACAAGAACAATGGATTTTTATAATAGTGTTCTAAAATTAGCATCGACTTCAACAAAACTCTTAGGGTTTATTTTTAGGAACACAATTAATTTGAAAAATACCGATGCTTTATAGTATATTGCGACACAAGGGCGGAAAGGCACGTTTACGGGTCGAGGAAACAGATTGAAAACCCGAGGCGCCTGCCCCGAGACCCGTAAGTTTTCGAGACCCGTAAATGCCTTTACGGTCCGTGTGTTGCATGCTATTTTTTGCACGACGGTTACTTATATCAATTTAATTATATTAATTGTGATATTAAAAGAAAATATTATGTATATACACTATGTTTATATCAGAAAGTTATTCGCATTTGTTATTAAGTGCCAGTATGGTACTTTATGAGATTGTGTGGGGGACGAAAAATGTCTGTCCGTCTGTCCATCCGTCCGTCCGTCCGTGTGTCTGTACGCGCTCTAACTCAAATACGCTTTATCGAATTTTGATGAAACTTGGTATACGCGTTTATAATGTCAATGGGAAGAACCCTATTGAATTTGGACCTAATCGGTTGCGCAGTACCGAAATAAAGAGTAATTAACAGTCACATTTATAATAATAATTTGTTCAATTCGAAGCATTTTGATTGACTCGCGGCCAACCAATCAGCACGCTCGTATAAAGCCTCTTTCAGTTGCCATGGACAGTTGACATCCACATGAAAAACAAATGTTCCCATATGTTCGATTATAGATGAAATGCTGTTGTATAATGACTAATTATTTTGCTAAAATTGATTACAATTAAATTAAAGCATTGAATTTTACTTCAGCCTATGTCAGATTAATAATTCCTGACCTCTTAATAAATAAAAACATTAAGCTATGAGACTATGCTTACGTTGGTACCTTTGCTTCAGCTAGAGACATATCAGCATTTATCACAGGGATATCTAGAATATTATTTTACCTATGAATGAAATAATACAAATAATTTAACACAAGGAAACTAGCAGGCTTGAAACATAGCCTTATTTCGAAATACGGTGATTTTTCTTTTCTGTGAGCTACGACGCTATAGTATTCTCTGGGATTGGACACTCAACATTCGCAGTGTGGTTTGGTCTTGGGGTAAGATGCTTGTCTAGTAACCAAGACATATCACGTTCGAGTCCACCCTAAAGCAAATTTTTTTTTTATTATTATCAATTGTGTTAAATTGAGCCTATTCCATTCTTGTGTTCTATTTTGTCAATGTGCTTAAATAAGTATTACATTTTTCTTTTAAGAAACTGGGAATTCATTGTCTTTCATTGACCTACAACATCATTCCTAAAGAATAACATAAGCCTATAAATGTTATTTCACGAACAGAAACTAGCTTTAAAGTTATTGCGTTGCGTTAAAATTGCATAAGCCTATACTCAGATCAAAACTGCATACCGCTAGGTGGAACTATCCTCTTCTTATTGGCTTACTGTACTATTTCATTGTCAATGCATTTTGTATAATGTTTACATATTTTAAGAATTAGTATATCAGTGTATACCAATATGAATTAAGGTTAAGAATCAAACTTTAGACCTTTGTTCTTCCGTAAGCCCTGCTTAATGAATCGATCTGGAGTTTAACTCGGAGATCTATTAAAAAAATATATATATATAAATTTTCTGTATATCATAACTGCAATTATAACTGATTAAAAAAGCATACTGGCACTTTGTTATATCAGTTTACCTGATTTTATTTCTAACGGAAAGATCATTGTTCATTCGATATCCATCTTGAATCACTATATTTACGCAAAAAAGTAATTGGTGAGCTTCTGTTTAGAAGAGTAATGATAACCTTTTTGTATTTATGTACGCCATTTCTTCAATTATTAAGTGCCAGTATGGTACTTTATGAGATTGTGTGGGGGACGAAAAAATGTCTGTCCGTCTGTCTGTCCGTCTGTCCGTGTGTCTGTACGCACCATAACTCAAGTACGCTTTTTCGCATTTTCATGAAACTTGGTATAAACATTCATAATGTCGATGGGAAGAACCCTATTGTTATTGAACCAAATCGGTTCACCGGTACCGGAGTAATGCCCAATTTAGTGCCTATTTTAATAGTATTATATTAGAAAGGCACCATAACTGAAATACGCTGTATCGGATTTCCATGAAACTTGGTATACTCATTTATGACATTCATGAGAAGTGCCCTATTGAATTTGAACCTAATCTGTTGACAATTGATAATAAACCCCAATTTAGTGTCTACTTTAAAGGCGCAATAACTCAAATACGCTTTATCGTATATTTATGAAACTTCGTATGCGCATTTATAATGTCCATGGGAAGACGTCTATTTATAATGGTTAAAATCGGTTGACCTGTTTCGGAGTAATGCTCAATTTAGTGTCTATTTTATGGCAATATACGTATTCGAAAGAATTTATAAAAAAAATGAAAATCAGTTATCTTGACAACACTGCCTATTGTTTTACTGTCATGTTATAAGGCCTTGGAAATTAAAATACAGGTAGCTATGACAAAAAACACTATTGATTTACATGCGCTTATCCAACTAGACCGTTAACCGTTAGCGAGATGGTAACGCTTTGGCCTCACATTCTGGAGTCCATGGTTCAAAACCCGAAACCGGCCAATTTGAATTTTTTTTTGTATTTTTATGTGAGCGTGCGATTGTCATGATATAACAAATCTGTACAGTTCAGGTGATGTTGGAAGATTTTAATCTCATTAAAAAAACTAGACCTTTGTTCTTCCGTAAGCCCTGCTTAATGAATAAATCTGGAGCTTAACTTGGAAATCAATTTAAAAAAAACATATTCTGCATATCATAATTGCAGTCATAACTGTTTAAACAAAAACATACTGGCACTTTGTTACATCAGTTTACTGATTTTATTGTTTATGGCAACCGAATATTTATAAAGCGGGGAGGCCTTGGTCATTACAGCCCACAAATAAGCGTTTGCGGGCGGTAAAGTAACTTTCTGCCCGTCGCCCCTAGCAACAAGATTGCGTGTGGTAATGTCAAGTTACGATCCATGTAAACAACTTTCGTAAGTAACACTTACTAGCTAAGGAGTGCAAAAAAAAATATTATTCTTGTCTATTGTAGGGTCTAGGTTAGAATAATACGATGCTGTGTGGAACCCTCATCAGAATTCCAGGTGGCCATGTAGGAAACTCTCCTGTATCGCGCCATTTTAATATCGTTCCTGACAGTGACGCGATGCATGACGGGAGCAGAGACACTGATGTCGATATTGTCACTCTTTCACAGGAGGCAGTGACTGGAACATTTGAAGAAGACGAGATATTCTTCTCTTCTAACAATAGTCAACGGGATACAGGTTTCGCAAAGGGGATCCCAGAGTAAAAGAATCTTTGCAGAATGACGCCACAGTCTTGCAACATATTAAGGGGAGTGGTGGCAGAAATCATGAAAATATAACAAAATTTTATTTCCTTATTTTTAAGTACATAATATCATTGGGATGATTATTCTAAAGTTTCATTTTGAAATTCAAACTATAAATGTTACGGTTCTTTTTTTTTTTTTTTTTAGTTCCAGCTTAATCTGAGTAGACGGCACAACATGCCATATACCATTTTACAGCTGAAAACAGGGTTGCCATACGTACGACTATAGTCGTATGCATACGACTATTTCATATATTTGTACGACGTACGACTCAACCACAAGTCGTACGCCTATTTGTACGGCTATTTTGAACATAAGAGTTTTATATTTTTTTAATCAACCTATTGACAAATTTTAAATTTTGATATGTATCCAGCTTTTGTTTTCTCAAGGTTTTTCTTTGAAGAATGTTGCTAAAATCAATATGATTAGAAATAATTACAACACTGTGGCAACTACTGTTTATTTAATGTTATTGTATTTTATCAAATTTAGCACATCGGAAGATAATGAACCTCGTCTAATCATTTACAAATACGATGATTTATTAACAATTAAATGACATATGTAAGGTGTATAATCCCGATTATTATTATTATTATTATTATTATTATTATTATTATTATTATTATTATTATTAACGCAATACGTTCATTACACTGAAAAATCACAAGTACACGACAGTTTTAACTAACATACGACTATTATCGAATATTGGTACGACTGTTCTACGCTTCTGATCTGGCAACACTGGCTGAAAATATCTCTACAGTATTTAAAGGTTACCAAAAATTACCAAAAGCAGAGAAAATCTCCCTTAAATGTTACATTTCAAGGGACAATTCGTATCTTTTATAAAAGGATTTCAATTATATGCTGATTGAAAATCGAGTATTATTAATATATTAATGAAAATAAATCTCTATATATATAAAAGGCTTCGTCCTGCCTGACTGACTGACTGACAGGAATCAACGTACAGCCTAAACTATAACAGGTAGAGACTTGGAATTTTGACAGTACCTTCGTTTCATAATGTAGGTGCTCAACTAAGAAAGAATTTTGAAAAATTCTGATTCTAAATGCCAAAAATTAAATGTTTTTGAAAGTACTTAATCCCTTTTTACATAGAATTATCAATTCCAAATCACAGAATATATTGTTGCCAAATGGTATCAGGTGGGCTTGGAAAAAACAATTGAAATGCACTTTTGACAAATAAGAGAAGTTATCAAAATAATTCATGTTATAAATAAATATTACAGAATGAAATCCACTAAAATAATGGAATCGCATAACTTTCTCTACCCTGGACATAGAGAAAACAAAACGAGGTATGGTAATGTGTATATTATTATATTATATCGCAGGTTTTTGGAGAGAAAAGTATGAAAGTGATAATGCTTTATGGTAACATAAGAGTGGGAAATTTCCCGCCTCGATATTACAATTTTATGTTACAGGAATTTCTGTTTCTTCTTATTTAAACCTCTACCAGGCTTGCTGTGCACTGTACAAGCGATGGGATGCAACATTCTAGATCCTCTATGAGCCATAAAAAACTATATCAAGCGTTTTCTGAGGGAATAGTTTGAGTGTAATAAGTCGTTCTTCCTATTTCAAATTATAAATGCCTATATAAGGACCTAGAATTTAAAATTGAAAATCCTTCATAAGCTAATTTCCAATTACAAAATACAAAACCCGGGCGACGCCGGGTCTTTTAAGCTAGTATTCAATAAACCACTTAATGTTGAGTTAGCAGGCATGACAATGGTGTAATGTTACTTAAGTGTAAAGAAGTAGACAAAATTACTTATTTCAAATTATAATTAAAATAATGTTATGTGTATGTTCAAGGAAGTCTTTTCGATGCCTGCAGGAATGTTGGAATGGAAATTAATACATAAAAAACTAATATACGATCATGGAACGTCAAAATAATGCTCTACAAAATATTAGAATAGCCGGTTAATCGTTCGAACAAGTGAAAAAATTCAAATATTTTGGGAGCAATAATTACAGACACAAATAATATTAAGGCAGAAGTTAAGTCTCGCCTAAAATCAGGAAATGCTTATTTTTATGCAGTTCAGAAACTCTTATCTTCTCGTCTTCTGTCCAAAAATCTTAAAATAAAGATTTATAAGACAATAAATTATCCTGCCGGTTGTATTATATGAATGTGAGGCATGGCCCCTTACATAATCTAAAGTGTTCGAAAACAGGGGGCTTAGGAAAATATTTGGGCCTGAGAGAGATGAAAATGGGGACTGGAGAAAATGCATAACGACGAGCTTCATAACCTCTACTCGTCACCGGATATAGTAAGGGTAATTAAATCACGGGGGATGAAATGGGCTCGACATGTTGCGCGCATGAGGGAGGAAAGACATATCTCAAAAGTACTGACTGGGACACCTGAAGGGAAAAGACTACTTGGAAGACGTATGTGGGAGGACAATATTAGGATAGATTTAAGGGAAGTAGGGATGGTTGGATGGAGTTATCAGAGAATAGAGTTGAATGGCGGGCCCAGGTAAGCGCGGCAGTGAACCTTCCGGTTTCATAAAATAGATAATATGCTTTTAGCTTGCTGAGGAATTGTCTATTGCCATTGAGTAAGTAAGTTAAGCAGTAAGTATGTTCAAGGAAACTAGTTTTTGTTATAGCTAGGGACCGGATTCTTAGGTTTTTACCTATTTTTTTCCTTACTTCCAAAACAAAAAGCGCTCATACACTTTTTCGAATCATGTACATAGGATTCACCCACATTAATTCTGTGGCACCTAAAAATACCTAAATGGGGTATAAAAACCTAAATATACCTAAACGGGATATAAAACCTTAAATATCTAATTTAGGCTCCTTTTTTGTCTTTTTTGTTTGTCAGTTGAGAAATCGATATTTTGCGGGGAGAGAATAATTTTTTTCGGGTAGAAATTAATACCACCAGCGTTTCATTCAACCCATTGTCGTCTAGTTTGGGCAGTATGAAGAGAGGAAAGGAGTACCGGCGCATTCCTTTTAAAATATTCGTACGAACAACCATTGTTGCCGTGTATGAACAAGGATATAGATTTCTGTGTTTTAAAGCACTTGTTTGCCTTTATTACTTCCCTATTATTCATACTGAGTGGTCACACTGTGAGTTTTAAGAATACGTGTTAATTATACCAAAACAAATGAAATCGAGTTTATTACGGCAGTGGATTGGCGACGACGTGAATTTCTTCTTCTTTTTCTTCTTCTGAGGTTATTTTATGACGTTGTACTCCGCGGGTTTCTACGTCTGCTCTGTACAATATGCTGTATATGACAGACGTTGTCATTCAATACAACTCACAGTTGAGAATCTTGAAAGATATTTAGTGACATACTGTAACCAGGAAAAGTGAGGCAATCTTATTTTCACTGCTTCTTTTGATTGTTTATGCTTTCCTTCTTCAATTGCATAATATTGTCCTAAAGCAAGTTTACACAAATTTAAGTCCATTTTGTTAAGTTAAACTTTACAATTATTATGTATTAAATCCAATGTAGCACATTCAAATTCATTAAACCAACTATTCTACCCGAAATCGATATTTTGGACAAAAAACCTAAAAAAAAAAAACTATTTCACTTAATAGAAAACCTAAAACAGTGTTTTTAAAAACCTAAAAATCCGGTCCCTAGTTATAGCACACATTGGTATAGGCTAGAAATAGCTGCATTTTGGTGCCCAGTAGTTATATTCTCGATATGTAGGACAGGTAGATTTTGTTAAACTACAATCTGCAAATAAAAGGCTAAAATCCCCTTATGGCGTGTTCATATCGAAATATGCAATATTTTGAATCCCACGAGCCGTAAGTCTATTAGGTTTTAACGTGAAAAACGCAGAAATTGCATTTTGTTACGCTATAGTATATTGCGATACAAATGCCTTTACGGCCCGTGTGTTGCATGCTATTTTTTGCACAAATGATTATTTATATCAATTTAGTTATATTAATTGTGATATTACCTGAAAATATTATGTAAATACATTAAAGATTACAGTGACCAAGCCGACAGTTCTTTCTTAACACACCCATCGGCAGATGTATTTAATTTGTTTATTCAGGTTGAAAATGTTATTGCAGAAAAACTTTATATATTTTACGAGTGTTTAGATAACTTGGACCACATTGTTATTCCATCCTCCAAAGTGGGCTGTTGTGAAGATCATGTTATGGAAATTATTCCTAAACTCATATTACATTACATGAAGTGCCGATTCTTTTTTGTGACCAAACAAATGAGGAAAGAACTAAATTCTTCTAAAACTGCAAAGTCTACCCGGAAGCTGTCTAAAGTATCTGACAACTGATCTTCGACAAGGGTGAGTGAGAATATAATTTATTACTGGTATGCATGCAAATAAAGAGTTATCTCCGCTTGCTCTCTTGAATTTCTGCCGCCTCTAGCAGACGCGGATCCATCTTGCGGAGGAACAGTGAACTTCTTCAGTGATCACACTTTTCCTTCTACTCGTTATGTATCGGGTATACTCGGCGACGTTCGTCTCTCGCAGTGTAAACTTTCACGAAGAGTACACAATTAGGAAAACCCATTCTTTATTATATAAAGCCTAAGTGAAATGAACACAATGAACAAATATTCTAATTTTATTTTTACTTACAATTTTCATAGCTCTGAACCACAAACATTTTTAATAATCTACCAGTGTAAATTTCTTAAAAATCCTGGAGTCAATGAATAATGGCGGGCGAAGCCGGGGGCAACAGCTGTAAAATATTGATGGTTTTATCTCTTGAAATATCGCTGATAATAATAATCCAAACAAACCATTCCTTCCCTTGAAACATTATATAATTTCTGAAAATTACACTGAATTGATCATAAAATTCACATCATATTCATGTCAATAAACAGCTGAGAAATAATACGTATTATGTGTTCACAGGTTCCTTTGGAACTGCATAATCGATTCTGATATAGTTTTCCCAGGGGGCGCTTTCATGTCGTGGAATGTACTCTAAAACAGGAATTTTAGCTGTTTCATTAATTATTAATGGCTTAGTTTATGAATGATTCGCGTGCAAGTGTTAATAAATAGGCTATAATGGTTTAATAATTATTATACTCTTAATTTTTGAATTTTAAAAGAATTATCGTGGCGAAGCCACGGGCACCTCCTAGTATTTTACAATTTCGTACATGTCAAAGCATTATTTAAGACTTATCGTAATTTGTTTAAGATTGAAATTTAAACCTCGTGGTGTTGATGGTTTTTCAGCTTAATAACAGTGATGTATTACTAGTAAACAAAAATCCCTTTGGAATCTGTCAAACGACAACTCGAATACTCCTGCCGAAATCCATCAACCTGTTTGTAAAGCCAACAATAATCACAGGCTCATCACAAAATTATCATGAAGTAATCGGCATTAATCGGGCTTTTCCACCGGTGGATTTACAGATGACTTTAAAAAGGTCCCCTTTTCACCATACAGTATTATGATAATTTTTCAAAAGAAAGTTTTTATTTACAGACTCTAGCTTAAACGAGAAATGGATAGATATCTCAAGAAAAACAGTTTCAAAGACTGAGCTGCATATTAATTTATTACAGTGTATTAATTATCACAATACAACCGTTTAGTAATTAAAATAGTATATTGCGATACAAGTGCCGTAAGGCACGTTTACGGGTCGAGGAAACAGCCGAGGGTTTTTAAGTTTTCGAGACCCGTAAATGCCTTTACGGCCCGTGTGTTGCATGCTATTTTTTGCACGATGATTATTTATATCAATTTAATTATATTAATTGTGATATTACCTGAAAATATTATGTAAATACATTCTTGAAAATAGATGTTTATTTCAGAAAGTGATTCGCATGTGTTTGTTGTTATGGGAACCGAATATTTGTCCTGGGGGCCGTGGCCATAAAGGCTTGTATTATGAAGTGTATCGTAATGAATTATGACGTAGCGCTTGGACCGTAAGTGTTTTAACCTCATCGCAACCGGCCTTAGCAACAAGACTGTGTGGGAATGTCAACTTACGATCCATGCAAACAAAGTTCGTAAGTACCACTTACTAGCTAAGGAGTGCAAAAAATAACTTAACTCATTGAAATGTAACATTGTTATTCACCGTAAGGCAGGATCTTTTCAAATAATGGTAATAAACAACGTTTCTCTAAGGAACTTAAGGATATATGATTTATTAATTTTCATATTTACGTTACGTAAATGGGATATCATGATCTCATTCTGGGAAACATGATAATTATGCATGGAGTGGATGTTGCTAGGAGGCCGAGGTCTTTATTATTAATAACTGCGAGGGCCTTGGTTTCCTCTGCATGCGGCCAGGACTTAAACAGATGAAGATTAATTGCAAACTGCTCGACCATCTCGTCTCGTCTCATCTCAATATCAAGCAAACACGAACCACCCCAAGTAAAGCGAATGAATAGGATGTAGTAACTAAACCACTACGTAATGAGAGAAGAGAGATTAAGAGAGTTCATTACATTGCTTTTATCCCTCCCATGTTTCATGACTTTTATTTCTTTATTCCGTTTGAAGATGGTGGACGTTTTAACTGAAGGAAAACAATTTTCTTCTTTTTTTTTTTTTTTAGACCCGAGTTTAACAGAACTAATCGCACACTCACTTGAAAATACTTAATTTTTGGATTTTTCAATTCTGGATTAGACCTATTGAATTTTTTGAATTTTGGATTGTTGGAGTTTTTAATATGGGGTTTTTGGACTTTTTTCATTTCGGATTTTTTAATTTCGATTTTTTAATTTTGGAGTTTTTATTGTAAAATTTTGGATTTTTTATTTTTAAATTTTGGATATTTGAATTGATCTTGAGTTTTTTACTTTTTAAATTTTGGATTTCTGGACTTTTGAATTTTGGATCTTTTAACTATTAACTTTTGGAATTTTGGATCTTTTAATTTTTGATTTTTTAAATTTTGGATCTTTTGAATTTTCGTTATTTTTTAATTTTGGATTTTCTATTTTTTAATTTTTAATTTTTGAACTTTTTTAAACTTTGGATAAGCCTAATCATTGAGTTGATTGTTTTCTGTGCAGTCCGTTCCGTCACACCTCACTAATTTTTTGA
Organism: Ectobius pallidus; assembly: GCA_964059195.1. Classification (NCBI taxonomy): domain Eukaryota; kingdom Metazoa; phylum Arthropoda; class Insecta; order Blattodea; family Ectobiidae; genus Ectobius; species Ectobius pallidus. Next base: position 167,757,046 of record CAXKWD010000008.1, on the reverse strand, counting down.
CGATTTTTGAACGTTACACAAGCTCTCGATTTACCGCTACCGCGGCTAAAGGAGTTTCACTTCAAAAAAGTCAAAACGGCCGGTTTCGGATTATAACCAAGGACGTCCAGAATGTAAAACCAGGACGTAACCATCTGGGCCACCTCGCTTAGTTTAACGGTCTAGTTTGATAAGCATATATAAAGGAATAGTGTTATTTGTCATAGCTAATAGTATTGCAATTTCCAAAGCCGTATATGATCACAGTAAAACAATATGTTGTCATGACGACTGATTAGCATTTCATTCTAGTTTATTATTTAATTGTTGTAACTTAAAGCTTCGAAAAGTAACGCACAATATTTTTTTTTTAACAAAAAGTTGAATAGGTACAATTACAAACAAATGCACACATGAAGGGACATCTTTCTTCTATTTTTCTATATAGTCACCAAGTTTCTCGACACATTTCTCCCATCGTGATACCAGTTTCAAAATACCCTGTTCATAGAAGTCCGTTCGGTTGGAGTATAGTCATCTGCTGGCTTGTGTTTTCACTTCTGCATCTGACGCAAAGCGTTTACCGGCCAGGAATTTCTTCATGGGACCAAACAAATGAAAGTCTGACGGTACCAGGTCTGGACTGTATGGAGGATGCTGGAGCACATCCCAACCAAATTTGTTGATTTTCTCACGAATAGCTGCAGCAACATGGGGGCGAATATTGTCGTGAAGAAGTCTGACACCATCAGCTTGACTGTTAGTAATATTATTTATTTAATCTTCCCATAGTTATGGGTTATGCCTACATAGACAAAGAGTACCAGAAAAGAAGAAGAAGAAAAAAAAGGTAAATTAGCAATGAGCCTTTCTCAATATTTTCATAAGCAGAAGATGAATACTTCACAGAATTTCTACTTGAGCAGCGCCTTGGAAAATAATATTACACATCACTTCCCATAACTAATTATTTCACAGAACTTATTTGTAATTAAACACGGAGGAGAAGAAGAAGAAGACTGAATATTATGAGAAATTGATTAGAGCAGCAACTGATGTAACAGCGACCAAAGCCTCCTATTACTGCCTGTAATTGAATAACTTGTGAAAAGAAGCACGATGCAGAAGAACTGAACTTTTACGCTCGACATATCCTGCCTGATTCAGAAACTTAATCAGTGGAACTAGTTTCATCTGGATGAACAGAAATACTTTCAGGTAATCAGTGCAGTGTCTGTAGTTTACAGTAATTATTTAGCTCATGAGTAGACCTGGGATTTTAAGGCAAATGAATATTTTGTTCCTTTTGAAATAACATGAAAATTTTTAAATATGGGGACGTTTCATGATAAATCACTTACATTTATCGAGTTTTATAGTGCCCTAAAATGCCTATTTGGACCTTTAGAGCCTATTTTACTGTTTTGTGCCTAAAATGCCGTATTTGGTACATTTAAAATAAAATTCAACTTCCGTCACTTTTAGGGTATTCCAATAGGGACTTCCGAACTTTGAAAGTTGGTAACGGTCATACTGTTGAAGCTATATCTGTCGAATTGGCTGTCATTTATTCAGTATGTTTCGCCAAATCACCATGGACGGAAATAGCGTTCAACAACACGTGCAAGTGATAAAATTATTTTATGAAAATGGATGTTCAGTTCGGGCAACGTTCCGCGCGCTTCGTCCATTTTACGGTTGCCATAATCGGCCCATTTCTGGATGAATGGGTACGTCATCAAACCAAACTGTCGAATTTGGGACGATACCAGTCCACATGAGATCCAAGAGCGTCCAATGCATCCCGAAAAAGTCACTGTTTGGTGTGGATTTTGGGCTGGCGGCCTCATCGGTCCTTATTTCTTTCAGAACGACATTGGCCAGGCCATCACCGTCAACGGCGAGCGCTATAGGTTGATGATTACCACCTTCTTTTGGCCTAAATTGGATGATATGGACTCCAACGAAATGTGGTTTCAACAGGACGGCGCTACGTGCCACACAGCTCATGCCACATTGGACATTCTGCACGAGCGATTTGAGGGCATGGTCATCTCACGTGGAGGTGATGTGAACTGGCCACCGAGATCGTGCGATTTGACCCCGTTAGACTTTTTCTTGTGGGGTTTTCTTAAGTCGTAGGTCTATGCGAATAAGCCACAAACCACAGTGGCCCTCAAAGACAACATAACCCATGCCATCGGTCAATTTCAGCCTGATTTATGCACCAGAGTCATGGAAAATTGGAAATTTCGGATGATATCTCACACATACTTTGTTTTATTTAAATTTAAAGATAGGAAGTGCTTAATGAAAGACCCTTTACAATCTTATAATGGTCATCCCTCAATGAAAAGCAGAACAGCAGAGGTGGGTTTTTCACAGAAACTTGATTATTCCAAACAATTGTCGCTAAAGGAATGCTGACTGACGGGGGAGGGGGAGGATTAAGGGGGAAGGACTACTGTGTCAAGTCACCAGTGAAAGAACATCTGTTTAAGTGAATACAGTTTGTGATGCCTAATTTGGCAGTTAATTCTGTTAAGAATAGGTATACCAAGTTTCTTGCAGTAAAAAAAAATCATGTTACAGTTTAGGCTAAGTGTACATTGTAATATTTTAAAGTGTATTTTATATCTATTTACACATTTTTAAAGCATATTTTAAATGCGTATTTTCTCTTTTAAAAGCCTATTTACTTGTTTTAAAAGCCTATTTTAGGTGCCTAAAACTAATTTTTTTAGAGCCTAAAATCCCAGGTCTACTCATAAGTCAGGGACCAATCACAAGTCTCTATCGTCATAACACTTGTTTTATTTTCTTTTTTTTAAATTTCAGAAGTAGTTAGGCTATACTCCTATCTACGAGGCTATATCAGGAGTTCGAGATCTGTGTCTGTACAGTAGGGTAGGCCATGGAACTATTGCTTGTCAATTGCTTCTATTGTTGGTGTATTTTATGTCAGTAAATTTCAACTGATATTAATTTAAATGGATATGATACAGGATGAAATGGTGAGGATCATAGGCGTACCGAGGGGGGGGGGGGTTTGGGGGTTTTAACCCCCCCCCCATTGATAAAAAAAAAATTGTATAATTTTTTAAAGTCTGCCGATAAATTACTTAATCTCTATATATATAAAAGGCTTTGTACTGACTGACTGAATGAATGACTGACTGACTGAATGACAGGAATCAACGTACAGCCTAAACTATAACAGGTAGAGACTTGGAATTTTGACAGTACCTTCGTTTCATAATGTAGGTGCTCACTAAGAAAGGACTTTGAAAAATTCTGATTTTAAATGCCAAAAATCAAGTGTTTTTGAGAATACTTAATCCCTTCTTACACAGAATTATCGAATCCGAATCACATTTGACATTAAAACATATTGTTGCCAGTGGGTTTCAGATGGGTTTGGAATTAAATTAAATGGAAGTTTGACAATTACAGTTGGCTTTGTCTATTTTTGTCATACCTTGAAATAAAACTTGCGCGATCGCTTGAATGTTGTAAGCTCTAATATGGTCAAACATTGTTTTATTTGGACGAAACTCACTATACAGGGGTTTTCTGGACCAAGGACCTCGAATCTGAGGTCGCTTTTACCAGGCGACGCTATCTAATCGTGGTATGTAGTCCACGTGATTTAGGTGTTAATAAATATAATGGGGGATATTCTAAAAAAGTAAGCATAAAGTATGAGCGACTACTTGCTGAGCAGTGTAGTCACTCACAAGTCCTATGCAAAATAACACCGCAACGACAGAAAGTTCTGACTCACCGGCTATCACTTTATGCTCACCCAACCCACACGAAACATGCACCTGCATAAACAAACTTACGAAAATAAACAAGGGTCTTCTCGCAGTGGGAGATGCCAGATCAGCATTATGAAGAGGAAGACAATTAATTATTTCTGCTCTCTCTGAAGGGACTGCATAGAATGGTCATTTACATCATCATATCAGATACCGCAATGGAAGAAGTACAGGATCACATAATCTATAATATTTTAGGATTAAATTAGTTTAATGAAAATTCATAACATAATTGCAACATTTAATATAATTAGTATTTTTAAATGTGATATGAAACATTCATATAACGCCCTCTACTCTTAATATAGCCTATTCTAGTGTAGAGTACACGGCTGTATTGCAGTAGTGCGCATTCACTTGTATCTGCCTCGTTTCCAAGTCGTATTATTCGCGAGGCAAGACCAAAAAATCCAAGTCTATATTGTATAAAATGAATGGCTTATAACTAGCCTTCAGAGAATTTCTTGGGAGAAGTTTTTCAAATAGTACTTATTACAATATATTATAGTAGGCCTACATAATAAGCCTATAAAATTGTTAAAACTATTTCGAGAAAATTAAGAAAAATTAAATTTTCGTCAAATAAAGTGCTTGTAAAAAAAAGTCGTTGCCGTACCTCGTGCCGCATCCCTTAAGGATACACAATCCAAATAAAATCTTAATAAATGCACTCGAATACTTTTGTATAACCTAAGCGTGGCAGTACACCTTTCTTCAAATTCTAATATAGAATAAGAGGCCGTGTTGCAGAGAATAGGTATTCAGTTGTATTAGCCTGATGCAAAGCTTTACCGTTCACCAGACAAGATTGAGTTTCTGTGAACGATGCCTGCCTTGTAACTACCCGTCAGAATTTTTTTTTTTCGAAAAAAATATTTCAAATAAAAGTTTAGCTCTTAGCATAAGCACCTCAATTACAAAATTTAAACAGAATTTTTAAATCCCTAGTACCTAGTACTGATAGATGGATTAAAACTAAAAATTTGTAGTTTTCATTCTTTCTGGAATGTCCATATATTCCACGCGAATGATCCTAATAGCATGCTGTGAGAGAAGTGAGTGTGCTGTTTTGGTAGCTCACAAATTCCTACTTAATACTCCCTCCACTCGGTCTTTACTGCATGCGGAATTGAAGCGGGCACTAAGCGACAGAGCACAAAGAGAGTCATGTCACGTGGGCGCAGTGGGTGGGGGAGTCCCCATGCTTTTTATGCATACGAATGCAAGTGCAAACTTGAAATCTGCCAGTAAGAACTTCATACTCCTTTTTTTAGAATATCCCCCAATGATTTAACTATTATAGGCCTACTCTTAATTTTTAATTTTTGAAATAATTAACGCGGGCGAAGTCGCGGGCACATGCTAGTATATATATAAAGCGTGGGAAGCTTACAACTCGTTATTTTGCGTCTTAATTTTTAAAATTTTCCGGGGGAGGACCCCCGGGCCCCCCTCTTCCTGGGGGGTATTCCAGACCCCGCGGATGTTATAACCCCCCCCATATGGTCGGCCTGGTTACGCCTATGGTGAGGATGATTCATGGTATGTAAATATCCAATTCGGCATTTGCCTTTACCTCTGGGGAAACCATGAAAGAACCCATGTCGGAGTTTCCATTTTGTTTTGAGTTACCTATACCAAGAGCTAAAATCTTTATTTGATTTTTGGTAGTTATAAGTAGAGCCCGGATTTCCATGCAAATGCATGTTTTTAAATACTTTGGTTACACTTCTCTAACTTTGTAGTTACTCATTACATGACTTAAGGATTCCAAATAACCATATTTTTTCCGTGCATGTTTGCATATTTCGGCCTTTTTATGGCAAAATTAATGCATAATGCATGTTTTGGATTTTTTGGGTTTAATGTAGCATATTCAGACGTTTTTAATGCATATAAACCCTCATTTTCTGATTTTAGTGCATAATATCAAGTTACCATGTTAAGTTTGATAGTGCATGAAAATCCGGGCTTTACTTATAAGCCACTCATTGTTTGTAGAAACTCAGCCTTGCCTGCTGAACAATAAAGCTTTGCATCAGGTTCAGACAATTGAATACGCTGTGAGAAAGGCATATTGGCCATGCTTGGATTAAAGAAAGTTACATGAGTGCATTAATAAGGTTTTATTTGCATTGTGTATCCTTCGGGGATGCGATGTGGTAACAACATCTACTCTTATACAATTCAACGGCTCTAAATAGCGAGCTCACTCCCTCACTTCGTGAGACATCGGGTATACACGACGATCTTCGTCTCTCGCAGTGTAAACTTTCACGAAGAGTACAAAATTAGGAAAACTGTTTCTTTATTATGTAAGGCCTAAGTGAAATGAACACAATGAACAAATATTTTAATTTTATTTTTACTTACAATTTTCAAAGCTCTGAACCACAAACATTTTTAATAATCTGCCAGTGTAATTTTCTTAAACATCCTGGAGTCAATTAATAATGGCGGGCGAAGCCACGGACACCAGCTATAATATATTGATAGTTTAACCCTGGAAGTAACGCGGACAATAAAAATCCAAACAAACCACTCCTTCCCTTGAAAAATTGTATAATTTCTGAAAATTACACTGAATTTATCAAATAAAATTCACATCATATTCATCTGTCAGTGAACAGTTCAGAAACGATACGTATTATCAGTGTTCACAGGTTCCTTTGGAACTGCACAATCGAATCTGAGATCGTTTTCCCAGGCGGCGCTTTCTAATCGTGGAATGTACTCTAAAGCCGGAATTTTAGCAGTTTCATTAATTATTAATGGTTTAGTTTATGAATGATTCCCGTGCAAGTGTTAATAAATATAATGCTTTAATAATTATTATTATACTCTTAATTTTTAATTTTTCAATTTAATATCGTGGGCGAAGCCGCGGGAATCTCCTAGTTATTTACATTTTTACAACCAATTTGCACGAAGAGAATGCCATACACAATATATTATACTATGAGGAAAACTTTTATTTCGGCAGAGGAAGTTATGTTTCACGTTAGATATTTTTAGAAATTATATAACTAGGGCCCGGATTTTTATGTGCTAAAAAACTTAAAAATATTTATTTTTTATGTGCTAAAATGTTTAAATTAGGTGCTAAAATTTAAAAAAAATGTGCTAAAACTAAAAAAAAATATTTTTCTAAAAAAGAAACAAAAACACCAGAATGTGTATTGAAACTCGCCAATTGCAGCTAAACATCAGATGTAAAATGCTGACTGGAGTTGCAGTGCGCAACAAATGTCATCTCCAGATTATGGATCACAAATCCTTGCCTATTATCCGAGAATAATGCCTTATATTGAGGGAAGGAACGTTCTACATCACACATTGTTAACCTTGCATATTTGTAGAGGGGTATATCACTAACACACACACAATCAAGTTCACTTATGTTTTGACCTTCCAAAACTTGAGCGACTTTGCAGAGGGTTTGGTAGCCACCATTTTTCTCAAACATATCTTTAAATTTTGTTCTTAGAACTTCTATTTTCGAACCTGAGATAGTGCTAAGTTGCCTTTCAACATATTGTATTTCTTTAACTGAACTGTGCAATGTTGAGATTGGGTTCTGTTCTTCCCCGATAAGCAAGTGCAAGTGAATCACTCTCACCTCATTGCAAGTGAAGCATTTTGCGTTGAATGCTTTCGAGATACAAATTTTTGTTGTAAAATGTTAAAAGAGAATGAGGAAAAGTACTAAAATATTTATTTATGGAGAATATATCGAAAATATTTATTCATATAACTTTTTTGTAAAACATGTATTTTTATGCCAAATAAAATTTAGAATTTGCGTTTGCCTGACCTCGATTTGGATATAAAACTTTGTTTTAGGAATGTACGCATCAGGAAAAAAAATATTTTTTTACATACAAATCCGGGCCCTATATATAACATTGGTCCACCTATAGATGATTAACACTTATATGTGAAACATTTATTTAGCACTGTGTTATCGGCAAGTAAGCCTAAATCACTGAACCGAATACAAGCCTAATGAAGCTCTTAACATAAACTACTAATGGTGCAAATTAACCACATTACTAAATCATAACAAGATTTAAACAGCTTGTAATTGGCATGGAAAGGGGTTACAACATTAACTAATTCAAAATGTGCTAATGTGTTGAATCCATTAATTATACAGGGTGTAACAAAAAGGTAGGTCCAAACTATGGTGCAAAATTGCACATAAAGGGTGAAATAAACCTGAATCACTTAGCAGAATACTCGAAAAAAAAAAAAAAAATGGAAATGGTAGTCATAAAAATAACTGTGGGAAACAGAACATCATAATCCATAAATCTACTCTTATAAAATTTAACGGCCCTAAATAGCGCGCTCACTCGCTCGCCCGCTTCGTGAGACATCGGGTATACTCGGCGATGTTCGTCTCTCGCAGTGTAAACATTCACGAAGAGTACAAAATTAGGAAAACCCTTTCTTTATTATATAAAGCCTAAGTGAAATGAACACAATGAACAAATATTCTAATTTTATTTTTACTTACAATTTTCATAGCTCTGAACCACAAACATTTTTAATAAACAACCAGTGTAAATTTCTGAAAAGTCCTGGAGTCAATTAACAATGGCGGGCAAAGCCGGGAGCACCAGCTGTAATATTATTGATAGTTTAACTCTTGATAATATCGCTGATAATAAAAATCCAAACAAACCATTCCTTCCCTTGAAACATTGTATAATTTCTGAAAATTGCACTGAATTGATCAAATAAAATTCACATCATATTCATCTGTTAACAAACAGTTGAGAAAGAATACGTATTATGTGTTCACAGTTCGCTTTGGAACTGCATAATCGAATCAGGCGGCGCTTTCTATTCGTGGAATGTAACTTACTCTGAAGCCGGAATTTTAGTTGTTTCATTAATTATTAATGGCTTAGTTTATGAATGATTCGCGTGCAAGTGTTAATAAATATAATGATTTAATAGTTATTATACTCTTAATTTTTAATTTTTTAATTAATTATTGTGGGCAAAGCCACGGGCACCTGCTAGTTTTATTACAAAAACACATAATCAAAATATGTTTAAAAAACGGCTGAACTACCCAACTGATCTAATATATTCCGATTTTAATGTATTTAGCATAGAGCAAATCTACAGATGCTCCTTATTAAAATTCTAGCATATACATAAGACAAAATTCCTAGCTGTTAAACATGAAAATAGCACTAGACGGAATAAAACTAGTAAGTTCTTCTTTCACCCATAGGCTAAACTTTATTTTTCAAGTTCCCTAATAAATAATAGACAATATCACAAGAGACATTAATTCTATCTCGGAAGCTGAACTTATGCGTGTGACAGAAAATTTCCTAAAAAGGTGCCAGTATTGTGTGGATGCAAGAGAAGAACATTTCCAACATCTCTTGTGATGAGACACGTGGTTATTTTCATTATAAATTCCGGGGTGCGCGGGGTTTATCCATCTCTAAAGCTATGTTGGGCTGGTATAGTGTGTTAAGTCACTCTAATTCTCAGTAACACCCCGGAATTTAACTGTAATTGTGAGAACCTGAGTAATTTCACCGTTAGCGGCTTTATTTGCGTAGATATTTCGCCAACTCGTACGTGAAACACACTGTATATTATGTCTGTTGTTTGCGAATCCAAACCTTAGCTGCAATTTTCAGGAGATTGAATAAAAACATTAAGGGCGAAGTTATTAAATGAAACAATACGAATCCGTTTCCCGGGAAAACATTTGCCTGTGTTATGTGACAACGTGTCTTGTTTGCATTGCTCCCATGAGATCGCTTGTGCTGCGCCCTGGTGAGCGCTTTATTCTAATGAACCGCCTCCCTCTTTCGCATTTTTAAAAAGCGAGTGGGTTGCATACTTCTTGCTTACTGTGAGGAATATGAATACTTAAGGAAGCTAGGGTTACTCCCTACATTTTTAAAGATACTTCGTCAGTTTATTAGTTATTAAATTATTCAAAAAATTATATTTAAAAGACCCCCGGCGTGGTCTTGTGGTTAGCGTCGCTGACTACAGATCCGTCGGCCAGGGTTCGATCCCCGGTACCTTCTCGGATTTTTCTGAGGTAGGGAGATCTGGAACGGGGTGCACTTAGAATCGTGATTCAAATTGAGGAGCTACTTTTGCTGAGTACCCAGGATATATAAATTACAATCTCAAACATTTTAAGAGGATATATATATATATATATATATATATATATATATATATATATATATATATCACCGCCGTCTCGAGAATTACACTGCCTGTCCTATGCTTTACTTTATCATGGAGTTCAGAGTATAGCTCAATTGCGTAATTTCTCCAGTAGAGGCGACAAAGTTCACACCCAGATTGCATGAAATTCCAGCATACTTTAGTTTCCGAGTTTATACTTCAGAGGGCAACACAGAGTATACGGTAATGTAAAGGGTATTGCAGCTGAGTGTGAAAGGTGCTGCCATCTGTAATGTCGCCGCGTACGCAAAATTAGCCGTATAGGACAGGCAGTGTATACACGTGTAATACGGTCTAGAAGGCAGTGATATATATATATTGTGCTATTAATATTATATATATAATTTTGTTTGGTCTTTCAATGTTTCAACCCAATTTATTCTATAAAAATGTATTTTTCTGTTTTTTGTAATTTCTATATAAACCACTGGTTAATGATGAAAAATTATTTTATATACAATATACTCATACATTTATAATTTTCGTTTGTAGTATACTGTGCATTGATATAAAATTAGATTTATATTAGTCTATTATAACCATAAACACGAGCTTTGCTCATCTAGGGACATACCTTACATTTTTTTAAGCTAACTTAGAAATAGTATTTTCTGTTGGTTTTTGTTTTACCTGTACTAATGTTGAAATAAGGTAATAATGTATGTAACAATAAACTTCAAACTTCAAACTTGATAGAGAAGTAGCGGCTCCGGTCAAGAAAACCACCATTAACGGCCGTGGGTGTCGGCATGCTGACCACATGCCCCCCAATCATGTCGTCTGCCTATAGGTAGATGACGCAGCGGTCGGGTGGTAGGCCTTGTTCCTTAGGGGATGTCGCGCCATGGAGTTTAGTTTTAGTTTAGTATTAATGCTCAGAACCTGGCATGAAATTCGAAATTACATAATATTTCATGATTTTCATCAAAATCTCATTTATGTATAGCTTTTACTCGTTGCTTCGAGCTATTTCCACGGCCGCAATGCAATGTAGTTCCTGGATATAGGCTAGCAGTCAACAAAAAGTCTGGCGTGGAAAAAAACTAGCATTTGTTATTTGCAACACGTATGCCGGGAGCAATGTTATAACGTTGTATGAGAATCGAACATCTGCAAATACGAACACCTTCATGGTTCTTTCACAGGCGGCTCTGACGTGAATAACAGCAATATCACATCTCACTTCAAAGAAACAGTTTCACAGAATGAGAGCTTCGGATGCTGAATGAATTCCATGGGATGTCAGTTATCATGGGAAATGCCATGAGCGACTTCCTTTATAACGAGTAATGACGGATAAAATGAAATAAATAATAAAATCAGGTAAACTGATATAACAAAGTGCCAGTATGTTTTTGTTTAATCAATTATAATTGCAATTATGATATACAGAAAATAATTTTTTTTAATCAGATTAAAATCGACCAGCGTCAGCACAACTACAGATTTGTGATACCTTGACAATCGCGCACTCACATAAAAATAACAAATAAAATTAAAAAATCCATGTGAAATCGGCCGGCTCCGGGATTTGATCCGGGGATCTCCAGAATACGAGTTCAAGGCGTTACCATTTGGCCACCTCAGTCAGTTTGACGGTGATGTTTGATAAGCTTATGCGAAGGGATAGTGTTAACTGTCAAATTATACCGGTAGACAAAAATTAAAAAAAACATGACATTTAATTAGTTGTTACTCTGGTACCGATCAACCGATTAGGTCCAAAATTAATAGGCTTCTTGCCATGGATGTTATAAATGCTTATGCCAAGTTACACGAAAATCCGATAAAGCATATTTAAGTTATGGGGCCTTTTGTTATACAATACCATAAAAATGCACTAAATTGGGCATTATTCCGGTACCGGTACCGGCCAACCGATTTGGTCCAATATCAACAGACGTCTTCCCATGGACATTATAAATGCGTATACCAAGTTTCGTGAAAATCCGATAAAACGTATTTGAGTTATGACGCTTTTAAATAAAAACACTAAATTGGGTTTGACGCCGGTACCGCTTTGGTTCAATAACAATATGGTTCTTCCCATGGACATTATACATAAGTATACCAAGTTTCATGAAAATCCGATAAAGCGTATTTGAGTTATGGCGAGTACAGACACACGGACGAACGGACAGACAGACAGACAGTCAGTCAGTCAGTCAGTCAGTCAGACAGACAGACAGACATTTCACTACCTATTGACCGTTGGCCCTTATTTGGACCGATTCTACTTCTCTAATTTTCCCTCCTGTTCTTACAGCACTCATCTGTTTCCTGATTGGTTGGTCTTCAACAAATCCTTTCTCCAATCCGGATGTCCCCATTCACAGCAGTCCTATAAATACACGCCATCTAATCCCTCCTTGACAATGAAGCCTCAGTTTGGCTTCGAAACGTCGGAATTAATCCAATTCACCACCTGGTTAGTAGCCCGGGAAAATATCATATATTACCAGCACCAGGAAAAATTCAAAGCACATTTCATTATCCACTCTGCTCTGGCGTTAATAAGGATTCTGCTATTGGCCTCATCAAGTTGTGAGTTATAAAGGTGTAATATACGGGTATGTATTATTGCCCACTCTCAACGTGATGGGCATGCCAGTTCAGCATTAATTTATTTTTCGCTAAGGGTGTCCAAGTAGTATAGGACTTACTTCTTAAGTAATAAAATAAATGTTTTATAATGTAAATTCATATATAATGCAGTGTCATCCACAAAATTGCTTTTAACATTATTCATTCCTTAAAAACCAATTATAAGTCATAATGGTGAATTTATTTGTAATTTTTTTTTTAAATTTGTGTCTTTTTTTTCACTATTTTTGCCCTATTAATAATATTATTGGTCCGCCGGTGTGGTCTTGTGGTTAGCGTAGCTGACTACAGATCCGTCGGCCCGGGTTCGATTCCCGGTACCTCCTCGGATTTTTCTGAGGTAGGGAGGTCTGGTAGGGGTGCACTCAGCCTCGTGATTCCAAATTGAGGAGCTACTTGATAGAGAAGTAGCGGCTCCGGTCATGAAAACCACCAATAACGGCCGTGGGTGTCGGCATGCTGACCACATGCCCCCCAATCCTGCCATCTGCCTACGGGAGATGACGCAGCGGTCGGGTGGTAGGCCAAGTCCCTCCAGGGATGTAGCGCCACGGAGTTTAGTTTAGTTTAGTTTTAATAATATTATTAGGGTGTACAAAAGATAAAATCAGAAATCTCTATATATATAAAAGGCTTTGTCCTGACTGACTGACTGACTGATTGACCGAATGACAGGAATCAACGTACAGCCTAAACTATAACAGGTAGAGACTTGGAATTTTGACAGTACCTTCGTTTCATAATGTAGGTGCTCACTAAGAAAGGATTTTGAAAAATTCTGATTCTAAATGCCAAAAATTAAATGTTTTTGAAAATACTTAATCCCTTTTTACATAGAATTATCCATTCCAAATCACAGAATATATTGTTGCCAAATGGTATCAGGTGGGCTTGGAAAAAAAAAATGAAATGCACTTTTGACAAATAAGAGAAGTTATCAAAATAATTCATTTTATAAATAAATATTACAGAATGAAATCCACTAAAATAATGGAATCACATAACTTTCTCTACCCTGGACATAGAGAAAACAAAACGAGGTATGGTAATAGATGAAAACTATGAGAAATAGCTATAGACTATAAAAGAATGCCGAAAATAACTAACGACCGAGAGAAGGAAGGCATGAGGCCTAATCCATGGCATTAAAAAGAAGAAGAATTCTTTAGTTTTCTGTATTCCCTCATTGATTTGCAAAAGTACATAATATGTCTGAAACCGGGATATCTATGCAGAAGTTTTCAACAACATTTATTCCATACTAGCTTAAAAGACCCGGCGTTGCCCGGGTTTTGTATTTTGTAATTGGAAATTAGCTTATGAAGGATTTTCAATTTTAAATTCTAGGTCCTTATATAGGCATTTATAATTTGAAATAGGAAGAACGACTTATTACACTCAAACTATTCCCTCAGAAAACGCTTGATATAGTTTTTTATGGCTCATAGAGGATCTAGAATTTTGCATCCCATCGCTTGTACAGTGCACAGCAAGCCTGGTAGAGGTTTAAATAAGAAGATACAGAAATTCCTGTAACATAAAATTGTAATATCGAGGCGGGAAATTGCCCACTCTTATGTTACCATAAAACCGTTTTGGAGATGAAATTAAACAGGAAGCATTATCACTTTCATACTTTTCTCTCCAAAAACCTGCGATATAATATAATAATATACACATTACCATACCTCGTTTTGTTTTCTCTATGTCCAGGGTAGAGAAAGTTATGTGATTCCATTATTTTAGTGGATTTCATTCTGTAATATTTATTTATAACATGAATTATTTTGATAACTTCTCTTATTTGTCAAAAGTGCATTTCATTTGTTTCTTCCAAGCCCACCTGATACAATTTGGCAACAATATATTCTGTGATTTGGAATGGATAATTCTATGTAAAAAGGGATTAAGTATTTTCAAAAACATTTAATTTTTGGCATTTAGAATCAGAATTTTTCAAAATCCTTTCTTAGTGAGCACCTACATTATAAAACGAAGGTACTGTCAAAATTCCAAGTCTCTACCTGTTATAGTTTAGGCTGTACGTTGATTCCTGTCATTCAGTCAATCAGTCAGTCAGTCAGTCAGTCATTCATTCAGTCAGTCAGGACAAAGCCTTATATAATATAAAAGGCTTATATTTATTATATATATATTATATATAGAGATGTAGCAAACAGAATGTAAAATAGCGCAAGCAGATTGTAAAATAAAAACCCCTGCTTCAACACCGTAAATGAATAAACATAGAAATGAACTCTATGCATTCGAAACATTTCATTTAAAAATTCAATTCGACGACAATTAAAATTTCTCTTTGCATTTGTTTTAATGGACAGAAAAAAATAATTCAAGCGAAATTGTGAGTTCACAGTGATTTTGTTTCACAGTGGGCTGTGGATGGAAGTATTTCTTGCGTCCCAGTATTGTCATAGGTAGGCCTAATCCCACGAGAGTTTACGAGTTTATCGATAGATTCGTGACTGCACAGCAAGAGCGAATTTATCTGATGAAACTCTTTCACTTGAGGTGGATTTATTAAGAATATTCCATGAGTAAAAATGTAACGGATTATACAAATAATAATTACATTCGTGCTTTGTTGTATAAAAGCAAAACTAAAAACTACGAGGTCATGGCCTACTATGAATCAACCATCCGTGAATCGATTCGAGCTACCATGTTGTGACCAGTGCTACCAATTGTGCATAAGACATAGGTAACTTCTTTAACTAGTAGTTAACTTGGCAGAACGGAATAAAACCACACGAACTGGTTTGCACCGAATCGAAATTGTGTTTTTTAATCAATGTACATTTTATATTATTTCAATTTCCACACAAGTTGCGTTGTATAAAATAATGTTTTCGTGCTGATTAATAGGAGCATATGACGCATTAACCACGGCATATTGATGCTTACTTGTCCAGTAACGAATTGACAATTTTGTCAGGTAAAATCCTATCCTCAAATTAATAGCAAGCATTTTATAAGATAAACGATCGTGATTGGTCTATATCCGAAGAATTGCTAAACGTTATTGGTAAATATCAAACACGCGGCATATGAGTGGAATAGTCAGGTAAAAACCAATCACTAAATAAACAAAACACAAAAATAAACAAATAAATAAAGTGAAGACTGTGGTTAAAAAATAGGAAAGGTAAGTCAATTACTACAATGTGTACATATTTACATGTTACAATACCTCTCCGTACATATTTGATGCCAGAATACAATTATTTTGACTTTTAGCTCAGTCAATTAAATCGAATTCCACAAAATGCAAACTATCACGTGGAAACTTGTCGTTTGCTTTTTGTGATGTTATTAGGTAGATTTCGAAGAAAAATCTACCTATTGCAATGGATACCATGTCATGATTTTCGAAAAATTCTTTCATATCTTTACGTTTCATGCTCCCCTAAGTACGAAACCACCGCCCGTTCAAAAAAAAAAAAAAATAAAATAATTTGGGATATTTATATATATATATATATATATATCTTGACACGATAGCGGCCGTAATTTTGAAGATATTTGAACCAAATTTTAATATGTTATTTCTAGGCCCAATAGTTCGGACAAGTTCGTTAATGAGCAAAATTGGCCCAAGGGGGTGGTCGGGGGAGGGGGTTGAAATTTTTAAAAATGTATATCTCGGCCCCTATGAAGTATAGAGGGAAACTTTGTTTGAATAAATTAGAGTACTCCCTATGGAGTTCACAGTGACACCAACGATTCGGGGGTTTTGGAGGTACGAGTGGGGGGATGTAAATTCGAAACTTTTGAAACCACGTCTTGTGGGGTATTGTTGCAAAGGTTTTGATGAGTACTCTACAAATCAATAACTAGTTTCTCGATAGCTCTCATATAAGGCGAGATTTGAATGAAAAGTCCTCTTTCCTCTTTTTTTGCAGTTATTATTGCGGGTTTGTCATGCCAAGGCTAAAGAAGAAGAGTGCTGCGCAGCGACAATAAATTAAACCAAAAGCACTTCGAAATCTACCTCCGCCTGTAGGCCTGCCTAAAGGGATTTTTTTTATCTTGCTGTAGAAAGAATCAGGAATATAATTTTTTTCTGCAAGTCGGGCCGTGGAAAAAGCAGAATTTAGTAGCGTACGAAATGTGATTTATAGCCTAGGGCAAGGCATTTAATGACCATAAAATAATGAAAAATTGCATTTATGACCTAAATATAGTGGAAAAATGACCCAACATTTTAAAAATGCCCAATAAATTTACCATTATTACTTATAATTAGTTTTTTAAGTAATGAATTGCTAAAAGCAATTTAATGGATGCGTTATATGCAGGCTTTAAAACTTAGTGCCCGATCGAATATGTTAACAGCAACCGTACTGTACAGACTTTGCTCGGCGTATGCCCTAGCTACCATATGCTAGTTCACGTGATAGTAAACAAACCGAAATACAGATATAGGAAGACCACAAAATAACTTCTCATTATCTAAACTCACATTACAAGCATGCAAAACGATACTTTCTCCTGTTTGTGTATAATAGTCCCTCCCAAATGTTTCAATATATGTTTGCGTTTTAGAACACTTTACTTTCGGCATGCCGAACACGTATAAACACTCACAATGACAAGGTACACTGTTGACCAATTTGAGAGGCACCGTACCACAAGCGCATTCACTTCTCAGTACTGCTATCAGCTACTGTCTTATCAGCCTACGCAATCAACCCCCACCCCCTATACTCAGGTTGTTGGTAACCGGAATCAACTCCCTCTGTGGGTTCGGGCACTAAGTTTTAAAGCCTGGTTATATGTGAATTTACAATATGAAACACACTTATTTTGTTACTAAAGACATTAGTAAATTTATATTACTAAGACACCCTTAGCGAAAAAGAAATTCTTCCTGAACTGGTATGCCCTCAAATTGCCCCTAGTAAATATGTTGCATTTAAAAAGAAAGAAAAAAATCATTTAGTCTATTGCTACAAGACAAACTGCTATGGTGTTTACAATAAACCTGAATTAAAATGAACTATGAACATTTGACAGAGATTCTCAAATAAAAACGATTGTCTGTTGTCTGAAAGTAACGATTTGTACATGGAAAAGCTCCTCTCTAACTCCACCGAAACATGAAGTAAATGTCGAAAATGGCCTAAAAATTGCCAAAAAATGACCTATCTCTTGAAAATGACGAAAAATGCAAATGAAGCCAAAAAATGAAAGAACAAATTTCCTTTATTTAATCAATTATTTCATTATACAAACTTATTTATAATCGATCTATCTTTTAACCTTCATATAAAAAAGATGCAAAATCATCAAATGCCTTGCGCTATAGACTCGTCATTTTCGAACACCCTGTACAATGGAATAATAATAATTTAACTCGGGAGGGTTGTAATTCCGTGGAATGGGAGACGTGCAGAGGAATTTTAAAGAGCCTGCAAGAATAGGTGGCGCTCAGATCAATATTATGAGTGGTTAATCTCAGAAGAGATGCAGATGAAAAACTGGGGCAGTGGATTAGCGGTCTGACAGACCGTCACTTCATTCGTATCAACATGATTATCGGATCTCCTGTCTGCTTTTATTTCTCACGAAAGAATAATTCTTTTCATCTGATAATTCTCTGAAAGATAAAAATATCATCTTCGTTCGTTTTGACGTATTCTGAGAATGATGATTGGAGTGATTCTAAGAATCTTTTTCTACTGTCATCCATTTCCTGTTCATGATATCATGGTGGAAAATTGAATTTCCTGCTCCCAATAAGTTAGACCAGCGTTTCTCAACCTATGGTCCACTGGTGGTCCCCGAAGATGACGCAGATGGTCTGCATACGTAATTCAAAAATATCACAAAGCAAGTAGAAAGTAAAGAAGTGTAACTCCTTATAATGAAAAAAACTAAAACTAAACTCCGTGGCGCTACATCCCTGGAGGGACTTGGCCTACCATCCGACCGCTGCGTCATCTCCCGTAGGCAGATGGCAGGATTGGGGGGCATGTGGTCAGCATGCCGACACCCACGGCCGTTAATGGTGGTTTCCATGACCGGAGCCGCTACTTCTCTATTAAGTAGCTCCTCAATTTGAATCACGAGGCTGAGTGCACCCCTGCCAGACCTCCCTACCTCAGAAAAATCCGAGGAGGTTCCGGGAATCGAACCCGGGCCGACGGATCTGTAGTCAGCGACGCTAAACACAAGACCACGCCGGCGGACATTTCGTTATAATGACCTATAATTAATGGCCCAGATATTAAGAATATAGGCCTATATACAGCTTACTTTTAAAAATGGGATGTAAAATTAGGGGTCCGTAAAATTTTTTTGACATTTAAGAGGTCCTCGGGTTCAAAAAGGTTGAGTTAGACTAATTGCAAATAGGCTTATGTTGATCTAATCGTAAAGTAATCTTATAAATAAAAGTGAATGCTACCAAGATGGTAACGTATTGGACTCGCATTCGGGAGGTCCCCGGTTCAAATCCCGTGGCCGGCCAATTCGACATGGGTTTTTTCTTGGTTTCCCCAGTCGTAAAGGCAAATGCCAAATTGGATATTTACATATCGTGAATCATCTTCGCTATTTCATCCTGTATCATATCCATTTAAATTAATATCAGTTGAAATTTACTCCATTAAATTAAATACTGTAGAGGACAATACAGGACACTTTGCGATTTATCGAGGGACAATATCTTGGTCACCATCCAACGGCCCAACCTGCTACTACTGAATACAAAGGTACAAAAATATCAACCTATTTCTATTAGAGGAGCCGAAGTAGCCAACCAGTCTTTATGTACCTTGGCCAACCTCGGCATGTTATGTAACTTATAAGGGATATGAATTTTCTATCTATCTATGGTTAAAAAAAATGCTGGTTTGGAAATAAATGACCTACAAAGTTAAAACAAAAAGCAACATTGAAAAAAAAGAGAAAGTAGTTGTTAGCAACCGCTGAGTTGAAATATTTGTGTTTTCATTGATATTTTGACAACTATTTCGGAAATTCTGTGTTTTGTTTGCTCATTATTATTTTTATAATTGCTTAAACAGTGTTTTGGTCCTTAGTGTTTGGTGAAATTGCAGTTTATATGTGTTTTGAATATTTTAATTTGCCCCCAAGTTTGCAGGTTGTGCCACCAGGAGTGCTGCAAAATCTGCCCCCCATTTTTCCATTGCCAAAGCAGTAAGTGTCCGGTATTGTCCTCTATAGTATTTGATTAAGTACACCGACAGTAGGAACAATTAACAAGCGATAGTTCCATGGCCTACCCTACTATATATACACAGATCCCGAACTCCTGATATAGCCTCGAAGCTAAAAGGAGTATAAACACAGCTGACATAAAAAAAGGATTTTATATGTTCATAGTTTTTTTCTTTCAACAGTGACTATAATTTACTTTCATTGCTAACTAGTGATTATAACAATTTTTATTGTACTGATGATGATGATG